>JAJPUD010000584.1:155312-174785 GCA_023553655.1 Myrmecobius fasciatus
TTGGCAGTTAGTTGCCAATACATCAGGATTTCTTTAGTTATAGGATTTTATGTTCTATAATCTATGAATAGTTTTCTAAATGGCTTTAAAATTAAGACAATTGAAGAAATCCTGGGGTGCCCAGGAGGCCCAATAATCTCTCAGTTGTACATCTCCTAAACTGCCTTTTGATTTCATATATGAACACTGACATTATTGTTGTCCTATTGTACTTGACTCTTCACCACCCCATTTGGGGTTTTCTTGGCAAAGATATTGGAATGGTTTGTCACTTCCTTCCTTTACAGATCAGGAAACTGAGGCAAACAGGGCTATGTCTACTGCACCATGTAGCTGTGAACCATTTTGACATAATTTAGATAATATTGTTTCTTCTGACTCTGGGGGCTAACACTGTCTTTGGACAGTCCTTATTATCCCTGCTCTAATTGGCCAGGTTGATCTGCTTGGATCTGTCTCCAATCTTGGTACCTGCTCTATCTTTTGCCCCTTCTCCCAGGTATTCTGCTCAAGTCAACGCTCAAACAACAAATGACAAGGATGGATTGGAAAATGGTCTTTGAGCCATGATCAGCTACCAGTAAACTACTCTCAGCCCACTGGGAATTCTGCAAAATCTGGGCTAATCAGCATATTACAGAAATGAGAGAGTAATGGCCTTTCAGGACCATTCATCCTCACCCCCATACTACTTCACTGTGCTCCATTTGGCTTATTCTTTCTGTCTATGGCTTCCAACTACCTAAGAAGTCCTGGTTTGTATCTGATTGTGGCTGCCATCTGCTGGTGGGATCAATATATATTATAGTAGGAATGGGAAGAAAAAAAAAGAAAGAAAAGCACTGTGGGAAAATGAGGGAAGAAGAAAAGGAGAAAAAAGAGGAATGGGAAAAGAGAGGAGGAAGAAGAATGAAAAGAAAAAAGAAGTGGGGAAGAGAGGGTGGAGGAAGAGGAAGAAAGAAAAAAAGATAAAAAGAGGAGGACAAGTTGGGGGAAGGAGAGAGAAGAGGACAAAAAGAGGGGTGAGAAGAAGAGGTGAAGAAAAAGAGGAACAGAAAGGGGGATGAAGAGAGGAGGAGAGAAGAAAGTCTGGAAAGAAAAGGGGAGATGGAAGAGAGGAAAGAGAGAAAGAGAAAAAGGAAGAGGAGAAAGGATCGGGAGAAGGAGGAGGAATGTGGTTTAATGTGATCGCTGCCAAGTTGGCAATGGGACAATTGAAAGGCTAATCCACACTCGGTGAAGAAAGTGTTGAAGGCATGTCAAAGACATAAATTTAAAATACTCTTCCTGGCCCATAGCACAGCTAAGAGCCAGACAAGCAAGTGAAACTTAGCATAGTAGGTAGCTTTGTTTGCTCAAATCTATTGCTTTGTAATTGTTTTCACTAATTTTGCCCATCCCTACTATCCCCCAGGAGTCTCTGTGTAGACTCTATGGTGAGGAAGGTAGATCTTCCCAGCCTGCATAGATGAGGTTTACTCAAGACCCAGTAATAGGACATGGAGACTGATTGGGTTGTTGGATAAACCTTCTACATGCCTCAATCCTTCCACCCAAATCTTGGAGCTGATAATGTCATTATTATTATTATAGAATTATGATAATAATAATTATTAATGGTCACTCTTCCTGCCTATCTACCAACCTTAGCAAGTGACCATTGGGCAAGTAGGTATAATGAGAGCAATTTTTATTTCTGGGATAAAGCAGAATGAAAAATGCCCTCAACATCTGCTGGAGAGATTCAGGCAGATGCAGCTAGGGAAGCAGCCTGGGGCTCATAATTTTAACTCATCACTTCGGTTCTCTAGGTACTAAGCTCAGATGTTTCTAATGTGAGAAAGGACTTTCAAAGTCTTGATTTCCCCAACTTTGTTATGGCTCAAAGTGCAATTCCATAATCTCCTGGATCTTCTGGAACAAGTGAAACACTAGATGTACTTTGTCCAGAGTCTCATTGGGAAGGCTGGACCAGAAAGGGACACAAATGTCCTAATCCATGACTATATAACATGATGCAAAAGACCCAAGATTTAATGAGACAGAGTAGTGGCTGTGTTGATGTCATTGTCTTTGGATTTGACTGGATTTCTGGTAAGCATCATCTGGGTCCTTACTTAAGGATCTTGAAGCAACAGGGAGAGGTGGTCTGGCTTCCCAGTCATGCAGGGCTAGGTTCAAATAGTAAATTAAAATTTTCTCACAATTCCCATAATTGAATATAGTTTTCTCACAAAACAGAAATTGGACTAGACCCATAATTAAATGGAAAGGGAACTGGGCTAGTTCTGGAGTCAGTGTGGTTCACTCAATTGCCACAGTTCCCTTAATTCTTAGTAACATGCCTCCTGATCCTTGATACAGATCTACCTGGATTGAAAGCCCTGACCCTGTCCTTTCCCAATTTTGTCTTAGTTCTTCAGATTTTGGCATCCAGAGAAACCCCCATCTTCTGACCCAGGTCAATTTTGAGTCTATCCTCACTTTGGACTCCATGGGATGGGGGAATAGGATATAGTGTAGTGTTAGAATACATTCCCAAGTAAGGGATAGAAGTGACCACAAAAAATAAAATAGGTCATTTAAATTGAATAATTTGGGCCCATAAAATATTAATGCAACTAGGACAAGAAGGAAAGTTGTTGATTATTTTGTATGAAATATTTCTACTACAAATAACTACAAATAAAAGCAACTCTGAAGTACTACCTAACATCTATAAGATTGGCTAACATGATAGGAAAAGGGAATGACAAATATTGGAGGGCATATGAGAAGACTAGGACATTAACGCACAGTTGGTGAAGTTGTAAATTGATCCAGTCATTCTGGAGAGCAATTTGGAACTATGCCCAAAGGGCTATAAAACTGTGCAACACTACTACTATATCTGTATCCTAAAGAGATCATAAAAAAAGAGAAAAGGACTCACATATACAAAAACATTTGTAGCAGCCCTTTTTGTGGTGGCAAAATATTGGAAATTGAGGGGATTCCCATCAATTGGGGAATGGCTGAACAAGTTTTGGAATATGAATGTAAAGAAATACTATTGTTCTAAAAGAAATGATGAGTAGAGAGATTTCAGAAAAACCTGGAAAGACTTACATAAACTGATGCTGAGCGAAGTGGTTAGAAATCAGACATCATTGTACACAGAAACAAGCAAGATTGTGTGAGGATCAACTATAATAGATTTAGCTTTTCTCAACAATATAGTGATCCAAGACGATTCCAAAAAACTTGCAATGGAAAATGCCATTCATATCCAGAGAAAGAATGCATATGAAAGCATACTATTTTCACTTATTAAAAATATTTTTCTCATAGTTTTTACCTTTTGCTCTGATTCTTTTTTCATGACTAATATAGAAATATGGCATGTATAACCTATATTTGATTGCTTGCTATCTTGATGAAGGAAAGAAAGGAGAAAGATTTGAAACTCAAAATTTTACAAAAATGAATGTTGATCTGAGATAACACTTCACACCTATCAGATGATACGAAAAAATAATAATAAATGTTGGAGGGGGTGTGGGAAAACTGGGACACTATTGTTGATGGAATCATGAACTGATCTAGCCATTCTGGAAAGCAATTTGAAATTATGCCCAAAAGGTTATAAAACTGTGCATATCCTTTGATCCAGCAGAGCCACTGTTGAGTCTGTATCCCAAAGATCATAAAAGAGGGAAAAGGACTCTTATGTGCAAAAAAAAATTTTTTTTGTGGTGGCAAGGAACTGGAAACTGAGTGAATGCCCATCATTTGGGGAATGACTTCTATTTGATGTAATGGAATATTATTGCTCTTTAAGAAATGGTGAGAAGGCTGATTTCAGAAAATCCTGGAAAGACTTACATGAATTGATGCTGAATGAAGTGAGCAGAGCCAAGTGTACACTATACACAGTAACAGCAAGATTGTGTGATGATCAACTATGATGGATTTGCAAATACAGTGATCCAAGATAATTCCATAGACTTAGAATAGAAGCCATCTGTATCCAGAGAAATATCTATGGAGACTGAATTGAAGCATACTATTTTCACCTTTTTGTTTGTTTTTTTCTTCTTTTTTGTGTGTTTCCCTCCTTTGTTCTGATTTTTTTAACAACATGAGTAATATGGAAATATGTTTAAAGCAACTATACATGTATAACCTATACCAGATTGTTTGCTATCTTGGGGAGGGGGAAGGGAAGGAAGGAAGACAGGAAAAAATATCAGGAGTCAAAATCTTACGAAAGTGAATGTTGAAATCTGCCTTTACATATAATTTAAAAAATAAAATACTATTAATTGAAAAAATGTTGAAAACAATCTTTACATGTAATTGGAAAAAAATATTAAGTGCCAAAAAAAGAAAAATATATAGTGTCAGGTGGGAAGGGAGGGAAAGAGATTGGAATTTAAAATGTAATAAAAATTAAGTTAAAAATTTAAAACTATCTCATAAGTTTCAGCTATCCAAGATATACAGCAAACTAAGTCAAATATATAAAACCAAAAGCCATTCTCTAAGTAGACAAGTAGTCAAAGGATATAAACAAAGATTTCTCAAAAAAAGAATTGCAATCTATTAACAACCTTATGAAAGATTGCTCCAAATCCACCAATTTTGATATGAAAATCAAAATATTTTTGACATTTCTCATCACACACTGCAAAGTTGCAATGACAAAAGGTGGAAATAATAAATTTTTGAGAGGATAGGGGAAGTTGGGTGTGCTAATAGCACATATTCAAATAGAGTTGTGATGTTCTTACCAGAAAGGTCAACCACTACTCAAAAAGACTGATGACGAAGCATGCTACGTGACACCACCTGACAGAGAGTGAGACATTAAAGAGGCAGATTAAGGTATAGATTTTCAGACTTGGACAATATGTGGATATTGCTTGGTTACATGTATTTGCTACAAATATATATATTTGTTGGTTATATATATTTGCTGAGGCACTTGGGGGCTAAATGACTTGCCCAGGGTCACACAGCTAGGAAATGTTAAGTGTCTGAGATAGATTTGAATTCAGGTCCTCCTGACTTCAGGGCTGGTGTTCTATCTACTGTGCCACCTACCTGTCCCACAAAGGAGATAATTTTAAATAAAGGGTAATGAAAGTTCAGATAGGCCGATCATTCACTAAGCATGTATTTAGTGCTTATTATGTGCCCCATACTGTGCTAAGCACCAGTGATACAAAGTAAAACAAATCAAAGGTGCTGCTTTCTAACAGGGGATACAATATGTATATAAGTAGAGAGATGTAAGCAAGTAGATACACTGTACATAAGATATATAGAGTAGATCAAAGGCAACCTTTGGCTCATACATGAATATTTTTCATTACCTGCCATGCAGTTGGGGGCAGCTTTTTCTATTAGCTGCATTGTAAGAACGATGCATTTTCAAAACTAGTCTGTTCTATACAGTCTGGCCCTTATCCTGTATTCATGTTTAAAGATAAAGGACTCCATTTTCAGCAGGTAAAACTTTGTGGTAAGGCAGGGAGAGCCTATGGGCTAACTTTCTTCTCCCGTAGACCATTACCTCGAGAAAAAGGCTTGAGGATTTGACCCTTTTCATTTTCCCTTTTTTGTTTGAGGTAGGAGGGGAATCTCCAGTCTGGGAGCTAGAGTTATTTGAAGCTATCCTAGAGTCCAAGAATCCAGTTCAAATGTCACAGGCAGTTCAGCAAGGAAGACCTAAAAAGCTGGTGGGAATTTGGGCTTGAATTCTGTGGAATTAATGCCATGTAGGAGCAGAATTATGATTAGTCTCCAGCCCACAATGCCTCCTTGGTGCTGAAGAAATGTTTATATACTTGTTCTTACTATACCTTTCAAACAAATATTCCTTTGTAAAAGCCAATCTTTTGTGACATGATTAAGTGGAATTAGAATGCTAATGGAAGGTAAGTGCTGGGGGTTTGAGCAGAACAGAGACTTCCCAATCCTGTCAGAATACCAGGGAACCCTGTAGGAGTAAAATGCAACAGACTTGTTTGGCCCTAAGAGAGTGGGGTCAGTCTCTCATGTTACATCTGTATATAATTGTTTGCGTATTATCTTTTCCATTAAATTGTAAACTCCTGTTTTTTATATTTCTTGTATTTCCAGAACTTAGCACCAGAAACTGGCTCATGTAGGTACTTAATAAATGTTTGTTGATTTTACAATTAAGAAAAGGTAACTTTGGAGGAGAGGGGCTTTGGACAGATACTTCTTCAAGGACCAACATGTTTTTTTTTTTAATATTTATATATATACATATATATATATATAAAATACTTGTACCAAAGTATTGCTTAGTAACTATGAAAACCCTAACTGAAATTATGTGCTTTTGATTTACCATTGTTATGGATTTTCATCTTTTGTTTTACAATTACTATAAAAAGTGAGTTGGAAGCTACTTGCAGGAAGAGGAGGGGAAGTTCCTTGTGGTTAAGATGAAGTGACAATCAGAGTCTTTCTCCAAGCTTATACATGTAAGAATAGCTAATATCTATTTAGCTAAAATGAAAGGATTGATTGTTGTTGGATTGTTGTTTTTTCCTTCCATATCAACAAGCTGGGGATCAGGAGAATTGACTGACTGGATTGCCCCCAGGATGCTTTCACTGAGACTCACCTGTCACAGCTTCCTTACACTTTTGGATATAGTTAGTTTTGGGGTTCTGAACAGTTGGCAGGATGGAGAAGTTATTTAAGTGTTCTTTTTCCATTATACTTTATTGTAGAATTCTGGAGTGATGCATCTGGACTCTTAAAAGTATCCTTCGGGTGGTAGGGCAAGGCATCAAAACAATTGTGAAACCAGAAATGCAGCTGAAGTTGTTTTTACTGAAAGGCCTTTTCATAACTGATCCAGGCCTTTACACAACACAAACCCTTCTTCACCCCGAGACAGAACAAAGCATTGCACAGGAACCAGGCAACAGGATTGACACCAGACAAACATACACTTTCAACAAGGAGAGCAGCAGGGAAAAGGCACGAACACATACCCAAGTTACATGGAGAAAATTTTGCCTCAGGAAAACCTACATAGTATCCTTCACCTTATTCTATTTCTCAATCTATGATTGATTCAGATCATCAAGAGTACAAGGACATGGAGCAAATAAAATACATGACCAGCTTCATTAATCTATGGTCTCTGCTAGCCACTTTTCCTCCTTAAATAAAAAAGAGAATTCATAATTTTAAAAAAGGAAAGAAAATCCCATTTGAACTCTTAAAATGCCTTTTTTGCAGGGAATGGGGAATAAATAATTTTGGAAGGTTTTTGAGAGATCTACAGGGCAGAGGTTCATAATCTTTTTGTGTTTTTGGCAGTCTGGTAAGGCTTAAGAACCCTTCTTGACATGTTTTTAATGTTTAAAACATAAAGAATCACAAGGAAAACAAATAAAACTATTATTTTAAAAAGTTCATAGATCCCTGTTTAAGAAAACCTTCTTTCAGGGTAGAAAATCCAGTAATGGTGATTGCTTATCCCTACCTTGATAGCAGAGCAATGTTGCCAGGTCTTCTTAGCTTTGCCAACCTTGCTGGCCATGGTACTGCCTGTTTCTCTGACAATAATCCTGGTTAGGGGTCATGTAATCTAGATTCCGCCAATAAGTGAATTACTTCTCTAGTATATCCAATCAGAAATCATTCAGTATTTTTTTGAACATCTCTAGTGACAGGAAACTCACTATCTCACTCTGAGTCATTCATGCCTATGCCAGCCAACTCCCCATAAAATTTTTTATTCAAATTAAGTCAACAAGCATTTGTTAAGTTCCTGCTTTGTGCAAGGCACTGTGCTTAAAGTTGGAGATAGAAAAAAGAGGCAAAACCAAACAAACAAAAAACCCAGTTCATGCTCTCAAGGAGTTCACATTCTAACCTCAGAGTATAATTTTCTAATTATTAGTGAATTTTTAAAAAAAAATCTGGTTGTTGATAACTTGGATTTTTTCCTTTAAAGATTGCCTGTTACTCTTTTCAACAATGCAGTGATTCAAAGCAATTCCAATAGACTTGGGATGGAAAATGCCATTCTCATCCGGAGAGAGAACCATGGAAATTGAATGTGGATCAAAGCATAGTATTTTCACCTTTTTATTCTTGTTGTTTGTTTGCTTGTTTTTTTTTTCCTTTCTTGTGTTTTTTTCCCTTTTGATCTGATTTTTCTTATTCAACATGAAAAACTGGAAATATATTTAAAATTGCACATATTTAACCTATTTCAGATTGCTTGTTGTCTTGAGGAACAGAAGTAAGGGAGAGGGGGAAAATTTGGAACACAAAGTTTTACAAAAATGAATGATGAAAACTATCTTTGTCTTGGGCAAAATAAAATTCTATTGGAGAAAAAATATCACCTGTTAACCTGTTATTAGGAAATGACTCACTCTTACAAATTTAAATCAGTCCTTATTGACTCATTATTCCATTTCCTATAGTATTATATAGCAAACTTTTTCTTATTTATTCAAACCACCTACATCGTTCTTGCTCCCTTTCTCTCAACAGAAGACTTCTCATACCGGATGGAGAAAATTGATGTCATCTGTTTTAACTTCCCTCTTTCCTCCAGTTCTATACTTCTTTTTCCTTCAACTTTCACCCCCATTTTCTCTTCTTTTGCTCCTAACCTCCCCAAAAATTAAAGAGAAGGTCATCAGCCTTCTCATCACCAAAGTTTGGAGCCTTAGTCATTTTCCACTCTCATCAGTCATCTCATATTTACTCTCCAACCACTGTCATTTGCTTCTTCTCCTTTTCCTTCCCTTTTCTTCCCCCCAATCATGGACTCCACTTCTGGGTTCCCAGGCTCGGATAGATAAAATATGAACTCTTTTATTTAACAGTTAAAGTTCTTCACAAACTGGCTCCAGTCTGCCTTCCCAAGTTTATTGTACTTTTTATCTTTCACAATCCCTATGCTTCAGCTAACCTGTTGTGCTTGCAGTTTTCAGCAACATTTCATCTCTCAATACACTTGTCTCCTTTGCATAGGCAATAGACTGGGATGTACTCCATCCATGCCTCTGCCTTGTAGAACCTATAGCTTCTTTCAAGTTTTTACTTAAATCCCACTTCTTGCAAGAAGTCTTATCCTCATCATTCCAGTGATTAGTAACCTCTCCCCATGGAAGTTACTTTGTTTTTAAATTTTGCAAAGTGCTTTACAAATACTATCTTTGCAACAGCATTGGGAAGCAGGTGCTATTATTCCCATTTTACTGAGGTGGGCTAAATGACTTCTGCAAAATCACACAAGTAGTAAGTAGAGAAGAATGGATCTGAACTCAGGCCTTCCTGCTTCTAGGGTCAGTGATCTATTCACTTCAGTACTTAGTTGTCTCTAGGTACATTTTGTTTTCATGTAAAATGTAAGCTCCTTGAAGAAAGGAACTGTTTTAATTTTAGTCTTTATAAGCCCAACACAGCACAGTATAGACACATAGTACATACTTAATAAACATATTCCCATTGAACTGGATTGTTTCTTTGCGAATCACTACCAAAGTTATTTCCTGAATTCTGATTTAGTATCACCTATTGGATGTCAAACTCAATATTTCTAGAAAACAATTCACTATTCTCCCTCATGGCAGCACCAGCACCCCCACCACTAAAACCACTGTTCCTCCAAACCTTGTTGGTACCAAAGCTACCATCATCCTTCCAGTCACCTAGATTGAGAACTTTTGCATCATTCTCAACTCTTCTTTTCTTTCATCCCCCCCTCCCCATTTCCAATCAATTTCCACATCTAGATGTTGCTACTTCCACAACTTATCTATTGTCTATCCCCTTCTCTGCACTTAAGTAGCCACCTCTTACCATAGAAACCTTTGCCACTTGTAGCAGCCTCTTCACTTGATGTCAGGTTTCCATACCCTCCCCAATTCAATCATCCTATTTACTAAATTTACTAAAAGTAATTTGTTTAAAGCACAAATCTGACCATGCACTCCTTCTTTGCCTATATCTCTTAGTTTTCTTCAAAACTTAGCTCACAAGCCACCTCCTACAGGAACCCTTTCTTGATTCTATTAGCTGTAGGTGCATTAGCCTTCCTCAGATTATTGTCTATATTATTTATCTGTTTACATGCTGTTTCTCCCCAATGTAATGTAAGCTTCTTGAGGGTGGGATATTCCCTTAAATTTTTTATTTGTATCCCAAATATCTTGAACACAATGCAAATAGGAGGTGCTTAATAAGTGCTTGTTGGACTGAAAGGGATTGAAATGAACTACCCAATAGAAGCTTGTTGGAAATTATTGTGTCAAGACAAAGTTTAGGGCTAGGAACTAAGCCTGTGAACTTAACTAACATAGAGGCAGCAAAACTAGCTCTACTGGTACAGGTGATTTAATTAATGTGAGGAAACATCAGATGACAAATCACTTTCTACCCTGAACCTTTTCTCCAACTTTTTGTTTTACCATGTTGTCTAAAGCACTGGGAGGTTAAATGATTTAGATGATGGCCAGAAGAGGCAGGATTTGCACCCAATTCTTCCAGAAGAGGTGAGCTCTCCATCTGCTATGCCATATTTCCTCTCATAGCAAGATGCATGATTAATTAAAAAATACATATATGAAAATAGAAAATTATACCATATAAGTGACAATTGTTTTTGCTACCTCTAACTAATCTTCAGTTACTTCTAGCTAGTTTTTTTTTTAGGCAACTACTATGTTGTGTATCTGAATCCTAAGACTCAGAATTTAAAAATACTGAAGAAACATCTAATCTAAAATCTCCCATTTTTACAGTAAGGGGACTGAGGCCTGAGAGAGAAAGTAATCATCTCAGTCACACAGCTACCAAGGGCTGGAGACAGACTGCCCATCATTGGTCACTATTTTCTGGGCATTATAAATAGGAATAAACTTACCTAATATATTCCAGAAAGCAGCTTAAGTTTGGGTCTGCGTGCAGCCTGTTTATTCCAATTCTGATGCCTACAGTGTGAGGGCTCAAGAGAAATCCTGGTTATGCTCTTCTCCCTCCTATCTCTCCAAGCGCCCCCCCTCCCCCAGCCATGACTTACCTTACTGGATCCAAGGTTTTTTCAGCATGAGCTCTCCTGCCACCAGCACAGATCACACTTGGATACTCTATCCTGTACAGATTCTTATTCAATACCCGAGAAACAGGAAACGCAACTCAGTGGCTCTGACCTTCCCACTTATAATCTCTCTCCAGCACTCACTTCACTCTACACTTAACTCTTGAGTGGCTATAGAATGGGAGTAGTAGATACCCTATCCCATTATCTCATTGCCTTAAGTACCCAGGCAGCAATAGTGGTGCAATCAGGGCATTCTCTTCAGTTGTGTGGTAGGCACTGGTAAGGAGGTGGGGCAAAAGGTAGGAACATCTCAGGGGAATACGTCATTATGTCAAGAATCTGTGGTTTCCTCTGACTCCAAAACCGATCACAACCTATTGTTAACTTAGTAAATAAGTCTTAGAGGATTCTTGAAACTCAGAGAGGTTAAACAATGTCTTGTGATCACCCAGTGTCAGAAGTAGGATTTTTTTCAGTTGTTTTCTGATTCCAAAGTTAGAATTTTATCTACAGTACCACATTGCTTCTCCTCCAAGGAGTAATAATGATAATAGTAGTAGTACTCGTAATTATAAATAACACATCTATATTTTCCTCACAATAATATGTAGTTCTCTTACTAAGGCCCTGATTTCATCCTCTCCCATTCTTACTGATCCATTGATCTGATTAGTGACATATCCCAGAAGTCTCAGTGTCATTTTAAGTTTTACTAACTTCAGAAGTATAAAAGCTACAAACTCATTAAAAATCATTTGAAATTTTAATTATTTAAATAGCTTTTACACTAATTTCATTTTGTGAATTTCAAATAATATCTTTTTGATGGCCAATATGCATTGTGTATGACAGTTCCTGGGTGACACTTTCTCAAACCAATGGAACAGTAAAGAAGATCCTCTTTCCTGTCACCTTGGTCACTTGATCTATCTCCATTAGACTTTTTCTTATGGGATCACATCAAAATTGTCAAATATGCATCAAAATCTTGCCTTTGGATGATCCCAAGTCTAGAATTACAAATACAATCTTTTCAGTCATGTGAGAAGTAGCTGATGCAAGTTTTTGCAAATCTCAAAAATTGACTAAAGTGATGTATGATGGTTATACTGAAATTGAATAAGAAACGTCAGTATCTGCAAGTTAGCTTTGCAAATTTTATAATAATTCGACTTGTTCTTGTAAGTTCGTGGCATTCATGCTTCTGAAGTTATTCAAACTGCACTAAGACTTTGGGGATGACCTCCATCAATGTGCCATCCGATGTTCATCTCTCCAGATGGAAGGATAGGTCTGGACCCCTAGGGGAGCCCCAGCTGGCTCAAGGCCGTACCTGTTTGGAGGGGATACAGCCTGGTGAGCAATGAGACATCAGAGAGCTTCAGGGAGTAGCTTCCACTGCTGACACAGTGAGCTACTCCCCAATGGGAGCAATGTGCTGCGTCCATTGGGCAGACCCCAAGAGAGTGAGCCTGCCCCCCTCCCAGTTCTCAGGTGGATGCTGACAACGGGGAGTAGGCGAAAGCCAGTAACTTTATTGGGGAAGAACAACATGTAAGCCTGGGAAATGGAGAAAGAGAAGATGGGAGATTGGGCAAGGGTGAGGATGCGAGTAGGGATACAGTTGGGGACTACACACCAATGATTAAATCCCAGCTCAGAAGTCAGGGACTTTGGAAAGTTTTCAAATCAAAACATTGTCTGTTAAAAAGCCAAAAAAACTGCCTATCTTCCTCTTCTATTATGTTACAACAAATACAGGGTCTGTGCCCAGCCCTCTCCACTGGTGGTAGTTACTGCCAACTAAGTACCCTTTGTTCTCTCCATATGTGACTGACATACATTGAAACATGGTTGGGATGATACCTGACATGGTAGTGTCATGGCAAGTGGAGTCTGGATTCCCAGACTCCAAGAAAACCAAGGGCAGAGGAGTTTGAAAGCCACTTAGTACAAAGCAGGAGAAAACTGGCACTTAATTACAGAAACTAAAATTTATGCTTTCTGTAGAGAAGAGTAGAAAACAAAATTCTTAGAAACCAAGGGGGATCAGACCATCATAAGTATCTCTGTAGAACGAACATGCCGACAATCATGGATTTAGAGATAGAATCGTGGATTTATAGGCCATCTGGTTCAGCCCCTTCATTTTACAATTTGGGACACTGAGGCCCAAAGAGGTCATGTGACTTGCCCAAGATTAGAGTAAGCAGCAGATCCAGTATTCAGAATGATCCTCTGATTCCAAAAGTCTTGGACCCTTTAAAAGCATAATTTTGGATCTCCATGTGTACCCCAAAATAACTCTTCCTTCTCCACAGAAAGCAAGCAAAGAAAAATGAGATTTACTAGTTGAGTGAGGATTTAAGAATAAATGAGTAAATGGGTCCTCGGTTAGCCTGGGCAAATGAGTTTATGGTTATTTATAAGATTTCTTAGCAGAAATTGGGATGGGGCCTTTTGGTGAGATCAGCAATGGGAAAGATGATTAGAATCTAGGATCCTACTTGAGTGATCAGAGATTTCAGATGTCATCCCATAGAATACCTCCACAGTAAACACAAACACCCTCTGACAACTGGTCAATCATCCTCCACACTCTGCTTAAAAGCGGGCAGTCGGTGTCTCCTCCATTGCTGAGTCCATTCCAGTTGTTTGGAATGCTTCTTGCACTGAGCAAGAATGTACTGACCTATAATTTTCACTTATTGGATCCTAGTCCTGTCTTGGGGGCAAGTCAAACAAGTTTGATCCCTCCTTCTATATGAAAACCTACTGACAGGAAAAGCCCTCAGAGCCAGTGATAAATGGGGAGAAAAGAGATGGAAGGCGTTCTTCCCCTGCCTTCTCCCCATCCCATGCAAACTGTACAAGCCCCCGGTCTTAGAAGAGATGGGGAGGAAGCTCTAGAACCAGAGGAACCCCATGGGAAACAACACAACACTGGGAGGGCAGGGACAGCCGGGACACTGCAGAGCAGGCCTGCTCTGAGGTAGCTGAAGCTGCAGGCCTAGTGGGAAGAAGTGGGCAAAGGGCTTGCTTTGGCTTGGCAGGCCTTTGGGGACAGAACAGAGAAGCTCCCAGGCAGGGCATGCTCGCCGCTTCAGCCAATGGGGGGGTTTGCCTCGGTTTTCCAGGATGCTCCACCAGCAAAAGTTGAGAAATCTTTGCCTATTAAAAGCCAAAGGGATGGCAGCTGGCTTTGTTCTCTCCAAACCACTTTCTGTTGGGGAAAGCAAAAAGGAGCAAGTAGACAGACTGACAGACAGATGCAGATTTGTCTCTGCTAGAGTGTGAGCCACAGGAGGAGAAGAGGTGCCTGGGGAGGAGTGGAAGGCATGTCCACAGAGGGGAAGTCTTTTGGAGGGACACATGGCAATCCAAGGTGTAGTGCCGGGAAATGGAACAACATGCAGCCTGTGCCCGAGGTGGGGAGCGGAGGGAGGAGAGCCCTGCAGTCTGAGCTAGGAAGGCGGCTGCTGTCCGTCCAGCCCAGGAGCTTCTCGGAAGGGGAGGCTGGGATCTGCCGCAGTCCGTATCAGGTGCAAGGCCGCCCATGCTCATGTTTCCCTTCCCAAAGGTAACCTCTCCTGGTCCGAGGCCCGTTTTCTGAGCTGGATAGAGAGGCAACAGCAGCAGGGCAACCAGTCTGGGGAAGAAACCTGGGCTGCATTCTGTTGGCAAACAGGCGCTCGGTCAGGAGCTCTCTGGCGACTACCAGGCCAGCGGGGAGGCCATTCCTGAGCTGCGCTGGCTCTCACAGACCTGCACGTCGCTGAATGCCCGCTGCAAGGAAAGAACACAGCTTAGGGGCAGTGCCCACTCTAGGGAAGTAAGGCAGCCTTTGTGCCCCGGGGGAAGAGATGGGAATCAGGGAGTCTGGGCTTACTGCACAAGCATTTATGGAGTGCCTGCTGTATGCCATGCGCCTCAGCATAAAGCCAAAGGACCGTAAAGATGACCAAGAGACAATGTGGTGCAATGGCCAGAGAAAGGGACCTAAGTAAGGAGATCCAGACTGAATCCTGACGCAGACAGTTTTCTGTGACCTTGATTGACTTGTCTGTTTTTGCATCTGTGAAATAGGGACAATAATAGCACCTACTTTTTTTTTCCTTATTAAAGCTTTTTATTTGTATAACATATGTATGGGTAGTTCCCCAGCATTGATCTTTACAAAGCTTTCCATTACAAGTTTTACCCCCAGTCCCCTCCCCTCCCCTAGATGGCAGGATATCCACTACATGTTAATTATGTTAAAATATTTGACAAATCGAAAAATGTATACATATTTCCACACTCATCATTGTTGTGCAAGAATAATTGTATCTACAAGAAAGAAAAATCAGAGAAAGGAAACACAATGCAAGCAAATATCAATAGAGAGCATGAAAATGTTATGTTGTGGTCCACATTTCATATCCCTCTCTCTGGGTGTATATGGCTTTCTTCACTGAACAATTGGAACTAGTTTGAGACAATTCTTTGTTGCAGAGAGCCATGTCCATCAGAATTGATCATCATGTAATACTGTTGTTGCTGTGTATGATGATCTCCTGGTTCTGCTCATTTCACTCAGCATCAGTTCATGCAAGTCTCTCCAGGCCTCTCTGAAATCGTCCTGCTGGTCGTTTCTTACAGAGCAATAATATTCCATAACATTCATATACCATAATTTATTCAGCTACTCTCCAATTGATGGGCATCTCTTCAGTTTCCAGTTTCTAGCCACTACAAAAAGGGCTGCCACAAATATTCTTGCCCATGTGAGGCCCTTTCCCTCCTCTAAGATCTCTTTGGGATATAGGCCTAGTAGAAACACTGCTGGGTCAAAGGGTATGCACAGTTTGATCACTTTTTTTGAGCATAGTTCCAGATTAATAGCATCTACTTCTAAGTTCGGTTGTGAGATTTTGTTCAATGAGATAAGGCTCTCTGCAAACACCACTGTGCTCCAGGTTAGTTACTGAATATTACTGAGTAGTGGAGAGTGTCAGGTTGAGAGACGGGCAGCCTGTAGCCTCATCTTCATTGCTCATCTCTGGACCTCAGCTGCCTCTTATTAAAGAGCGGAGGTGGGACTAGATTGTGTCCATTCCAATATTCTGTACTGCAAGATTCACTCCAGCTCTGATGTTCTGGGTCTCTCTAAAACCACTTAAAATTCTGACACTAGGGGCTTTTGTCCTAAGGTCCCTCCCTCTGTGTAACCCAGCTCTGATTCATCTCTCTTACTTCCAGTCCTAGTTTCTGGCATCATCTTCATTAGCTCCAACATTATGTGTTACCTTCCAGGTAAAATCTCAGATTCTGTGAGAAGTAATTGTCCCTGCACAACCAGCGCTGAGTACAGGCACACTGTCGTTTTTGGGGACTCAATCCAGCCCATATCTATCTATCCTATCTATCTAGATCTAGATCTACACACACTCACACACACTCTCACACACATACACTCACGCTCATACTCACACTCACACTCTCTCACACACACTCACACAGTCACACACACTCACACTCACACACTCTCACACACACACTCACACACACACAGTCACATACACACACTCACACACACAGTCACACACACACTCACACTCTCACACACACACAGTCACGCACACTCACTCACACACAGTCACACACACTCACACACACACACTCACACACACACACTCACACTCTCACACACGCTCACACACATACTCTCTCTCACACATACACTCTCACACACTCACACTCACATACTCACACACACACACATATACACTCACACACACACACACACACACACACACACACACACACACACACAGGACCAGGAATTCACACTGATCCCCCTGAGGCTTGAGAATTCACTTTAATCACTGTTCTATGGGGTTTGGCCATCCTTGGCCTGCTAAGCCTGGCCATAGAAACGTTACTTCTTGCTTCTCAGGCTGCCCATCAGAGCCTTCCTTGGGAGTCCTCAGAGAGGGGGCACGAAGTTGGGTCTAGCTCTGACCTGGTGAGGGGGACACCATTCACTTCCTATCTCTGATCTTTGGAGCTCTGTGCCCTTTCTACTCTAGTCTTGTTCTTGGTTTGTCCACACTGATACCTGCCCACTCATGAATCTCCCCATTTCTGCAACAATAAACCCTGAGATGATCAACTGTGACAGATGTGGCTCTTTCCAACAATGAGGTGATTCAGGCCAGTTCCAACAGATTTGTGATGAGAAAGCCATCCAAATTCAGAGAGAAGAGCACAGGGGACTGAATGTGGATCACAACATAGGATTTGCACCTTTTTGTGTTTGTTTGCCTGCTTGTTTTATTCTTTCTTCTCCCCCCCCCTTTGATCTGATTTTTCTTGTGCAGCATGATAAATGTGGAAATAGTTTTAGGAGAAATGTACATGTTTAACTTATATTGAATTCCAATATAGGTTACTGGATATATATTGGATCCAATATATCTAATATAGATTAAATTGAATTACTTGCTGTCTAAGGGAGAGGGTGAAGGGAAGGGAGGGAAAAATTTTGGAATGAAAGATTTTACAAGGGTGAATGTTGAAAATGTTGCATGTATTCTGAAAAATAAAAAGCTATTCCTATTTAAAAAAAAGAATAGACAGTGATGATGGGAAGAACACTTTGGAACTTCCTCTTTGAGGCATTTCTTCCATTCCTCTAATTTGTTAAGGATTTTAGATTTGGTGTTAAAACTGACCTTGGAGTTTACCTACTCCAAATTTTTTATTTTATAGATTAGCCAAAAAAAACAAAACAAAACAAACAAACAAAAAAACCTGGAGCCTAGAGAAATTAAATGAACAGCCCAAAATCTTATAAGTAGTAAGTGACTGGCCCAAAGTGGCTGGGAGAAATGAATGTTACATTTAAAAATGAATTATTAGTATTAGTTTTTCTCCTTTTCTACTCCCTCATTCAGAAACCAACCAAGCTGAGGAACTTCTCTAAGAGATTTCTTCAGGTCAAGGTCTAATCAGAAAATAAAAGAATTTTAAAATTTGGGCTAATGGGCATATCCCCCACTCATTGTGTTTGTTCCCAGGTCCTAGGAAAATGTTGATTATCCCTATTATCAAGACAGGTGATATGGAAAATGATGTCTATGTGATCAAGATATGAGTGACCTAAGTCACTCCCCAAGATAGCCCACTCCCAATCAGAGCTGCTTAGGTAAGCCACTTCCCTAAAGGGTCTTTGATCTAAGAGAGACAGCCGAATGACATTCTTTTATTAATAAAATAATGGTCTTATTAGCCAAATGATTAAATTACTCAGAGACTCTGTCTCTCAAACCTTTTTAATCATTACATGGCCAGATAGTGACTGATTCACAGGTGTAGTATTGGAGCTGAAGGTCAAAACCAAGTCCTTAGATACAAAATTCATAGCTTGATAGCACTAACTTAAGATTCAGACCTTACCTCAAATTTGCTCATAAATTCTGCAAAGATGCCAAAAAAGGCCTCAGATGTGGTGACTTTGGAGTCTTCGCCAAAAAATGACAGCACCCTGCTAAATTCCTCCATAGCCTTGTGCTGAAGGGTATCAAGAGCCCGCACAGCAGGCTGGGCCATTTCCAGGAAGGACTGTGGGGTCAGGATTAAGGAAGACAAATACCAGGGCCCAGAAAGACAACATAGCAAAAGAAACTTTCTTATCTATGGGAATTTTCATGCTAAATCAAGAAGGCAAGATTTTCTTTGAGTAAACAGTATCTGGAAATATTCTGCACCTAGTTAATAGCCTTCACTTTGGTATTCCCATCACCAGGTTCTTTTGCTCCCATCTCTGATGAAAGAACAATTATTCCCAAATATCTGAAAATCACTTTCATCACATCTTCATATTCAGGACTCATTACAGTCTGGTATTAACATATTCTAAAGTTCTAGGATATTTAATTCTTCACAGGTATGCTGTGAGCATGATTGAGAAAAAAAATCCTCTGTCTCTCTGTCTCTATTTCTCTCCCTCTGTCTCTGTCTGTCTGTCTGTCTGTCTCTCTCTCTCTATATATATGTGTTTTTATTGCTATCTCTGTCTCTCTCTGTCCCTCTGTCTCCCTGTCTCTCCCTCCCTCTGTCTCTGTCTATCTCTCTGTTTTTATCTGTTTCTGTCTGTCTCTCTGAATCCTCTCTGTTTCTGCTTATCTCTCTGTTTCTGTCTGTCCCTCTGTCTCTGTCTCTGTCTCCCTGTCCGTCTCTCCCCCCCTTTCTGTCTCTCTCTGTTTCTGTCTCTGTCTTTGTCTCTCTCTGTGTCTCTCTATCTATCTCTCTGTTTTTGTCTACCTCTGTCTGTCTCTGTCTCTCTGACTCCTCTCTCTCTCTCTCTCTCTCTCTCTCTCTCTCTCTCTCTCTCTCTC
>JAJPUD010000584.1:174795-264387 GCA_023553655.1 Myrmecobius fasciatus
CTCTCTCTCTCTCTCTCTCTCTCTCTCTCTCTCTCTCTCTCTCTCTCTCTCTCTCTCTCTCATCTCTTTCTGTGTGTTTCTGTGTGTTTCTGTCTGTCTCTGTCTCTCTTTCTCTCTCTTTCTATCTCTCTGTTTTTGTCTTTGTCTCTCTCTGTCTCTCTGTCTCTCTCTCCCCATCTCTTTCTGTCTGTCTCTGTCTCTCTGACTCCTCTCTCTTTCTCTCTTCCTCTCTCTCTCTCTCACACATCTCTTTCTGTCTCTTTCTGTGTGTTTCTGTCTGTCTCTGTCTCTCTGTTTTTGTCTTTCTCTGTGTCTCTCTATCTCTCTCTCTCCCCATCTCTTTCTGTGTGTTTCTGTCTGTCTCTGTCTCTGTCTCTTTCTTTCTATCTGTCTGTTTTTGTCTGTCTCTGTCTCTCTCTTCCCCTTTTAGAGCATAGAAGCTATAATGGAAAGAAGACTGGTTTTAAAGTCAGAAGTCCTAAGTTGGGACCTGTCTCTGTCATATTCTAGCTCTAAAACTATGAGCAAGTCACATCAATTCTCTCAATCTTTGCAAAATGAAAGCTGAAAACATTTGAACTATCATTTTCACAGGTGTTATAGAATCTAAAAAGTTAAAGAAGCAATAACTTATAATAACTATAACAATCCATGTATAAGAAAGATCCATGGAGCTGTCCACCTCTGGGGTTTGTGTTCAGGGCCAGATCTCTAAGGGGAGGATGACCCAGTCCCAGACAGCCACAGGCTCTGGCTGTTGGCCCAGGCTGTGCCAGCCCAGGAGGTGGCAGGCTCTTTTGGGGAGGATACAGTCATGACCACAGCAAACTTGTCATCACTAGTGGCAGGCATTTTCTGGCAAGCCGTCTGGATCTCACTGATGGTGATGTGCAGGTCAGTAAGGTCGGTAGTTAGCATCCTCTGGTTCACTGGGGAAGGATGGAGATGAGAAGATAAGAACCTTCCTAGAAAGGCATGTCCAGCATGTGGCTCATCTCCTCCCCCCTCTCCCCCCAGCAGCTTGTTCTGAGTGTCAGGGGATAGGGCTGCTGCACCAACACTGCCAGGACACATCTCAACCCCATCCACTTGTTTTGGTGTTTGTCTTACCTTTGGCAGCAAGGGGCACAGTGGGAAGGTCCTTGGCAAATCCCAGGAGTTCAGGGAAGTGTTGGCTCAGTGATTTGGCAAGAATGTGTAGGAAGGTAGATTTCCCATCTACAGTTTTTGTTGAATTCAGCTGGAAAAGGACAAATTAAATCAGAAGGCTGCTTCTCCAGGCAGCCGGGGATCCAGTGGAAGGCAGGGGACATGCGGTAAATCAGGATGATTACTCAAGTATTTCCCGGTCACCATACATTTCTTCCTTCCTCCTAAAGCCCAAACTTTTGTCCTCCAAATATAAATGTGAGGGCACATTGGGACACATTTCCTCATAGTGCCTCTTATGAATTCTCTAATTTCATTTTTCTCTGGGGAAAAAATTGTCCTTCATCTTGACTCCCTTCCTAACCTCTGCTACCTCTTAGTCTAGAAACCTGACCTTGTTCACACTGATGCCCTATTTGTAGAACTCTCAACTGGCTCAACCATTCTGGAAAGCAATTTGAAATTAGATTAAGAAAGTGACTAAAATATCCTATTTTTTGACCCAGTGATCTTCCTACAGCTAGTTATATACTCTAAGGAGGTCAAAGCTAGAAAGATGCACTGTGCACCAAGGAATTTATAGTAGCACTTTTTGTAGTAGCAAAAATAGGATGGCATAAGGACCAGACCTGTGATTTTATTGGTATGGGGAACCCCCAGATGAGGAAACTTTCTGGGGCAGAATCACAAAGGCAGTATACATGGCTTGAATTCAAGTCTTTCTGATCCCAAGGCCAGCTCTTTATCCACTATGCATGCAGCTTCCCAGCCACAAAGAATTAGAAACAAAAAAAATGCCTATTGATTCAGGATTGGCAAAACAAATGAGGAATATTTCTGTGCTATTTAAAAAAGTCCACAATTATGAAGTAGGAACATGGCATGGCAAGATCTCTAAGAACTATAGAAAGTGTTGTAAATAGAATCAGGAAAATAATCTACAACAATGGCCACAACAATGAAAATGGAAAGGACAATAAAAATCAATATTGAATAATGTGTAATTATGGTGTTCAGGACTGACCCAAGGATGAGAATGTAGTTCCTTCTCCTTTTTGCCAAGGTGGACAATGGTGAATATGGAACAATGCATACACTATTAAATTTGGCTAATGTGTTAGTTGTGCTGAACTGCTTTTTAAATGGTTTATTCTTTGTTATATAGAGGTAGGATATATTGGGAAATGAATGTGATATAAGCAAAAAATATCAATGATTTTAAAATCAATTTGGCCTGATTCCTACTACCCTCTCTCATGGATCCTTTCTGTTATTCCACAGGCTGAGGAAAAAAGTGAGGGCTGAATTGTACATCACTTGGCCTTCTCTTCCACCTTCTGTATCTGACCTTATTAAGCTTCTCATTGTCTTAGTTTACAGCCAAGAGTCTTGACTAAACCTTGGCACTATCTCTACCTTTCCAGATAACCTGATTATATAATCAGGCCTAGTCTTACAAGGCAAGTCCCAAGTTTATTGCAGCTATCTCTTGGTTCCTAGAAGCCAGTTCTGGAGAGACTCTGAAGATGGGGTCATCTTTGAGGAATAGGATTCAGGAACTATGACTGCAGGCAAGAGGCTCTTAAGAGGTCAGAGTGACTGTCATATTTTCTAAAAATTATTTTAGAAGTCCCTCAGATCCATTATCTGGTCCTGGTTCTCCCTAGGGGATATGGGCATTCTTGGGAACTCAGGTTAGACTTCCTATATGATTATGACATTTTGCATTACCTTCAAGTCATAACATCATCTGGAAGGGTCCTTGGAAGCCATCTAGCTCAACAATTTCATTTTAAAGTTGAGGAAACAGGTTCAGATATGTTGAGTAACTTGTGCAAGGTCACAAAGGCACAGGGTGACATCAAATCCTGACTCCAAAGCCAGTATCTTCTTATTATATCATACTACTTTCCAGCCATCCTACCTTCCATCTGAAGGTCCAAGAACTGACTGAAATGAAGCTGATCTCCTGACTCTCAAAAAAAGTTCTTTCTTGGTTCCTAGGTCCTTCAGAGTTTATCCAACTGACCCAACTCTTCTCGCTCCCCTGCTACATATTGCCTGTCATCCAAATCTGCGTCTTGTATTTTATCTATAGTAGGTCAAACTTAGCATCTCTCCAAAGGCTCAGAAATGATTGCTCATTCTGTCAGTTTTATCTACTCTAATTTATTATAGACACTGGAGATAGAAGGCAGCACAGAAAGCAATATCCAGCCCCCTCCACAGAACAAGTAATGACACAGACCACTGAAGGTCTATTCTATACAACTGAGCCACTGGAGAGAAGCCAAAACTGAGGTAGTTTGGACCAAAGTCACTAGGCAAAGACAGGGTTCCTGCTTCTGTCTCATTGGCCTCCTTGATCCTTGACGGAAAGAAACATCTTTTGCCTTCCTTTGTATCCCCAGCAACTAGCACATAGTAGATACTTAATTTTTGACTGTCAATTATTAATTTTCCCTAGGCAGCAGTTCAAAATTTCTTCAAACTTCCCTCCACCATCTGGTAATAGGCATCTTCCTGAGTCCAAATTTAACCTCAGATGCTTCCTAACTATGTGATCCTGGGCAAGTCATTCTTGTCTAGCTACTTAAATTGTGGTTCACAACCCCTTATGGGGTCTTGTGAAATTATGATTTATTATCAGTAAAAATAGTGGTGTAAAAATTTCTTGGGTGAAACAGGGTCATGGGTGGAAAAAGTTTAACAAGTCCTGATTTAATCTGTTTGACTCATTTTCCTCATCTGTAAAATAAGCTGGAGAAACAAATGGCAAACTACTCCAGTATCTTTGTCAAGATAACCCCAACTAGGGGACAAGAAGATTTGAATACAACTGAAAAACAACTCTACACATCATGGGATTTGAGAGAAGGAAAAGGATGTACTGAGGTAAAGCTTCTTGAAGGAGATAGAAATTGGCCTGTAAAGGATGAGTTAGATTTATAAATCCAGAGAAGACAGGGAAAAGAGTGCTACTGTCTTTCATCAGGGGTAGAGAAGAGACTTTGGGGTGGATATCCTGGTGTCTAATGCCTTATACTGGTACTTTTTCTCTGTTGAATTTCTCCTATTTGTCTCATATCTCTCGTCTGTACATAGCTAGCTGTTTACATTTTATCTCCCCTTATTACACCGGGAGATTCTTGAGGGAAAGAAATATCTTTCACCTTTCTTTGTATCCTCAGCACTTAGTACATAGTAGGCACTTAATTTCTGACTGTCAATTATTAATAATTGGCTTACCACATGTTACAGTAAGGTTTTTACTGGACAGAATTATATATGTTCTTTTATTTGCCAAGGTACTAAGCTAATAAATAAAGAACTCATTGCCAAAAGGGATGCTTCAATGCTGACACCTGACCATGGCAATCAAAAAAAAAGAGGTTTGGGAAGTAAAATTCCTTAATCAGGTAAAAATGACAATGGAAAGGACTAAAAATCCAACAATGCCTCAGAAATTAGATGTAATTTATTCATTAAAAAAAAGTCTTTTAGTTGACTAAAAGTCAACTAGTTTTATGTGCAATGTACTGTGGTGATACAAATATACATAAAATATGACCCTTGCTCTTCACTTACTGCATGATGGAGGAGATAAGATGTGTACATAAATAATGATGACATAAAATAGTATATGGTAAGTGCACAAAAGGTACAAAGTATTATAGGAATTTAGAGAAGGAAGAGATTGCTTACAGCCAGAATGACTAGGAGAAAAGCCAGCAATAAATCTCAAGGTCTCAGTTATTTATATAAAAATGCTCAAAGTATGAGTAATAAACCAACTGAACTACTGGTATCAACGTAAGGGGGCAGATTTGACATTATAGGTATCACTGAAACTTGGTGGAGAGGAATTAAAATTCATAGCTGGAATGGGGTCAGGGAGAGTTATAATCTATTAAAAAGGAACCTCATAAAAAGAATGGCATAGTAGCATATATATCCCTTACAAGAGTTTGAAGAAGATAAACTCTTCTAAGGGAACTGACAAAGAAGACATAGAGAAAATAGAAGGCATTTGGGTAAAAATAAATGGAACAGGGGCAGCTAGATGGTTCAGTGGATAAAGTACCCATCTTGAAGTCAGGAAGGCCTAAGTTTGAATTTGACCTCAGACACTTATATTTAGTAACTATATGACCCTGGGAAAATCACTTAGCCCCACTTGCTGTACAAATAAATACATTAATAAATGAATAAATAAAAACAATAAAAATAGCTAGCACTCATACAGTAAGTAAGATTTGCAAAAAACAAACAAAAATCTTATATAAGCACTTTGATCCTCACAACTACCATATGAGTTAGATGCTATTGTTATCTCCAATTTAAAAAGGAAGAAACTGAGGCTGAGAAATATTAGGGAATTTACCCAGGGTCCCACAGATAGCATATATCTGAGGCAGGATTTAAACTTAGATTTTCCTGATTCTAAGTCCAAAATTTTATCTACTGCATTACCTATCTGTAATATTGTTATAGGTGATGAAGCTTATACTACAGATACACTACTTATTCCTGTGCAATAGGAAATAGGGCAGTCAGGAAACATCACAGAAAGGGGCCTGACATAATACAATAATAATAGGAGACTTCAACTATCTTGATATCTGATAAGGTTCTTTCTCTGCCAAAAGCAGTGCCCTGAAACATCCTTGATTTGCTTTGATGATAATTTTATACTTAGAAATGTTGAGGAAGTGACAAGAGTAATTGGCATTCTGGACCTTACTAATAAGTAAGGGGGAACTGGTAGAAAAGAAGGGAACCTTGGAGCAGGCTCTAAGAGCCAATAAGCAATTCTAATGAAATATACTTCATTAAGATTGGTCACAGGAAAAAAAGGAAAGGGACTCACTTATGCAAAAACGTTTGTAACATTTTTTTTTTTTGTGGTGACAAGGAACTGGAAACTGAGTGGATGCCCATCAATTGGGGAATGCCTGAATAAGCTATGGTATATGAATATGATGGAATATTATTGTTCTATAAGAAATGATCAGCAGGATGATTACAGAAGAGCCTGGAAAGACTACATGAACTGATGCTGAGTGAAGTGAATAGAACCAAGAGAACATTGTATACAATAAGATTATGTGATAATCAACTGTGATGGGCTTGGTTCTTTTCAACAATGAGGTGATTCAGGCCAATTCCAATAGACTTGTGTTGGAGAGAGCCAACTGCCTCCAGAGAGAGGACTGTGGGGACTGAATGTGGGTCACAACATGGTATTTTCACCTTGTTGTTGTTTGCTTGCTTTTTTTTCTTTCTCATTTTTCCCCTTTTTGATCTGATTTTTCTTGTGCAGCATGATAAATGTAGAAATATGTATAGAAGAATTGTACATGTTTAACCTATATTAGATTACTTGCTGTCTAGGGGAGGAGGTAGGGAAAAGTCAGGTGAAAAATTTGGAACACTATGTTTTGCAAGGGTAAATGCTGAAAACTATCTCTGCATTATATTGAAAATAAAAAGCTATTCTTTTTTTTTAAATTAAAAAGAATAGGCGACAGGTAAGGTAAGGAAGGAGAAAAAATTTGGAACACAAAATCTTATAAGAGTAGTGAATGTAGAAAACTATCTTTACATCTATTTGGAAAAATAAAATACTATTGAGGAAAAAATAAAGGGGAATTTGCTTAAAAATAAAAGAATATTATGTTAATATATCCATGAAATGCTATGGACATAATAAACCTAGATTTCAGAAATGTACCTAATGAAATATCCCATACTTTTCTTGTAGAAAACAATGAGGGAAAAGATGTGGAGTAAAGAATAGGAATATTAAATGGATTCAGAAATAGCTGAATGAACAGACAAAACAATGATTCTAAATCAGCTTTGGAGCTAGGTCTGTGAAGGAATGAATGAGTGAATGAATACATGAAAAAAATATTTATTAAGCACTTCCTATGTGCCAAACACTTGGGTGGTATGGATTCAGATAGAATATGAGCTCTTCAAAAGCTAGAATAAATCTCTTTTCTAATAGAGGGAGAAAATTCATGTAGGAGGTTATATAATTGAAGGCAGATGTAAAGGCTCAAGGGTCTTTAGCTATAAAAGCAAGGCAGATAGTAATGAATCTTCTTTAGGGTCATATCTATTAGTAAAATCATAATCTGTTTTTGTTGTTGAATTACTTGCCAGCACCAAGTTCTTTTAGTATGATCATGATAGATGCAGTAGCCATTTCTTTTTACTGTTGTCCTTTTTTAGTGAAGGGCAGAATCTTTGGAAAGCCTAACCTTAAGGAGGCTCAAAGCAGAAAATTCCTTATCTTCAGAGCTTTTAAGGTATTTTTAAGGTATTTAGCCTCTTGCCCAGCTCAGGCTTCAACCCAAGGTGAACTCTACAAACACAGATCAATAAGAACTCATAATCACATGGAGGGTGATTGGGGATATCCAGGTCTTTGGGAGGCAAACTCTGAGCTGGAATCACCCTCTTGAGAGAGAGCGAGAGCCAGGGAAGCATCAGTAAGTAGGAGGAAGACATAGGTATTATACTTATCATTCTAGCACATGAGAGAAGGCTAAGAAGAATAACTAACCTGCTGGGTTTCAAAAAAGAATCTAAAATGATTTCCAAAAGTTGAAATAAAGGGCATTGTCTAATAAGCACAATTTAATAGGAATATATGGCAAGTGCTACAGCCTCAAAATACAGGATGGAAGAGAAATAGTGAAACACTTCCATATATGTATATGTGTATATATAAATATATATGTATGTATGTATAAAAGATTGAACTTAAAGGCTTATCCTACAAACATTTTTTTTCCTGCAGAGCTAATTATCAAGCATTTACCAGCATACTCCTGAATAAGACAGGCAAAAAGGCTAATGCAATCCATGGCTGCATTAAGAAAGCCAAGGTATCCTGAATCAGAGAGGCCATTTTGCTGTGATCTGCCTGGTTAGCCACTTCTGGAGTAAAAGATTTAGTTCTGTGCATGCAACTTTAAGAATGACATTGTTAAGATCTGCATTTTCTTTCACAACATGACTTTTATGGAAATGTTTTGCATAATTTCACATGTGCTTTTTTAAAGGGGGGGTGATGGTAGGAAGGAAGGGAGAAAATCTAAACTCAAAGTTTTAAAAACAAATGTAAAAAAATTGTTTTAGGGACAGCTAGGTGGCACATTGGATAGAGCACCAACCCTGAAGTCAGGAGGACCTGAATTCAAATCTGGCCTCAGACACTTAACACCTCCTAGCTGTGTGACCCTGGGCAAGTCACTTAACCCCAATTGCCTCAGCAAAAAAAAAATGTTTTACATGTAGCTGGGGAAATAACAATATTAAAAAATGACACTGATAGCCTGGAAGGTGTTCAAAAAAACAAAGTCATTGTATTAAAGACAATGGAGACTGCTATATAAAGCTTCATCTGGAGGAGCAAAGGCTTGGAGAATATATGATGGTGGCTGGCGTGAGGCATTATTGCTTGTTCTGTGTGACCCCATAACTGAGGGGCAATGGACAGAAATGACAGGGATGCAGTCAGTGTAAGCAGAGGTTGTGAAATCATTGTTGGAATAGAATGCTAGATACATACACAGACTATCAAAACTGAAAGGGACCTTGGAATACAGACTGTCAAACCTGGCTGGGACCCTAGACCGTAGAAGGCAAAGCTGGAAGGGATCTTTCTGTGTGCAATAGCTGGGACTGAACACTATAAATGAGCTTGAGAGGCTCCATTCATACCTGAATCAGGAAAAAAAACCCAAGCATTTATTCTAGATTTGTTCTGCTTTCAGAAGCTTGTGTATTCTTAGCAGATTAGCTTGTCTTTGGTAAAATTCAATGTAAGGTAGGGGAAAATGGGGAACTTCCAGATTGGGCTCGAAGAACCTTAAGCTGGTTTTACTGTGGGGGTTTGGGTTCTCCTTCCTGTCTCACCCAATGCACTGACTGCAGACTGCTGCTATCCCTGCAGAAAAGGTATTCAGAACCATATGTTTTATCTGTTTTCTCCCAAATGTCTCTCATATAATCCCTTGATCCAGTCCAGTGGTGTTCTAGAGTCAGGGAGTGCAGAAAATGTTTAAGAGGGGACTTGGGTGTGATGGTATTTTATATAAGCTGTATCTGAGAGCTTTTATATCCTCCAAGATTTAATTCATCTCATCACTGGGGAAGAAAGTTCAGTGTGGAGTCTTTTCATGACACATACACCAAATTATCAGAACTAAAAGAGACCTTAGAACACCGATTATCTATCTGAGCAGGGAAGGGCCTTGGAATGTTGGAGCTGGAAAGAAGGGACCTTTGATATTACCTAGTCCAAAGCCAGATTATAAAGACATGATATTGACCCTCACAAGAAAAGAAGTGACTTGCCCAGTTATCCAGGTAATCAGTCAATGGCTGAACTGAAATTAGAATTTAAGTCAAGTTTCTTTCTGTGACAGACATGTTGTCAATGACTAAGGACAAATTAGAGCCAAAGGAAAAAAAAAGGATACATAGATAGAAAAACATTGAAAATTTTGAAATTATCAGAGGGAAAATTAAAAAGTCGAAAACAAATGGAATTTTGTGCAGTTAACTGATTTATTTTTGCCCTTTTACAGGTCTTAAGTTATTTGTTAAGTTTAAGGACATAAGTAGGCTATTATTTATAATGCATTTGCTAATAAAATAGCCCTGTAAAATGTAAAAATAGCAGCTTAGTCAAACAAAAATACTCATTTCCATTAATCATTCGAAATGCCTTTAAGTTTTAAGTGGATCTATAAGCTTCCAAATTTTAAGAAACTGAACATGGCTTCATATATGCCCATTTTTGAGAAATGGATAAAAACCTGAGAAGCTAGACAACGATAAGATGAAACAAAAAAAGAGCTAGATTTCAGAACAGGAACTAAGATGGCATAAGAAAGGTGGCTAGATCTGGAGTTGGAGGACCACAGTCTCCTACTTCCTATGAGACCTTGGTCTAGTCATCATCTTTCTGGGTCTCAGTTTCCTCATCTGTAAAAGACTGGGCTACATGAGCTCTAAGATCTTTTCAAGCTCTAGTTCTGTGACCCCAAGATTTTTTCACTACAGAATTTTTTTTTCACTCAGGCTCATAATGTTTTGTTTTTTTAAATTTATTTTTAACATTAAAAATTTTGAGTTGCAAATTCTTTCCTTGTAGCCTTTTCCCCCACTTACTTCAAGAAGACAAGCATATGATATCCATTATATATATGAAATCATGTAAAACATATTTCCATAATAGACAAGTTGTCAAAAAAAGCAGAGAAAACTTTAAAAGTGAGAAAATTATACTTCAATTTATACTCAAGAGTTCATCAATTCTCTATACTCAGACTCATTTGGAAATGCTTACTGCATCCATAAGTGAAATCTTGAGATTTATTTTATTTTTCTCAGAAGGCATCGATGTTGAAATGCTCTTATAGGCTAAAATTTGATCCTACCAATTTGCTGAGATCAAGGACAGCTTACACATAAACCCTGTGTTGCAGTATATACAGACAGTAATAACATGCAAGGGAAAAATTCAACATGGCCACATGTGGTAGAAATGGAAAAGGGACTGGAGAAGCTGAAGATTTCCTTAAGCCATGACATGCAAGGAAATTGGATTTAAGTGAGGGAGGGCTGGGCAAGGTGCCTCACTTTCCCCTCCAGAGCCATCTGGGTCACTGACCAGATATAGATCAGGACTATTGAAGATAGTCCTGGATGCAATGGGAGACCTTGGCCATTTTAAGGTAAGGTCTTCAACAGTTCTGAGTTTGACTGAGGTTGCACCCATTCAGTGATTAAGGCTAGGTAGCAATTAAGCAGAAATTCTCTGGAGGGACAGGATTGGGCTGTGAAGTTCGGCCTAATGGCTAGGGTTCCTGGATCTTTTCCTTCCATTGATTTAAACTGAAAGTTACTTAGGAGTCATCAAGTCCAGGCTTCTCATTTTAGAGATGAGGAAACTGAACAGAGAGAGATAAGTAGCTTGTCCAGGGTCTCACAGGTAATATCTGAGGTAAAATTTTATTTTTCATACAGTCACAGATTTACAACTTATAGTCATCTAGTCCAACCTTCTTCCTTGTTTTACAAAAGAGGAAAGAGACAAAGTAATTAATGATTTTTCTGGAGTTGTATAGCTAACATTGGTAGCTTTTTTAGTTCAACTGAAAATGTTAAGAAATAATATTCAGGAAGGTGGCTAGAAGAAAAATTAAAGCCTACCTCTTAGTGGATTAAAGGAGATAAATATTTCTGGGTCTTATTTAGATCTTAGCACCCAAGAGAAGTGACTTCAAGTTATTTAGAAAAAAAGCTTCTTAAGCTGTGGGTCCCAATGCCATATAGGATCATATAACTGAACACAAGGATCATGAAAAGATGGCAACAATTATCAAATATTCCTTAATTAAATTCTTTATATAAAAATAAACAAGTACATCCATCTCATTAGTATGCAAGTTTACTTTCATCTTTAATAAATAGTAAAATTATATGTATAACAAAGAATTGTTTTAAAATAAACTTCCTTATGATTTATTATCAGTAAATGTTTGATTTGTATACCTATTTTATATACCTATATATCTGGGGCTGAGTAAAAATTTGTCAGGCAAAAAGGAGTCGCAAGTGGAAAGAGTTTAAGAAGCTCTAATTTAGAAGTCTTTGCAGTCCCTGAGGGGAGATGCCATTAGAGAATTGAGGAATGACTAGTGACTGTGTGGATCATGAAAAAATATGGCAAATCTGCAAAAAGATGGGAGATCATCTTGTCTCTTGAGGTACCTATAGGCAGGCCAAGAAACCACAGAATCAAACATGGAACATTAATTTGTTTAATATTGTAAAAGGAGTAACTTAAATGCAGAGTACATCCAATGAAATTCCAGGTTGGATGAATCAAAAGTAGGCATTAAGGTTGCTAGGAGAAATATCAACAATCTCAGATATGTAGATGATATTACTGTAGTGGTAGAAAGTGAAGAAGAATTAAAAAGCCTCTTGATTAGGGTAAAAGAGGAGTGTGTAATATCTGGCTTGATGCTTAACATAAAAAAAAAAAATTAAGATCTTAGCAACTGGTCCCAGTCATTTCCTGGCACATAGAGAGAGAAGAAATGGAAGCAGTACCAGATTTTATATATATTTTATATATTCTGGGATTTAAGGATCAATGCAGACAGCAACTGCAGCCATTAGATCAAAAGACTCTTTTTAGTAAGAAAACATGGTCAAATCTGGATAGAATACTAAAAAAAAAAGGTATGACCTCACCGACAAAGGTCTAAAGCTATGGTTTTTCTAGTTGCAACATATGGCTGTGAGAGTTGGACTCTAAGGAAAGCTGAGTGCCACAGAATTTCAAAATTTGGATTTAAAAAAGACTTTTGAGAATCCCTTGGCCCATCAAGATCAAATCTTTCAATACTTGAAGGCTTAGTTTGAAGTATTCATTGAAAGGTTAAATACTGAAGCTAGCTTAAATACTTTGACCACATAATGAGAGGATGTGACCCATTGGAAAAGACCTTGACCTTGGGAAAGATTGAAGGCAAAAGGAAAAGGGGATAGGAGAGAATAAGATAGATAGATGGTTATAATGGAAACAATGGATATGACCCTGGACAGACCTTGAGAGAAAATGGGTAACAGAAAGGCTTGGAGTGTTAGGGTCCATGGGGTCATGAAGAGTTGCATTCTATTGAATGACTGAATAACAGTGTTTAGTATATGCTCTTTCCCTTATTCAGGATTCTTATAAATGCTGCCTTAAATTATTTTTAGGTAGAGAGAAATCCAAGGACACAAGGGGACAATACTATTCTGGACATTTTTCTCTCTAGATTAAAGATGCTTGGATTTAGATTAATGGCAAATGAAATTTGTTTCTAGTTGACTTTTGCCTAAAGAAGAGCACCTTGTTTATATATATATATATATATATATATATATATAATTTTTTTTCTTTGACATTAGCAAATTTGAGGCAGGAAATCATTTCATCCCAGGTCTCTAGACAAGTTTGCATAGGTTAAGCCTGGAACATTTCTGGCTATTTGTGGTAGAGCTGTGCCAAAGCCTAGGAAAACTGATAAACTATGAAGGCTTGCCATGTGATTTTCCCACATGAATCCCCATGCCATGGGAGGGAACCTGACACAATATTTCTTTGGCATTAACTGCACACAGCCCTTAGCCCTTGCTTTATTCTAAGATTTGTTTCTAGTAGGTGACTTTAACCAAAGCATCACATTCCAGCAGATTTAATTGCTGTGATATTTATGGTTAGAAGCAATTTGGTTAATCAGCTAGCATCATATGTAATGGTGATAAACTGGAACCATTCCCAATAAGATCAGGGGTGAAACAAGGTTGCCCACTATCACCATTACTATTCAATATTGTATTAGAAATGCTAGCCTTGGCAATAAGACAAGAAAAAGAGATTAAAGGAATTAGAGTAGGTCATGAGGAAACCAAATTATCACTCTTTGCAGATGATATGATGATCTACTTAGAGAACCCTAGAGAATCAACTAAAAAACTATTAGAATTAATCCACAACTTTAGCAAAGTTGCAGGATACAAAATAAATCCACATAAATCATCAGCATTTTTATACATCACCAACAAAATGCAACAGCAAGAGATACAAAGAGAAATTCCATTCAAAATAACTATCGATAGTATAAAATATTTGGGAATATATCTGCCAAGGGAAAGTCAGGATCTATATGAGCAAAACTACAAAACACTCTCCTCACAAATAAAGTCAGACCTAAACAATTGGAAAAACATCAAGTGCTCTTGGATAGGTCGAGCAAATATCATAAAGATGGCAATACTACCTAAACTAATCTATCTATTTAGTGCTATACCAATCAAACTCCCAAGAGATTATTTAACTGACCTAGAAAAAATAACAACAAAATTCATCTGGAAAAACAAAAGGTCAAGAATTTCAAGGGAATTAATGAAAAAAAAATGCAAATGAGGGTGGCCTAGCTGTACCAGATCTAAAACTATATTATAAAGCAGTGGTCACCAAAACCATTTGGTACTGGATAAGAAATACAGTAGTGGATCAGTGGAATAGGGTAGGTTCACAGGACAAAATACTCAATGACAATAGTAATCTAGTGTTTGATAAACCCAAAGACCCCAGTTTTTGGGATAAAAACTCACTATTTGACAAAAACTGCTGGGATAATTGGAAACTAGTGTGGAAGAAATTAGGCATTGACCCACACCTAACACCATATACCAAGATAAGGTCAAAATGGATTCATGATCTAGGCATAAAGAATGATATTATAAACAAATTAGAACAATGTAGGATGGTTTACCTCTCAGACCTGTGGAGGGGGAAGGAATTTGTGACCAAAGAAGAACTAGAGGTCATCATTAATCACAAAATAGATAAGTTTGACTATATCAAGTTAAAAAGTTTTTGTACAAACAAAATGAATGCAGACAAGATTAGAAGGGTAGCAGTAAACTGGGAAAATATTTTTACATCCAAAGGTTCTGATAAAGGCCTCATTTCTAAAATATATCGAGAATTGATGCAAATATATAAGAATTCAAGCCATTCTCCAATGGATAAATGGTCAAAAGATATGAACAGACAATTTTCAGATAAAGAAATTGAAACTATTTCCGGTCACATGAAAAGGTGCTCCAAGTCACTATTGATCAGAGAAATGCAAATTAAGACAACTCTGAGATACCATTACACACCTGTCAGATTGGCTAAAATGACAGGAAATGATAATGATAACTGTTGGAGGGGATGTGGGAAAACTGGGATACTGATACATTGTTGGTGGAACTGTGAACGGATCCAACCATTCTGAAGAGCAATTTGGAGCTATGCTCAAAAAGTTATCAAACTGTGCATACCCTTTGACCCAGCAGTGTTTCTATTGGGCCTATATCCCAAAGAGATTTTAAAGGAGGGAAAGGGACCCACATGTGCAAAAATATTTGTGGCAGCCCTTTTTGTAGTGGCAAGAAACTGGAAATTGAAAGGATGCCCATCAATTGGAGAATGGCTGAAAAAATTATGGTATATGAATGATATGGAATATTATTGTTCTAAAAAAAAAAAAAAAAAAAAAAAAAAAAAAAAAAAATGGAGAGACTTGCATGAACTGATGCTGAGTGAAATCAGCAGAACCAGGAGAACATTATACACAGCAACAAGACTATAGGATGATCAATTTTGATGGACATGGTTCTCTTCAACAATGATGTGATTCAAACTACTTGTTCAGCGATGAAGATAGTCATATACATGCAGAGAGAGGCCTATGGGAACTGAGTGTGAACCACAACACAGCATTTTAATGCTTTCTGTGAATATTTCCATGCATTTTGTTTTCCTTCTTAGGTTGTTTTTTCTTCTTCTCTTTCTAGATCTGATGTTTCTTGTGCAGTAAGATAACTGTATAGATATGTATACATGTATTGTATTTGTCATATAATTTATCCTATTTAGCATGTATTAGATTACCTGTCATCTAGGGGTGGGGAGTGGGGGGAAGGAGGGGAAAAGCTTGGGAAAAAAAGTTTTTGCAAAGGTCAATGTTGAAAAATCACTCATATGTTTTGTAAATAAAAAGCTTTATATATATATAAAAGAAGCAATTTGGTTATTATATTATAGTATTTACAGCTAGAAGCAATCATCAGAGATCATTTAGTTCAACCTCCTGATTTTACAGGGGGTTGCCTAAGGCTCAAAGAGGTGAATTAACTTATAGTCAATAGAAGAGTCAGAATTGAAACACTGGTCTTATGATACCAAATTTCTACTATACATTTGATTTATAAGGATAATCAAAATACAATGATACAGTTGAAATTTGGTTTAATATTCTGTATCCTACAAAATTCAGTGCCAGAGGTGATAAAGACCTTTATTCAGATATATTTAAATGCTTACCTTTCAAAAAGGAAGTAGGGATTTTCCACTTCTTTGTAGACTTCAAGGTCACAGGACCATAAGGGAATTTATTTGACAACTTTTAAGATTCTTAGTCTTTGGCAAAGAATTGGAAATTGAGGAGATGCCCATCAATTGGGGAATGACTGAGTAAATTATTGTATGAATGTGATGGAATATTCTTGTTCCATAAGAAATTATCAGCAGGATGATTTCAGAAAGACCTGAATAGACTTACATGAACTGATGCTGAATGAAGTGAGTAGAACCAGGAGAACATTATACCCAGCAATAGCAAGATTGTGTGATGATCAATTGTGATAGACTTGGCTCTTTTTAGCAATGCAATGATTCAGGACAATTCTAATAGACTTGTGATGGAAAATGCCATCTGCATTCAGAGAGAGAACTATGGAGACTGAATGTGGATCAAAGCATACCATTTTCACCTTTTGTTTGTCTTTTCTTTCTTGTGGCTTTTTTTCCCCTTTAAGTCTGATTTTTCTTGCACAACATGATGAAAATATATTTAAAAGAATTGTACATGCATAACTTATATCAAATGTCTTGCTGTGTTGGGGAAGAGGGAGGGAAAGACAAAAAATTTGGAACACAAAATCCTACAAAAATGAATGTTGATGGGACACTGATACATTGTTGGCGGAACTGTGAACGGACCCAGCCATTCTGGAGAGCAATCCGGAACTATGCTCAAAAAGTTATCAAACTGTGCATCCCCTTTGACCCAGCAGTGTTTCTATTGGGCTTATATCCCAAAGAGATCTTAAAGGAAGGAAAGGGCCCCACATGTGCAAGAATGTTTGTGGCAGACCTTTTTGTAGTGGCAAAAAACTGGAAACTGAATAGATGCCCATCAATTGGAGACTGGCTGAACAAATTATGGTATACGAATGTTATGGAATATTATTGTCCTGTGAGAAATGACCAGCAGGACAATTTCAGAGAGGCCTGGAAAGACTTGCATGGACTGATGCTGAGTGAAACGAGCAGAACCAGGAGATCATTATACACGGCAACAACAATAATACATGATGATCAATTCTTATGGATGTGACTCTCTTCAACAATGAAATGTTTCAAACTAGTTCCAATTGTTCAGTGAAGAAAGCCATATACACCCAGAGAGAGGGATATGAAATGTGGACCACAACATATCGTTTCCATGATCTCTATCGATGTTTGCTTGCATTGGGTTTCCTTTCTCAGATATTTTTTGTTCATGTAGATATGATTTTTCTTGCACAGCAAGATAAATATGGAAATATGTATACATATATTTGACTTGTCAAGTATTTTAACATAATCAACATGTAGTAGACTTCCTGCCATCTAGGGGAGGGATGGGGACTAGGGGGGAAAATTTGTAACGGAAAGCTTTGTAAGAGTCAATGTTGAAGAACTACCCATACATATGTTATGCAAATAAAAAGCTTAAAAAAATAACAAAAAAAATGAATGCTGAAAAGCATATATATGTAATTGGAAAAATAAAAAACTAAGGGGAAAAAAAGATTGTTGCTCTACTCTGTCCTAAGTATTTTGATCAAGTCAGACAATAATTTCCTTGTTGGTAATTTCTACAGAAATAAGTACAATTATCCTTCCATATCATGGGGTTAATGCCCCAGCAATCTGGAAAATCCACATACAATTTTTGGTCTTCCTTTCATACCAGAAAAGTCTGAATTTTTTCTTTTTCTTTTAAGGGGTGTTGATACTACCTTATTGTAAAACATGAGTTGATATTATTAATTTTTTTTCTGTGTCCTTTGCTAGTCTTGAGGTGCTTTCTATGGCTTCTGCAAAATTCACCCAAATTCCCATATGATTTCTTATGCTAACCCACAGTATATTGAAACTGTGATTGGAAAAGTTACAATTATGGAAAGGATAACTTGTAGAGGGGTCTACCAGTATCTCCCTCTACAACCAGTTCCTTTGAAGCCTCATCAGGAGGATAGTAACATATTTACCAATTCTTGGCTCAAAACTCAGGACAAAGAAACCCACAGGTAAAGAAGACACTAAATTATTGAATTCTTCTTTCTCTTGGAATGACAATGGCAACCCCACCCCCTTCTCTTCTGCCCTTGGAGACAGAAGTGAACTTTATTTTTAATTCAAGACTTTTATTTGCTATCACTATGTACTCAAAGGAGAGAAACGATAATGATAAAGTGCCACAGACATTTTTGTGTTCAAATTTTCCTGTCACATAATTGTAAGTAATTATTTTTCAGGAGTAAAGGTCAGGACACAGTAAAAAAGCTTCCATTTAAACATTTTTTTCATCATTCTAAAAAATTCACAATCCACAGTTTTTCTTTTTCTTTTTTTCCCCAACAATTATGGAAAACATAAGGTGTGTTCTCAGAAAAACAAACACTCCCATGTTCCATTTCTGAATTTTTCTGTGGAACATTTCCCTGAGTTTTCATAACTCTATCTCCAAATTTTTACCTTCAGGCCTTGCTGATTCTGACCCATAAAAGCTCACAGGATGTCTTCCCATAGATATCCCAGTGACAAGTGAAAAATAAAATAAACATACAAAATAACATGTACAAGTTAACCCTTCATTAATTCCTCAAAATTAACTCTTTATCAAAATTTCCCATTGTTGCTAATCCACACTTCTAGCCCCTTAGGTTCCAAATTTAATTTCAATTCTTTTCCTCTTCCTTTATCTCTTACATCAAACTATGCCAATTCTTCCTGCATAATATATCTTTCATCTGCCTTCTCATCACTTTGCTCAAGACCACAGCCCTTGCCAGGCCTTCCTCACCTCTGGCTTTGAGACTACCAGACCTCCTTACCTCAGTTAAGAAGTTGATTTTGAAGCCTGTGGTCTTGTTGGTTTTGGGCTGTCCGTTGTTGAGATAGTTGCCCATTGCAAGTACAAACTGCCAAGAGAGAAAGCACCCACTACTTTATCAGGTCACATTCAACATATATCCCCTCCCTCACAAGGAAGAAAGGCATCTTCCCTTCTCCCCACCCCCAGATTCCCACATAGAGAAGGCAAGGGAGAAACTGGTCCAATGTTCTCTCAGGGCCTGTCTACCTTCTACCTTCTCTAGGATAGATAGAAAGATTCATCTCTATTCTTGCTCATCTCTCACACTGGATTCTGGGCAATGCCAAGGGGTGAACTACTTTGCATTCTCCTCAAATGTATCAAGGAGGGGCAGCAGAAATGGAGCTCAGAACACCCAGTATTGTGTATCTGGGGCTGGTGGACCCTAAAAATTATCTAGTCACAGACTGCAGGCTGAAGGCACATTCAGAATTTCTGTGTATTTTTCCCTTTAGATTAAATCTTTCCCTTGTATATGGAGTCACTGCCCAGAAATGTCCTTTAAACCCATGACCATTGTTTCTGCTGCCAGGAGCTGCTTTCCTCAGCACTGACCATCTTAGCCCAGATGGTCCTGAAGGCAGGGTTCCAGAGAGGCCTAAAGCAGCAAAGAATTTTTACTTTCTGCAATATTGAGCCTTAAAATTCTGTGGAAAGGAGGGAGGGTTGGGGAAAGGCCTCTGCTGATTCACTTTCAGGATTCACTCTTAGCTCTTTGGAGTAGAGAGCAGTAACCATATAAGTGCCCTTTTTCCCACCCTGCTCCTGAGGCTGAAATGAGTTGGAGATTCTAATTTCTGACATTCAGAACTTGACTACAAGTGGTAGGAGCTGGCCAGGGATATGATGAGGAGAGGGAAGGAGAAATAAAGACAGGAAGAAAGACCCAAAAAAGAAAAATGTTACTAGGGGGATAAAATACTGTGGTCTACTAAGAAAAGGCTGGAACTCAATTTGTGGGCATTCCAAAGCTCTCCTATCCTACCCTCGCCCACATATCCCTAGGCAGGACAAATTGTGCTATCTGTCCCTGTTATTAGGGTATGGAGCATGTGAGTTGTAGGCACAGGCAACACTCTGTAGGAATGAAAATGACATGAGAAGACCCCATCCATGGAAGTAAGTACTACTGACCAAGGAGTTCCCTGTAGGAAGTCACTGGCAGTGTGGGGAAAAGGGAGGAGAAAGCAGTGAGAGTGGTAGGAAACAATGTAGTGAGATTTTCTCTGCAAGCTCCTCCTAACAAATCTAGAAAATGCACCAAAATGAATCCTGTTGGGGAAATCCAGAAAAAGTCACAATGAGTCCTTGATCCAGCCCAGCTGGGCTTAGGGAGAGAAACAGGGAGATCGGAGGACTTTGGGGGCAGATCAGACCCCAAGCATACTGCTTGTGGAACACTCTAGCACCCAGGGAGAAACTTTATCAGGTCAAGAGGAGGTACTCGTAGGCTGGGGGAGTGGGGCCAAATGGTCCCTTGGTTATTCATTATTCAGCCCCAGGCTGCAGCTCTAGGAGGGAGTGGAAAATGGTTTGCAGAGTTGTTTCCAGGTAGGGAAACCCTGGGCAGTATACCCAAGAAAGGAGATGATTTATGATCTAGCGTCAGCAGCAGGCACAAAGCAAGGTCTCACTTCCAAGGTCTAGTCCAGCTTGCAGAAGAATAATCAAGCAAAAATCCCAGACCAAAGGGGAGCCTATGGTCCCACCACTCTGAGTCAAGAGCATTCTATCTGGTTGATAGGGGTAGAGTCCAGCAAAAAGTCTATTCTTGCTCTGACCAAACTCAGCTCAGGAACTTGCAGAGCTCAACCCAGGAAGGCAGCAATCAGATTTTGCCATGGGTCAATCCATCTTGGGAAAGCTCGCAAGTCCCTACTTTGTCCCTGAGATTCTGGAATAACACAACACTCAATATCCCCTAAAAGCAGCAATAAGATTAGTCCAGACCTTCCATCTGAGAGAGCTGCAGAGCACAGCCCTTAATATCAAATCTGAAGTGAGAAAGTAGGTTGGAAGAATGCACAAAGAAATAAACAAACAAAAAAACAGAATGAAAAATGCAGAAAAGAATGACTCCAAAACATCTATAAGCATTGCCTCAGAGAAAAACCCAACATGGGCATAAACTCAACTTGAATTCCTAGAAGAAATGAATCAAAAGTTAAAAAATTTTTTGGTTGGAATGAAAGTGCTTGAAGAAAAAAATCAGAAAAGAAATGAGGAGTATAGGAGAAAAAATTGGAAAGGAAATTAAAAGGTTAGTACAAGAGGTTTAAAATCTTACTCAAGCGACAAACTCCCTGAAAATTCAAATGGACTGAACAGAAGCTAATGATTCCACAAGGCAACAAAAAAATTAAAGTCAAAAGATTAAAAAAAAATAGGAAAAAATGTAAGGTATCTTATCTTACAATACCCCCCCCCCAAAAAAATATACCTGACTTAAGACAGATTGAAGAAAAATTAAAGAATCATTGACTTACAAGAAAAGATAGTAATAAATGTTGGAGGGGATGTGGGGAAACTGGAATAGTAATGCATTGTTGGTGGAGTTGTGAAGTGACACAACTATTTTGGAGAGCAATTTGGAGCTATGCCCAAAGGGTTATCAAACTGTGCATACTCTTTGACCCAGCAGTGCCATTATTGGGTCTGTACTGTATACCAAGGAAATCATAAAGGAGGGAAAAGGACCCACATGTGCAAAAATATTTGTAGCAGCTCTTTTGTGGTGGCAAAGAATTGGAAAATGAGTAGATGCCCATCAATTGGGGAATGGCTGAACAAGTTGTAGTATACGAAGATAATGGAATATTATTGTTCTATTTTAAAAAAAAAAGATGAACAAGCTGATTTTAGAAAGGCCTAGAAAGATTTACATGAACTGATGCTGAATGAAACAAGCAGAACCAGCAATACATTGGACACAGTAACAGCAAGAATGTGCGATGATCAAGTATGAAAGACTTGGTTCTTCTCAGTGGTTCAGTGATTCAAAGCTGTCCCAAAAGACTTTGGACAGAAAATGTCATCTGCATCCAGAAAAAGAACAAAAGAGACTGGATGTAAATCAATACATGCTATGTTCACTTCTTCTTCTTCTTTTTTTTTTTTAATATCTCCAGTGGTGGTTTTTTTTCCCCTTTTGCTCTGATTTTTCTGTTTCAATATGATTCATAAAGCATTGTATGTTTAAAAAAAAAAAGAATCACTGAATTATCTGAAACACTAGGGGAAAAAAAAAAGAGCCTAGACATATATTCAAGAAATCTTAAAAGGAAACTGACCAAATCTCTTAGAACCAGAGAGCAAAGTAGAAACAGAATCTATTGGTCACCTCCTGAAATAAACCCCAAATAAAAACTCCTAGCCAAAATCCAAAACTTCCCAGGCAAAGAAAAAATATTATAAGTAGCCAAAGAGGAAAAAAAAAATTCATGTACTGAGGAACCAGTCAGGATCACACATGATTTAAAGGTACCACTGTAAAGAAGTAGAGAACTTGGAATCTGATATTTCAGAGTATAAAAATATGGACATATAGCTGAAAATTGTCAACCTTTAATGAAACAATGGTAGGTTTCTAAGCATTCCTGATGAAAAGACCAGAACTATGGAGAAACTTTGAATTACAAAAATAAGAGGGAAGAGAAACATGAAAAGATAAGCAAGCATAGCCAGTGATAAGGGACTAGACAAAGATAAACTGCTTACATTTAAATATAGGGAGATAATGCATATGTCCCCTCTAATTTCTATTATCTGGAGGGTTCACAAAAATAATGAATTTAGACAAGGTCTGGGAGAGATTCTGCTATGACTTAATTATTTTAGAAAAGAATGGAAAGAGGAAAGAAGAATATACTGGGGCATGGAATGGGGGAGGTATGGAAGGAGGCAGAAGGGAAAGGATGATTAGAAAAAATTGTCTCATAAAATCAGGGTGCACAAGTAAACATCTATACAAACAAGGAGGAGGAGATGAGAGGAAGGGTGAATGACTGACACTTGAATCTCACTCTTATATTGGTCAAAGGAAGGAAGCACACACACACACACACACACACACACACACACAAGATTGGGTACAGAAATATATTTTCTCACCAATGAAATAGGAAGGAAAAGAGAGGGAGGGATTTAGAGAGAGGATAAAGGGGGGATTAGTCCTAAACAAAGCAAATTCTAAGGATATACAACTATATTTATAGCTCTTTTTCAGATGTCAAAGAATAGTAATCTAAGGGATTACGTTTCCATAAATTAGAAAATGGATGAACAAGTTGTGGTATATAAATGTGATGGAATACTATTGTGCTGAACTCTTATCAGTTTAATGATCAACTAACATCCTCAAGGGCTAATGATGAGAGCTGAAGGTAGAAAGTTGAAGGAATCAAATTTATTTTGATTGACTATACACATTTGGAATGGGCTTTATTTTTCTTGTGCTCTCAATTAGGGAGAGGTTGGGATAGGAGGTAGAGAAAGTGAATCTTGGCTGATTAAAACAAAATCTATTTTTTTAAAAGAAAAATTGGGAACTGACAAATACAATAACTAACCATAATACAACATAAGGACATGAGTCCTTAGGACTCATGATGAAACATGCTGCCCAACTCCTGACCGAGAGGTATTGGACTCAGAGTGGAGATTGAGACACAATTTTTTTTAGATGTAACCAATGAGAAATTTTGTCCTGCACAGCTGTAACTGTTTGTTTTTTCTTTACTTGTTTCCCCACTTAAGAGGGACTTTGGAAGGGAAATAGGAGGGCAAAAAGTCTGATCTTTGAAAATTGAATTAAATTTAAAAAAAATAGCAAAGGCTAAGGAGTCAAGTTCTGAGATTTAATCTAAGCTTTCCTGCTAATTAGGTATGTGACCTTGGGTAAATCACTTTTTTTGAGCCCTAGTTGACTCACTTATAAAATGAGATAGTTAGCCTTTAGATAGGGTTCCAAGAGTTTTTTCTGTTCTGAATTTGTCTTTTTTTTTAAGGCCCTTTCCAGTTCTGACATTTTATGTCCTATATTCTAAGGTCTCAATCTAGCTCTGACAATCTATGTTCTATGTTCCAAGATTCTGTAGCTTAAGGTTTGACAACCTTGAAGCATTCATGGACTCTATAATAAGGCAAAAGGAGAGGAAAATGGGAGTAGGAAGAAACAAGAAAGAAGAGGAAGAAAAGAAGGTAGGAGAAGGGAACAAGTGAGACTTGGCAGTTGCCAAAGAGCCAAATGAACGTTCATTTTCCCATCTCTCAGGACATCTTAGCTGGGTTGGGAGAAAGCATCCCAGGAGGGTAAGAAGTTCTCACCTCTAAGATCTTGGCAAGCTTCTTGCTATTCTTGAGCTCCAAGGAGGCCTGGTGCACACACTCATAGCTGCCTTTGATCTCCTCAGTTTTTTCCTGCAGGGTAGTCTTGAAGTGGAGGCTGCGCAGCCGGGTTTTATATTCTGGAACGGACAGCATCTAAGCAGAATGGAGATGTAAGGGGGATATCCAGCAAGAACAAGGCTGCCTGTGACCCCACCCGACTAACCTCACAACCCTGTTCCTGGAGTCCAACAGAAACTCCTGGACCATACCCACTCATCTTTCCTCCTTTCCTTGGACAACTCCCCCAAGGATAGACAAAAATAAGGATAATGTGGATTAAGTGGATGCTTCCCTTTATTGTCATTGTTATTATCATTCTCCTCATCATATATTTAATGGAATTCAGATAGAAATGGCCCTGGGACACAAAGGGCTTTCCTTAGACCATTCCTTTGCCTTTGATGTTCAGTAGATGATGGTACATGTGGATAAAATGATCACTTTTTTGTAACTGAATGTCTTGGGATTAATCAAAATAATTCTGATTATTTTTATTAAAGGCTAAGAGAATCAACATGCTGCACTAGGTGTTTCTGATACACCTTGGGCAGAGGTTCCTGAGCAAATCCTAACCTTGGAGTGGTCTGGGCATTCTCCTAGAGAAAGTACTGAAGAACAGTGGTCTCCTTGCATAGGTAGAAGTTTCCTTCCCAAGAGTTCTCTAATATCAGTGAAATCATAGATTGGATAAAAAAAAAAAAAGAAAGGAAAAAAAAAGCAGAATTTTAGATTGAGAGATGGAAGAGATCTCAGAGGACAAGAACTCTTCTCATATTACAGATGAGGAAACAGCGCCAGAGCTTATGTTACTTGCCCAAGGTCACCTATGTGGTCAGTGTCAGACAGAACTAACTGGAGCCCAAGTCCTCCTTCACATATAAGTAGTCTTCAAAGCCCTTTACATCTATTACCTCATTTGATCCACATAATAGATTGGTGAGTCAAGCAGGAACTATTAATTGCATTTTACAGTTTTCAGAGCTGGGGTGAAGTGCCTTATTAAGGCCATCTCACCCAGAATGTCTTTCTACCCCAATATTCCTTCCACTTAACCTAAGGAAGCATTTAGGACCCCTGCTGCCTTTTACTGGTTGGGAGCTGTGGCCCAGGGGGCATGGAAGGCTTCTTCCCACACAAACCTCCAGAAAAAGAAAAAATGGGCTTCCAAATGCCATGCTAGGGATTTATAGGAGCTGCATGGAAACATTTCCTAAAAGTGTTTGTATTTTATACCTTATCTGACTGCCCAAAAGGGCAGTCACCTCTTTTTAGTCTAAACTTTGTGGCTCTCCCAATAACAAAAACACAATGTTTGGCACTCCAGGTGTTTAATAAAGAAAGGGACAGAAATAGAGACTGGACCTGTAATTCCACTGGTAAAGGGAACTTCCAGGTGAGGAAACTCCCTCCATGTAAACAAGCTGGCATCTTCTCTGCAGTTTCTGGACTTAGATTCCTAGAACACTGAGAGATTAAGTGACTTGCTTTGGGTCAGTATCAGAGAGAAGGCCTGAACCCTTTCTAGCTTTAATGACCACTTTTCCACTCACTCTATCTTAAAGCTGTATTGAATAAATGAAAGGCATCGAGGCACAGTGGAAAGAGCCCTGGATCTGGGGTCAGAAAGATTTAAATTTAAATTCATCCTTAGACACTAACTAGCTATATGATTCCTGGCAAGACACTTGACTTTTGCTCTAATTTCCTCAACTACAAAATGGAAAAAAATAATAATAACCCCTATCTCTCAGGGTTATTTTGAGGGTCTAATGAGAGAATATTGGTAAAGTGTTTAGCACAGTACACATAGCAGGTGTTTAATAAATTCTTATCTCCTTCCTTTACTGTGAAGCAGAGAAGTATTTCAGATGTTACATTAGGATTTGAGAGGCTAGAGTTCTAGTTTAGGGTCCATTGTAGACTGACAGTTCTTGGTTTTTAGGGGAGTTGGGAGCATTCTTTTAAAATGGAACACTTTTCTAGATAGAGTGCTCAGAGAAGGTAGTGCTGGGAGCCAGCAGGTAAGATTGGCCCAGGTAAGCCCCCAGTGCCCCTGGCAGTCACCTGCAGCACAAACTGGTCCGGTTCGCTCAGCTGGCTGGGGGTGTCCCTATAGCCCTGATAGCGCTTCTCTTCCTCGGCATCCGGAGCGTACAAGAGGAGCTGCTTGAGGTGGGATGGCTCCAGCCTCTCACTCTCCATGTTCATGAGGATCTGACGGAGCTCAGGGGGAGACAGCTTCAGGTGAGCGATGAGGATAGCTGGGGAGTGTAGGAGAAAGGAAAAGGCACATAGAGGAGTTGAGAGGAGAGGAAAGGGGCCTGCCTGGCTGCTCAGCCAGTCACTGCCATGCCCTTGGGTCCAGCCTCAGGACAGAGCCACAGAACCTCTGTGAGCTCCTCAGTGTCAGCTGAGTCCTATCTTGCCAGCTGTTGTAGACATCTCTTGTTGTAGACAGCTGTTGTTCACATCTCACTCAGGCTTAGGGTCAGCAGAGGCTCACCAGAACTGGCAGAACCTCAGAGCTCAGTTCTTGTAAGAGAGAGGAGGAGCCTGACTCCCCAATCACCAGAAGGAGAGGCCACCCCACTGACTTCTGGTGCTGTCCATCTTCCATACTGCCCTGCTGCCTGAGGGAACTGTAAGGGTCTGGGTCATCTCAGCTAAACTGCCTAGACACCAATCCAGGAGCAACAAGAGTGCACTTGAAGGCAGAGTCAGGGAGGCAGCTGTGGGGTCCTGGAGTCCTGTGACAAAGCTTGCTGGGAAATCCCATCCAAGTCCCCTCACTCCTCAGCACACCAGGCCATACTCTGGTTCTAGAAATTACAGAACGCCTGCTCACTGACATTGTTAAAGGGAGTTTCTCTATAGAAGCTTCCTCTACCAAGGAAAACAAAGGTCTGGACCCGAAACAAAGTTCTTTAAGATTTACAGAGATAATCTGCCTCGATCTCACACCAACCACCTCCTCCTGGGTAAAATTACCATCTTCCCCACCGTGAATGCCTTAATGCCTGGGGTGGTATCTCACCTGGGCATTTTTCCACACTTAGATTGTCTACATCACTGGTATCAAACTCGAATACAAATATGGTCATTAAGCCTTATGTAGGGATTGCATACTGACTTAGAAAACCATATATTAACATTATCTGTTTGTTCTATTGTATTTTTATTTATTTTGTTAAATATAGCAATCCCCAGTGCTTCTGGGTGTTTGATACCCCTGGTATACATAGCAAAGGAAAATAAGTGCCTTCAGTGGATTCCTAGTGAGAGGAAGTGCCTTCTCTACTCTCAGCTCCTTTTCTGAGCTAATGGATTTAAGAACTCCAACAACAAATGGGAGTCCTTTCTAATAATCTGTGCCACTATTCCCATAAAATTTGTGTATCATATTTCTCATTTTCCCAGAAAGATAGAGCCCCCAAATTATTCCATTTGCTTTTGCTGCCCCAGCCCACCAAATATATACTTCCACTTACATGTATTATAGGCCTTCTTATGAGACAAAATCTCCACCACATCTTTCTTTTTAAAAGGCTCAGGTGCAAGTGTTGGCTCTGGAAGAGAAACTGAAAGATTTAATCACAGGTAAGGTTGTGGCTGATTTTCTCCAGCACTGGAGAGGAGAATGAGAAACAGACACTAAGTATGTAAGAGATACAAAGTTCTCGCCACATCTCTCTGAGAATCCTGGAACAGGGCCATGTCTGAGCTCTTGATAGCTGGGCTGAAAAAACAAAACAACAGGTGAGATCCACAGACCCAGAGGAAAAGCTTGCTCTTGTTCCCACTTGCTCCTTAACTCATTTCTGGCCCAAACAGGCCAGAAGGTTCTATCCTTCACCCCAGAATTTCTGACTATCATAAGATCATAGATCTGTTCTAGAGCTAGGAGGAATCTCTAGTCAAGTCTCACCTCGTTTTTTCAGATGAAGAAACTAGAGAAACATTTGAACTCAGGTACCTAAATCCAAAGCTCTTTCTATAATACCACACTCTGAGGGTTGTTGTCACCCAATGGACTTTTGGGAATTTGGAAAAGTTCCTCTGTACCCAAGAAACTATGTCCCCATATTATTAGGGATATGGAAAAGCTCTTTTGCAATCCCTACAGAATCTCAGGTCTAAAATAATCAGATCAAGTACCACAAAGTACCCCTTTTTTCTTACCCAGGCCCTTACTCTGGGTTGGGATAAAATGGAAGTCATTTTAATATATGCACATATATATATACACACACATATATATATACACACACACATACATAAACACAGAACATTAGGGTTACAAGGAATTTATCATCTATTACAGTCCCTTTATCTTGCAAAACACAAAAACTCAGGCCCAGGAGCAAAGTGACTTGTTCAAATTGTTGCTCACATAGTTAGAAAATGGTAGTCAGACCTATAACACCCATGGTTCTTGACTCTTGGTCATTTATTCACTCTCACTATTTAGTTACAAAGAAGAACCAAGCCAAAACTAGCATGGGGATTTTGCTCCAGAGTGCCAATCTCTAGGGTTGTACCAATGGGATGCTACTGCTCTGGGTTCTTATCTGTCCCCATAACCTCCTTGAGCATGAACAGGACTCTCCAGGAGGTGAAATGTCTCCTCTCTTGACATGACAAGATTATACCTATAACCAATGCTAATTCTCACACCTCCCTACAAACATGCACATGTACATGCCCATGCATTCATATACAAATACAAATTTGCCCCTGATCATGGGATTCATAGTCATGGGTCTGAGACCTAGAATTAAACTAATTACCACAATTATAGGTGATCATCTTTAGAGAGGAGGGAAGGTAAGGAAGGTAAGTACCTAAAAGCAGACCAGAATTTAAGATAGGACCACAGTAGTGGTCATTCATTCTCTGGATAGTGTAATCTAATTCTGTTTTGGGGATCAACATTGTTGCTCACTTGAGAGAGGACTTAAGAATAAAAGAATGGGTGAGAGGCAAGTCTTGCATTACATAGGAAGAAGATGATGTATACATGAGAGATTGCATCTTATTGGGTGAAGATAGGGGCAAATTGAAATCTAATCGATGTTCAGAGGCTCCTATCAGCAACACATGGCTGATACTGCCTCCTCCCCAAGAAATTACAGGGGCAAGATGACAATCAAACTCAGTGAGGAAGAAAAAGCCAAAAGCATGGAAACAAGACAGAAAGCTGGAATGAGTTTTCATTAGCTGCTTATAAAGCACCAAACGTACCTTGGAACTGATGATCTGGTCTGATTCCCTGTTTTTGCTAATATGGCAAGTCATTACTGATAAACAGGTTGTTGGGCTCTACATGTGGGACGCCCATATGGCTCAGAGACCTCTTTGTATATGGTGTTGGGACATTCTAGTGAGAGTCCATATCTCCCTCCTCATCTCTGCCTGCTGCCTTCCCTGCTTTCATTAAATGCCAACTAAAATCTCATTTTCTATAAGAAATCTTTCCCAACCCCTCTTTAGTGTTGTCCCTCTTTTAATTACATATGTAGTTTAATCTATATACATATAATGTGTAATATATAAAAATAATAATATAATTTCCTGTTCTATATACAACCTGTTTGTTATCTCCCCCATTTTTTTTTTTGGCAAGGGAATTAGAGTTAAGTGACTTGTCCAGGGTCACATAGCTAGTAAATAGTAAATGCTTCAGGCTGGATTTGAACTTAGGTCCTTCTGACTCTAGGGCTTGTACTCTATCCACTGTGCCATCTAGTTACTCTGCCCACATTATGTTGTGAGCTCTTTAACAGCATGGTCTGCCTTTTATCTCTTTTTGTTACCCAGTGTTTAGCATAGTGCCTGGCATATAGTGGGCATTTAATAAATAAATATATATTGATCGATAATTTATTTATTTCAGCGATTGTCCATTTATGTCCAATGATATATGAGGCACCTGCATGTTCCTAGGATGACAGAGAACTTTGGAAGGGCATCTACTAGTCTAAGCTGGCCTAGCCTGAACCAGTCATTCTTTGAAGGGTAATCAGAACTGATGAACCCCGTTGCCAGACTAAGTTAGGTCAACTACTATCTGAGAGGGGTAGCTCTGAGGTATCTCCTACTCTATCTCTATTTTTACATAGAACAAGACTGATAATGTGTAACATAACATCAAACATTCCAGGGAGAAATTAAGTATCCATGCAATTCCCTGGCAGGAAAAAGACAGTCCAGCTCCCTTCTCCAAGGATAAACAATGTGAAATCTGTGGATATAAAAGCAAAGTGATTTTCTTTCATAAGCAAAAGAATGAAGTGTTACACAGAGACAAGGGATGGTTATTGCTATTATTGGGGGGCGGTGTAGGGATCTTCAGCTCATTGTAAAAGTGAAGGCTAAAACCTAGAGCTGTGGGAGGAACCAAAGCTCCAAAAGTTCTGGTCCGATTTATCTAAGAACTATAGAAATGGTGAAGAGAAGGTGCTGCTTTGAACCTTTTCTCTTTTAAATTTCTCTATTATTATCATCTTTCCATCACCATTGATTTCTCACTCTCAGACCCCATATACAATCTGTTATCAAGTCGTCAATTCATAACTGATATTCACAATGCCCACTTTTCTCCTGACACTGCTACCACTCTGGTGCAAGCCCCTGTCACTTCACACCTGAACTACTACAATAGCCTGCTGGTCCATCTCCTTGCTTCAAGACTCACAAAACTGCAGGTTATTCTCCACTTAGCTATCAAATCCTAAAGCTCAAATTTGACCACGTCACCCCTCTACTCAACAAACTCCAATGGCTCCTTATCTCCTTCAGGATTAAATATAAAATTCCCTCTTGGATTATTAAGTCCTTCATCACCTGGCTCCTTACCTATCCAGTCTTTTTACACCTGATGCCCTTTCATCTATTCTTTGATCCAATGGCACAAGCCTCCTTAGTGTTCTTCACAAGGAAAAACAGTCTCCTCATTCCAGACATTTCCATTGGCTGTCCCTCATGCCTGGAACTCTTCCTCATCTCTGCCTCCTGGCTTCCTTCAAATCTCACCTAAAATCTCACCTTCTTCCAGAAGCCTTTCCTAGTTTCCTTTAGGGTCAGTAACTCGGTGCTAAGACTACTTTCTGCCTATTTGTATATATCATATTGTATAGTTATTTAGACGTTGTCTCTCCCATTAGAGTATGAATTCCTTGAGAATAGGGATTGCTTTTGCTATAACTAAATGCCAGCTGCTTAATCCAACAGTAGGGCTGGAAGAAAGCACTACATGATCATATTTACCCTCTTATTGAGTCCCACAGTGGGAGGTTATAAGCCATACCAAACTTAGACATGAGATTGTTATTGCTCTTCCCTTGTTTTTCAGTTGTATCCAATACTTTGTGACCCCATTTGAGGTTTTCTTGGCAAAAATGCTGGAGTAGTCTATCATTTCCTTCTCCAGCTCATTTTACAGATGAGAAACCAGGGTTTAAATGATTTGCCCAGGATCACACAGCTACTAAGTTCTGAGCCTAGATTTGAATTCAGGAAGGTGAGTCTTCCTGACTCCACATCTGGCGCTCTATCCACTGCGTCACCAAGCTCTCCCTAGATTGGAGGTAGAGGAGGACAAATTCTAATAATACTTAGGCATAAAGAGCTTCCCCTGCACATGCCCAGATGGCTCAATATGGAGGCATCCTGCTTCCCTGAATTTCCCTACAGTGTGGCTGGGAGTCGTTTTCTTCAATAGGTTAATGCAGCCAGAACAAAGTGCATCTTTAAAACCAGCCATCCTGGGACGGTTTTTCTCTTTCTTGAGCACTTAATTCTGTTGCATCCCAAGAATGAGAATCATACACAATTTACCCATAGTGTGGGCATCATGAAATGTCCTGGGAAGGGGATGAGAAAATATCTTCCTCCTCTTCTCTCCTTTTAGACCTTGTGGCTTGAGTTATTTCCCTTTCTGTACTGTTCTGTTTGTCTTTTTTATTTTCAGGTAAAGACAGTAAGACTCACTGGATTTGGGAGCTCAAACCATGGTAACTTTGGAGCCAACCAGCCTGGCATAAAAGCCTTGGGACTTGAGTCTGAGGGGGATTTTAGATTTGGAAATTGGGACTGTACTGTACAGAAACTGAAGTAAACTGTGAACTTAGTCCCCTTTCTCTTCCCAGAGAATGAGGTGGTATGGAATATGGGAATGAATATACTTTCAAAATAAATATTCTTTTCATAAAAGCTAATCTATTAGTGGTAAAGTAGAACTGAGGTTCAGGGGACCTCTTCCTTATGCTTGGAATATCAGTGGTTAGTCCTAGTGCCATTAGCAGAAAGCCTAGGTAACAAGGCCCTAATTGCCCTTAAAAGTGCCTAAAGGGCAACTGGTTGGTACAGTGGATAGAGCACTAGCCCTAAAGTCAAAAGGACCTGAGTTGAAATCCGGTCTCAGACACTTAACACTTCCTAGCTGTGTGACCCTGGGCAAGTCACTTAAACCCAATTGCCTCAGCAAAAAAAGAAAAAAAAAGTGCCTGAGAACCCTAGGATTCTACCTGCTACCTGGCGTTTAAGCAATGAGAATCAGTGTCATATATAGTTCAGAGAACTATGCTGGTCCCTCAAAAAAAAATCACGTGGGTAACAACAGTGCCTGAAGCAAAAGGAACACTTGAATAGCATTTCATTCTCCACTCAGGATCACCTTTCCCCAAGTCAGATTGGTTTGAATTGCTAAAAGGATTCTAAACTGTTTAATCAATTGAGAGAGTCCATTCCCAGCCAATGTGGCAAGAAGGAATCTGTTTTCCCCTTCCCAGGCACTCCCCATCCTCACCTATATCAAATATGCTGTATTACTTACTTGCTGGTTTCTGAGTCCCAAAGTGGAGTTCCAGGTCTAAATATTTCACCATATCATTCAATTTGTCATAATCCGAATCTTCCCCAAGCTGTAAGAAAGTTGGAGGGGCAAGATATCAAGGGACACATTTGTTCATTGATTGATTGACCCGTATTGGTGAAAGGAATTTCCAACCTCATAAGCTAGAAAGGCTTTATGGGGAAGGTAAACTATGTTTATTAAAATCAGTAGAATCATTCAAATGAAGATGATTGATCTGAAAGTAATAGCTCCTGAAATCAGTGGGAGAAATCACTAGATCCAGAGGGGACAGAGTAGTACTGAGTGAAGTTTAGATTAGCCCCTGAGTTCTGAGATGGCATAGCAGCTGGTTTCAAAGGTGTAGCACATTGTATAGACTTAGAGACTGGCAGAACCAGAAAGGACTTAGGAAGTTAACTATTACCAATGTCCATTATATTACATATGAGAAAATTGATGAGGAAGGTGAAAAAACTAGCAGAATTGGCACTCAAATGTAGGGTTCCTGATTCCCACCTCCAAGTTCCTCCTACTCCCCAAAGGTGAGACATTGTAAAGCCAAATGTAAGCCCTATATGACTCAAGACATCCTATTTGCATATGTCTCTACAAAAAAACCCACTATTTGAGTTACAAATAGGATAACACAGTGTGAATAGCAAAGCTTCTTAAACTGAGTTTCTAACTGAAGTGGTCTGGAAATATTTGGTGAGAATAAAATGTTTCTGACAACATGACCAAAACTTAATTCAAAATCAAATGTGCAATGAATCTGAGGTGTTTATGGCAGCACTTGCTTGTATTATATCATGTAACTTCACTGCAGCCTTGATTCTGAATACATATATGTACTTTGCACTGCATTATGCAATAAATGCTTCCAGAAACACCTTGGCTCAGATTAAAAATAGAGATCATGTAAAAATTTCTCCTGTGAAAAGGGGTCACAAGTGGGAAAAGTTTATGAATGAGAAGGTCTGGATTATAGTATTTTGATTACTCTGTAATTTTGTGTCACAACTTTCTCTTTCTTTCCTTCCTTTTTTTCTTTCTTCATCTTTCTTTCTTTATTTCTTTCTGCTATTACCATGGCCTGGCTATATTGAAGCTACACAAAAATTCAGCAAAACTGTTCCCTGGTTCAAAATAGATTTCATATAGTGTAAGATTCTTGATGTGAATTGATATTTTTATATAATTTGATTGAAAATATGTTTGCAGTCAGAGAGATAACAGGTACTCCACTAGAAAACTAACTGAAAATGAATACAATAATGCTAAAAGTTCTTAATTAGCAAGACCTTTCCCCCCATATCCTGTCTATGTCTTGTTTGTCCATAGTTGTTTACATGTTGTCTCCACCTTAGATTATGGACTCCTTGAGGTCAGGGGCTACCTTTTCTTTCTTTGTGTTCCTAACGCTTCACAAATAATAATAAACTTATTAATTTAATAATTTTGATGCCTTGCCTTCTTTAGGATTGTTTTTTCAAGTCTGGTAAATAGGAGAAAATTTTATGTTTTTGAATCCTTCTATTTGTATATGTATATGAATATGTATAGAGAAAATAAAATTCTTTTTTACTTTTTAAAAAACATTTTGGCTTTGATATATGTGTGTGTGTGTGCATGCATACACATATACACATACAATGTAACTCCTGGACCAAGAATGTGGGACCAGGAGTCAAAAGATCTAGGACAGAGTCCAGGTTTTACAACCAATTTACATTGGGCAAGCTACTCCATTCTCCTGTAAAATCAAGGGTGTGAACTAGATAACTACTAAGGTGCCTTCCAGCTCTGATATACTATAAGCCTGATTTCCATTATCCATGACAGTCTGTGGATTAATGGGGACTGCTTAAAGTGAATTTTGACCTTTTAATGAAAAAAAAAAATCTCTTACCTTTGAGCTAGTCTTTAAGAACCAGTGAGGCTTGCATATGACACTAATGTTTTGATTATAGCCATGGCTTCAGCCTGGGTGAAGCAGCTCATCAAAAGAAATACTTTTTGGTTTTGCAGATGCCGTGTAATTATGGGAATTCCATATAAGGATTCTTAAGCTCAATGTCAAAATGTGTGAGTCGGGGATTCTTCTTCAGAACCGAAAAATCAGTCTCAAGTCAGGAAGATACCTTGTCTGTATGTTCCTGAAGTACTGAAGATACTTGGGGAGGGATTCATTAGATTTATATTTGTGGGCAGTGGGAAAGAACTAGATAATTAGTCTAAGCAGCTCAGATTCCCACTGACAATGAGAACCTGAAGCTCTGGAGGTACTTAACAGTGAACTTTTGGTGTCCCCCTGCCTTTTTATCTTCCCAAACTGGGGATAAGGCCAGTCCCCCTCACAAACACAGTAGGAGATTAGCCAACTTCCACCGTCTTCAAAATCCACTTGTTCCTTGAAAAAGACAGTTTGTATGCCCCATTCTGCCTGCTTACCTGGCCCCATATAGTGCCTTCTGAGTTCTCCACCTGCTCCCACCGAAGACGTTTGACACTCATGTGGTTTGATTCACTGCGACGATGTCCAAGACCTCGATGGAGCAGTGGGGGAGCACAGGGGACTGGCGGGGGAAGAGGTGGTGGAGGAGGGGGAGGGACTTGGTGGGAGTGGGCCCCAAGAGGCTTGGCCACTGTGGCAGTGTTAAGAGGGCCATCCAGGTTGCGGGGACCTGGTTTGGGATCATGGAATTGGAGTGGAGGGGGGGGAGGCGGACTGAGAGGAGGCGGGGGAATGTGGTCAGAGATGGAAGAATAGGTCAGTGAGCTGCCCTCCTCACTGCTACTGACATACTCGCTGACACTGCTCAGATCATTGGTCACATAGCTGCCCTGGTCGTCAAGGAAACTCATCTGTTCCCAAAAAAGAAAGAGAAAGAAAGGCTGGGTCTGGGCGCATTCAGAGCACTGACATGACAATGACAGGCTGCCATGTTAAACCAACAGAGCTAGCCTCCGTCATGGGAACGGAGATACTAAACAACAGCCAACATTTCTGTAGTCCTTACTATGTCCTGGGCACTGCCTTAAATGCTTAACCATCACTATCTCATTTGGGAGGTAAGTGCTATTATCTCCATTTTACAGATGAGGAAATGGGGCAACCTGAGGTTAAGTGACCAAAGTCATACAGCTGGTGTCTGAGGCCAGATTTTAACTGGGGCCTTCTGACTCCAGGCTCCTCCTTTTCTGGATGAAGTGATCTGCTCAAGATCACACAGGTGGTTAGCATCAGAGGTGGTGTCTGAACCCCAGTCTTCTGACCCCAGGGCAAGTGCTTTTAGATCTCGGGTCCTCCTGGAATGCAGTATATCGGCTTCCATTCTCAGAGAAATTGCCTTTTAGCCAGCCCTCCCGCTTCCTTCCTTCCTTCTTGCTTTAACGAACACCTTCAGTGGACTTCACTGGACATTCCTGGGAGTATGGAAATGCAGGTGCCATGAGGGCCTCGTTGGATGGTTTCTGTTCTTGCCCTGGACCACTTTCTCCATCCCCTGCCTGGCAGGGCACTGCTCCATCAGGAACTGCTTTATTCTGCTCCTTTACACTGTGCTTCCTCGGAGCACATTAAGAGGCCCTGCAGATTACTAGCTGACTCTCCTTAGGTCATGGGTGAGGAGGTATGAGTGGTAAGTTAAGAGAGATTTGAGGGCAGCCTCAGGATTGCAGTGTTATGTCGGCTCACACAACCAGTCTCCATTCATAGCACCAAAGAGCGTGAGAACTAAACAGGACTCAAATCTTCCAGCACAATCATGCTCACAGGAGAAGCCTTCTGTAACAATCTCAGCCTCAGCTCAAAGAATTACCCTCCCTTCTAAGGCAGCTCATCCCAAACTGCCTCTGCAGTTTCTACCCTAACACCCAGTTCTGGGCCCTGGGGCCCAGCAGAACCAATCTAGGCCTTGATGACAATTGCCACCTTCCATCAAAGTCTTCCCTTCTCTGAGGAACGCTTGTGGGTCCTCCAGGCTAGTCTTCCAGGACCGAATATCCATGGTTTTGAAAGCTTTTCTCACCTGAGGAGCTCGACTTGTCAGTTTTTCCTAAAAAGTGTTGCCCCTAATTGGACATAGTACCCCCAGAGATGGCATGACTCTGCTGGGAAGAACAAAGCTACAACCCTGCCTTGGCCCTGCCCTTACTAAGGGTGCCCTGCTCCCTTCCCTTTGGAGCCTGAATCTGTGAGGAAGCAGGTTCCTCGGACTCAAGCAGCTGGGTGCCTTTTCTGCAGCTTCAACCCCAGGAGGGTGGTCCGGGGGCAGCCTGGGAGAGCACAAGTGCAGCCTCTAGAAGCAGGGCCCCCATTCGGGGGTGTGGAGAGGCTCACAGTTCCATTGATTGTCATGACACAGTAGAGTTCTCTGTCTGGCTGTGGCCACGTTATTTTAGGAAGAACACTAAGTTGGGGTTCCTCCAGGAAAGGGGACTAAGAAAGGAAGGGGACTGACTTGGAATCTTATCCCATAAGAATCCATTAAAGGAACTTGGGAAGAGAAGGCTTGGAAATGGCCGGCTGGCTAACTTCAAGCACCTATCAATGCATCCCAACCACCCCTTTCGGCACATTCTCCTCAAACTCTACGGTCCCTGAGAGGGCCTGCTCCGGGGCTGGGCATCCCACCTGCTGCACAGGGCCATCAGTCCTCACCTCTTCATAGTCATTCTCAGGGGTGAGAAAGTCATCCACCATGGTCACCCTGGTCCCCAGCTGTGCACTGAGAGCATCCAGGAAGCGGTCTGTGTCCCGATTCCGGGGGGGTCGTGAGAAAGTGAAGAGCTTTTTCCTGCAGGTGGGGGGGGCTGGGGCTGCTGGCCATGGCTGTGAGCTGGGGGGAAGGAGCCGGGCTGCTGTCCAGGCTGACGTAGGGATGGGATTCTGTGCTGCTCGGGGAGGGGAGGCTCCCGGGGCACGGGTGGTAGTAGCAGGGCTGGGGTGGGAGAGGGTCATTCGGCCATGAGATGGTTGGCCCAGACTTCCGGGCCCCTGCGAATGAAGCAACAACAAAGGGTTTGGTCACTCCCACCTTCATTGACTCTTCCATCTGTCAGAAGAAAGAAGACTGGAATGGGAGTCATTAGACGAAGGTTTTCCCTTTTATTAAATTAGTAGTTATTGCATCTGAGCCCCAACTACTTTTATCACAATGAGAATTGCATGAGAATGTATGTAAAACTCTACACAAGTGAAAGTTATTATAATTTTGTGAATTGTGAAGTATAATATAATCGTGTATTCCGAAAATGGGCACAAATGTTTACTGTGTACAAGGCACTATTGTAAGTATTAAGGAGCCTACAAAGCTGAGAAAATTCCCACTCTCATGGAGATGACAGTGGAGCAGAAAAGACAACTATAATAATAGTGGACAAAGAGTGCTTCAAGATTTTCAAGCCCTTTTACACATACATACACACACATACACACATACATACATATATACACACATACATACATATACATATATATATATAAAATATGATTAATATGTATGTTGTTCAATCATTTCAGTTATGTCTGGCTCATTGTGGCCCCATTTGAAATTTTTTTGATAAAGATACAGGAGTTGTTTTGCCATTTCCTTCTCCAACTCATTTTACATAGGAGGAAACTGAGGCAAACAGTGAAACTGTGACTTGTGAAACAGGGTGACTTGTTCAGGGTTATATAGCTAGTAAATATCTAAGGTTGGATTTGAACTCAGGTTTTCTAGACCCCAGTCCCAGCTCTCTGTCTATTGTGCCACCTAACATTAGCCCTACAAGGCAAGTGCTACTATTATTAGCTTCATTTTTACAGGTGAGCTTCAGTGAGGTTCAATTACCTATATTGTGGGTTATGGTGGCTTGCCTAGGGTTATACCATTAGTAAGTACCCAAGATAGGATTTGAATCCATTCTTGGCTCCAAATCAAGCTGTTTATACATTCTGTCAGGTTGTCTCTCATTTATAAAAACAAGGTGTTTAATATCTATAACACAAAATGAACTAAAACAAATGCAATGAGAAGACCCCAAAAAGCCACAGGGGTTTGGAGGAGAGCAGGACCACATCTAGCTGCTATATCTCTTTAGTTCAAGGCCTGATTTTTCCCAGCACAGAGAACTAACGTGGGGCTAAAAATTATAACAGAGCAGAAATTATTGAACAGGGAAATGAAGAACTTGAAGTTGAGAAGATTTGTTCTTAGCCCCCTCCCGCTCTTTAAGCTGCCATGAGGCTGTGGGCATTCCCCTCGACTTCTGTGGGTCTCCTCCCTCTACCCCTTAGTGGCTTACAGAGCATGAAGGGTCCATTAATCTAAATCCATTACTGACCCCATCTCCTTCACAGAATGTAGTAAAAACGATTCATAATTGGCTCTAAAATCTGGTTGGAGCCAGAAGAATTGGGTCTGAAAATTGGTTCTTCTACTTCTTGACCTTTAGTACTTCTTGAGAATGAAGACTAATAACCAACTGAGTTCTTTACCCTTTCTGAGCCTCAGTTTCCTTATTTGTAAAATGAGGAAATTGAGCTAAGTGATTTCTAAAATCTATTCCAGCTCTAAAATGATGGTCAATCAATACACATTTATAAAGCACCTACGTGTCTAGAATTGTCTTAAGTAATTGTCTTAAGCATTAGGGATACAAAATTAACAGTTATATAGTCTATGCCTTCTAATGATGCAAAAGTAATGATGCACATCGTTCTCCTCCCTAAAGTGTCTACAATCTAGACTTGTTGGGGTGGAGGGTCTCTGTCTTTAATGCCTCTTAGTCATTCCTGGTTCCGGCTTTAAACGAACTTTCTGCACACCTGCTGCCTAGTCAAATAATGAAAAACCTTCTTCCCTCAATTCTATTAGTAAACAGTGGTGCTAAAAATAAAACTTTGCTAGTGAATTTAAGAAAAAAATAAGCCTAATTCATTTACATTTAACACTTAAAATTTAAAAAGTACTTTTTTTTTACTACAACCCTGTGAAGTAAGTAGTATAAATATCTCCATTACTGAAATATGATAACTGAGGATAAATGGTTAATTTTACAGATGGTCACAGAGTTAATAAATTTCAGTGAGGATTTGAACCTTACCTTTCTTTCTTTGAGTCCTTGAACTTTGGAATCCCATGAAGTCTTCTCTAACATTTTTCTTTTCTTACCCTGGCTTTCATTCTCCCAAGGTAAAGGATCTCTCCCTCTTTAAATTTCTCATAGTATTCTGCTTTGTATTACTAAGTACTTATATACAAGCCATCTCACAGGGTTGTTAATAGTATAAAAAGAACTTTGCAAACCTTAAGGTGCTTACTAATGTGAATCATGAATAATAATGACTTATTTTTTTTCTCTTAGTTCTTAAAGAGTTGAAGCTTCTTTAGAGCATGACTTGCATTCTTTCAATTCCCCTTGCACTTATTGTTGCTATTTAGTTGTTTTTCAATTGCATCTGACTATTCATGACATTATTTTTGTTTTATCCAATTTTGGAGGGGTTTTTTTTTTTTTTGGCAAAAATACTGCTGTGATTTACTGTTTCCTTTGCCAGCTCATTTTACAGATGAGGAATTGAGGCAGACAGAGTTAAGTAACTTTTCCAGGTTCAAAGAGGCAGTAAGTGTCTGAGGCCTGATTTGAACTCTGGTATTCCTGACTCCAGGCCTGGTATTTTAACTTGCCGCCCAAGTTTTCTGCATTTACTTGAAGTGAGATGGTAAATACCAAGTTCCATTAACTGGAAAAGAAATGTCCTTGCCTTTGATTATTTAAAGGGCCCTCATGTAGAAAAGGGACTAGATTGGTTCTGGTTAACCCTGAAGGGTAGAACTAGGACTAATGGGAAGAAGTTATAGGAAGACAGGTTGCATTCCACATTGGACCTGTAGAAAGAATTTCTAATTCTAAGATATGAATGAAAATACCCTGCCTTGAAATGGGACACGGTAATACATTTTTCATCACAGGAGGTCCTCAAGCAGAGACTGGATGACCACTTTTCTTTTTTTGTATGTATTTTTAAAAAATTAACATCTTATAAAAATATTTCTGTTTCAAATTCTTTTTCTCTCCTGCCCCTCCCTTACTCATTGAGATGGCAATTACCCATTATCCATGTGAAGTCATTCAAAAACATATTTTTGAATTAGCCATATCACAAAAAACCCAAGAAACAATTAAAAATGATAAAATTATACTTCAATTTGTAGTCAGAATTCTTTTCTGGAGGTGGACAGAATTTTTCATCATGAGTCCTTCAAAATTGTTTTGGATAGTTGTACTGACCAGAGTAGCCAAGTCTTTCACAGTTGATCATTGCTACAATTATGTGGTAACTGTGTAACAGTCATCTCTTAGTTTTCACTTTTCTTTGCATTGGTTCATATAGTCTTCCCATGTTTTTCTGAAAATATCCCCCTCATGATTTCTTATAGCACAATAGTATTCCACCACAATTACATACCACAACTTGTTCAGCTATTCCCCAGTTGATGGGTATCCCCTCAATGTCCTGTTTTTTGCCACTACAAAAAGAGTTGCTATAAATATAAATACTTACAGGTTCTTTTCCTTTTTCTTTGATCTCTTTAGGGTAGATGACTACTTTGAAAGTAAAGTTGTTGATGGAAATCATGTTTTGGGTATAGATTGAAATAAATAACCTTTGGAGGTCTCTTCTATTACTAATGTTCTATAATTCAAATATAAGTTAAAGGCACTTGTAAAGTGCAACCTAATTTTTTTTAAAGACAAAGTATCGTCTTTTTTTTTTTTTGCTGAGACAGTTGGGGTTAAGTGACTTGCCCAGGGTCACACAGCTAGGAAGTTAAGTGTCTGAGATCATATTTGAACTCCAAGCTGGATAGAGCACCAGCCCTGAAGTCAGGAGGACCTGAGTTCAAATCTAGTCTCAGACACTTAACACTTCCTAGCTGTGTGACCCTGGGCAAGTCACTTAACCCCAATTGTCTCAGCAAAATAATAATAATAATAATAAATATTTTGAACATGACTATTACTAAATAGAAGAGAAAGTATAATCTACATTCTGGCCTAACAGGGTTGGACTAGCAATACTGTAAGAAAAACAAGGACTAGGAAAAGAATTCTTCCCTCCCTGGCCCAATCCTATACATAGATGAGGAGTTGCACACACACTAGGAGGAATAGACAGAAAATATACCTGGGACACTTGGTGGTTCAACCACTGGGGGGGAAGCTCTGGGTTTGGAAATACTTCCCATTTTTCCTTTGAAGCTACTGCTCAACCGGGTTTCTAGCTCTGCATAAACAGCTGACATCTGCAAGGGAGAGAGTGACACCTCAAGAAGCTGCCACCATAGGCTTCATTTCATGAGTGCTCCTGCCAGAGCTTACTATCCGATTCCTTTCAGACTTGGACTCATAGTCTTGGCTGTGGGTCTTGTAGACTGGATTTGCCTGAAGGACAGCATGAGGACATAACTGAGATAATGCCAGGTCATCATGGGTGGATGAGGAGTGTAAAGGAGCTATCTGACGAGATGAAGCTCCTTCCCTTTTGGCTCCTGGAAGAGGCTTTCAATTATAAAACTACCACCCCTTCCTAGATAATAAAGAACACTAATTCTCATTATACCTTCCCAGCTTTCAGATATCAATGAAGGAGAAGAGAGGAGGGAAAGAAAGGGATCAAGTGGTAGGGTGGTAATGAGGACAGTAAAAGAGAAGGAGGAAAGAGAAGGGGATACCAAGAAGGAAGATAAGGAAGTAGAAAATTCAAACCATTTTAGGGTTTGGGGTTTCTGGAAGGGATGTGCCATCCCCAGCCTGGCGCTCTCCAGGGGTCACAGGTATAGGGATTTCCACAGTTTCACTGGGACCTACTGGAAGAAATGGGAAAAAGTTAAGTATTTAACATAATATAGTAGGAAAAAGCCCTGAACGTGTGGTCAGAAAACCCAGATTCTCCCATTTAGTTGCTCTGAGACTCAGTTTCCTTTTCAATAAAATGGAGCCAATACTTCCGGCACCATCTAGTTTAGAGAGCTTCTATGAAGAAAGGGTTTTGTAAAATGTAAAAAGCTAAAGAAATGTGAGATCCTGTTGAAAAGAGGTTTTGTGTATGAGAGATGGCAATAGGATTTGTGGTGGACCACACATTCAAACAATAGTGTTAACAATTTAGTCTAAAGCAGCTTGGGAACCTTGTGGGATTCAGACAAGGAAGTGAAAAGGAGGTAAGACTGGGAATATAACTAAAGACAACTGGGGTTGTCTTAAACTCCATTTCAGGAATGAAGGAACATCCAGAAAAATAATTCCATGGGATAAAGAAATTTCTGGGAAATACCCCAAATTTCCTGATCCTGCTGATAGTCATGAAGAAGAAATCAGAGAAAAGGTTAATCCTGCTGCTATATCATCATCATTATCATTATCACTTATAAAGTACTAAAGGTTTGAAAAGTGCTTTACAAATATTATCTCATTTGAGCCTTAAAACACTCTAGAGAGGTAGATACTATTACTACCTCCATTTTACAGAAAGGGAAACAGAGGCAGAGGTAAGTCACTTGAACTGAGCTCATCTGAACTTAGTCCTTCTTCCTCCAGTCCAAGACTCTAGGCGCTGCCAGCCTAGCTGCCTCCTTTTCTCCCCTGCTACCCCTTTGTAGGATGCCATCTGCCCCTCCTTCATGACCCACATCACCTTCTCTCAGCAGAGCCTCAGACCTAGCATGGAGCTCATGGAGGCATTTTGCAGGGACAAAACTGAAGGGAAGTGACTTGTCCACGATCACCCAACAAAAGAACCAGGGCCAAAGCCTGGGCCTCCTGAGGGTGGTCCAGCTTTCTGTGCATTGTATCTAACAGTTGGGTCATTTGGAGGGAGCTGAGGGAGGGGCAGGAGGAGAGGGAGCTGGTTCAGAGAGCCTTGGATTCTGTGCCAGGCTTTCCCATCATACTTCAGTGACCAAAGAACAGTGATGAATAACTTGTTTATCTGTTCCAAGCTGGCGGTCCCCCAGTGCCAGGCAATGGGAAGAACAAATGAGGGGGAGGGAGAGGGCAGAGGGCGTCTCTTCACCCACCCCCTTCCTTAAGTCCCAGCCGCCTCTGCTCAGATCCTCGGGCCCGGTTCTCTACTCTGCTGGCTGTCACTCTGCCTCTTTCCAGCCTTGGCCTTCTAGGGCTCCTCACACTGTCCTCCTCAGCAGCTCCCCTGCTGAGCTGCTTCTGGCACTGAGATGTTTGTTACAGTAGCATGAGGAAGAATCAGAGAGCTGGAAGCAGCGCCCAAAGAGTCTGGAGCCCCAAATGTCTCATTGTTCCCTTGTCCCCCCAAAAAGGTCCCTCATCCCTCCTTACCTCCACTGCTGGCTCCCTCTGAACCCTGATTCCTCATGCTGCTCCGGCACATGGAGGCCATTCTCAGGGCACTCTGAGGCCGCTCTTCTGTCTCACTCTCCGATGCAGCTGTAAGAAAGCGTACGGTCATGCTTCTTGTCCTCCTGTCCCAGGGAGAGCTTAGCTGGACGCTTCTGTGATCTTCTCAGGTTATTTGGTGAGTAGGTTCCAACTGGATTTCCCGCCTTCTACTGGGGCCATGCTGTTCTGCTGGTGAGCATGGGCTATATCTGGGTGGCCCCAATCACCTGCCTGTCCGTCACATCTTACACACACACACACACACACACACACACACACCTCTTACATACATACACCTTACACATACACACATACCTTATATACACACACCTTACACATACACACATGCACACACACCCTCTCCATTTCTACCCCTTGCTCTGGGAAAGGTAAACAAAAGGTGGCCATTTTTTTTCTGAAAAGAGGGAGCCCACAATTGTTATCCTATGATGCCATTCATCAACCCTTCCTGCCCCTTACCTTCTATGTGCAAATATATATTTAATAAAACACTATTTTGGGTGACTGTTCATTCAGAAATCATTGAATTAGAACACTAGACCTTGGAGATCATACATTCCAAACTCCTCATTTTACAATTTTATAGTTTTCTATAACTGAGGTTTAGAAAAGGGAAAAGATTTGCCCAAGAGATAGCAAATGAATGGCAAAGCCAGGGCTAGAAGCTAGGTTCCTTGACAATCAGTCAGGTATTCTTTCCCTTAGGCCGGGATAGAGGGCAGGGTTTTCCTGTCATTGGGATGAGGTTTGAGAACTAAGGTTCTGATTGGTTAAATCCATACTAACTGTAGACTCTCTAAATTAGCTGTCCTCAAATTTTTCTGGTTTCAGGACCTCTACACACTCTTTTTTTTTTTTTTCATTTTTGGGCTACATATTAATTTTATTAATGTAAACAATCACCATTCTAAGATTCATGTAGTAATAGTTTAAAAGGCATACTAATGGTTATGGAAAGAAAATATTCGTATAAATATAGCAAGAAACTTGCAGAATCTGTTCATCTCCAGTGACTTAGAATAAAAATTCTACAATTCAATATATTAATCCCTACACACTCTACAAATTATTTAAGACTCACTCCTTCTCCCCTTACTTATTTAAGACTCACTCCTGTCCCAGGGAGAGCTTAGCTGGATGCTAAAGAACCTTATTTGAAGATATATATATATATGTATATTTGAAGATATATGTATATCAATATTTTTACATTAGAAATTTGAATATCTTAGTATTATGAAAACAGTCTTGATCTTGTGGACACCATGAAAGGATACTGGGCACTTCAAGGGATCCCAGATCACACTTTGAGAACTATATCTCTAACAAAGTATAAGCTCTAATAAGGCGCTAACGGACAAAAACAAAGGGGCTGAAAGATGGAGCAAAGGGAAATGTTGCCACTACCTTGAGCACCCTCTGGTGTTGGGCAGATTGCACAACTGCCAGAGTATATGTGGGACAATGGGCCAATCCTTGCTGGCTTTTTGTTGTGAATGGCATCAGGCTAGAGGTAATTCCCTGCTGCTTAAAGAAAATACAACAAAACATACTTATATATTTATGTGTGCACATGCACATATACATTCATACATATGTATATATGCACATATACCTATATACACACATATACATAGATATATAGTGTCAAGAGTCAAGGAAAGAAGAGAGATGATTAGAGTTTGGGTACAAGTTTAGATAGGGCAGCTAGGTGGCCAGTAGATAGGACACTGGACTTGGAATCAGGAAGACTCATCTTTCTAAGTTCAAATCTGGCCTAGTCATTAAGTGATCCTAAGTCACTTAACTCCATTTTCCTCAATTCCTCATCTGTAAAATGAGCTGGAGTAGGAAATGGCAAATCATTCCAGTATATCTGCCCCAAAAAACCAAAATGGGGTCATGAAACCAAAAAGTCAGAGGGGACTTAAAGGTCTCAACAGCAACAAGTTCCAGGACTGTCTCAGTCCAATTCCAAAGATTAAGTACAAGAGTTGGTACCTTGGAAAGCTGCCATAGCTCCTTAAGGTCCAAAGTCCAGGGCTATCTGATCTTTCAGTATTCTGGCCTATTTCCTGCTATCCCACCTCAGTTCAAGATACGACCTTGACATTCCTTCATTTTTTTTACCCAAAGACTTTCAGTTTAGGATTAGTGCCTGACACATAATCAGTGCTTAGTAAATGCCTGTTGATTGATTCACTCAGTGTCTCAGAGATACTCCTAAGGGTTTTTTTATAGTTGAGTTCTATATTCTGTAAACCCAACTGGGATCCTTAGATCAGTGGTCCCACGCCCTATTTTTATTCCATTTCCTTCAGACCAAGTGGGTAAGCCTGATTAAATGCACCTCTGAACAGAACATTTTCATTTGGATGGCCTTCTGGCCTAATGGAGTGGGTGATCACTCCATAATACAAGAGATATTTGTTAAGCATGTAAAGAAAAATATACTAGGTTGTTGGGGTAGATAGAAAGTTTATATAAGAGATGGTCTCAGACTATCAAGGACTTTACAATCTAGTAAGGTCTAGGCTAAAGTATCAAGAGAGTTACTGTGCAGTTTTACATATCAAGGAGTCACAAAACAGTGATCTGTAAGGTCCATAAGGAAGCCTCTTATAAAAAGAGTGTCTTCTTTTGATTATCTCTAATTTATCCTCTATAGATTTTATTTGTACAAACATTTATTAAGCACTTAATATGTGCTAAGCCAAAACACTGAAAGGGCTTAGTGGAGAGTGTTATACATATATGTGTATAGCTACCTACATATATACTTTCATTTTGGGGTAAGAGGTGATTTTCTTTTTCTCATATTTGCTGAGCATCAAGAAAGAGCCATGTACCTCATAAGAAAATCTAAACTAAACTGAAAATCCTTAAGTCTGGTATAAATCCAAAGCAGAAAGGAGGCAAAATAATGATTCTTCTTGCTTAGAAAAACTGCTTTGCAAATATAATAACCCCAGTCTGAAAGCCCACTGGTATAGGAAGATCAACATCCTGGCCAACATGAGGGACAGAGTAGAGTGATACCAATGGCTTTTGGGACTGGAATGACACTAAAAGTTACTAAAAGAGAATAGTAATCTAGGGGAGGAGTGGAGAGTAGGGGGGAAAAATTTTGTAACAAAAAGCTTTGTAAGGGTTAATGTTGAAGAATTACCCATACTTATGTTTTGCAAATAAAAAGTTTTAATTAAAAAAAAGAGGATAGTAAAGAATCTAGAGTATTGCCCAGATGAATTTTTTGCTCTCTGCCCTTTTACAAATACTTTATGCTTTGTATGATTTTAGACAGGAAAACCTTATATTGAAATAGAATTATGTAAGTCTGTATTTTGTTAAAATTTTTTTTGTTAAAAATTTCCTTTAAGGTGCTCCAAATCGCTATTGATCAGAGAAATGCAAATCAAGACAACCCTGAGGTACCACTACACACCTGTCAGATTAGCTAAAATGACAGAAAAGTTAATGATGAATGTTGGAGGGGATGTGGGAGGGCTGGGACACTGATGCATTGTGGTGGAGCTGTGAACGGATACAGCCATTCTGGAGAACAATTTGGAGCTATGCTCAAAAAGTTATCAAACTGTGCATACCCTTTGACCCAGCAGCATTTCTATTGGGCTTATATCCCAAAGAAATCATAAAGGAAGGAAAGGGCCCCACATGTGCAGGAATGTTTGTGGCAGCCATTTCTGTAGTGGCTAGAAACTGGAAATTGAATAGATGCCCTTCAATTGGAGAATGGCTGAATAAATTATGGTATATGAATATTATGGAATATTATTGTTCTGTAAGAAATGACCAGCAAGATGATTTCAGAGAGGCTTGGAGAGACTTACACGAACTGATGCTGAGTGAAATGAGCAGAACCAGGAGATCATTATACATGGCAACAACAGTACTATATGACGATCAATTCTGATGGACATGGCTCTCTTCAACAATGAAATGCTTCAAACCACCTCCAGTTGTTCACTGAAGAAAGCCATATACACCCAGAGAGAGGGATGTGAAATGTGGACCACAACATAACATTCTCATACTCCTTGATTGATGTTTGCTTACATTGTGTTTCCTTTATCTGATATATCGTTTGTGTAGATAAGATTTTTCTTGCACAGCAATGATAAGTTTGGAAATATGTATACATATATTCGATTTGCCAATATTTTAACATAATTAACATGTAGTGGATATCCTGCCATCTAGGGGAGGGGTGGGGAGTTGGGGGGAAAAATTTGTAACGGAAAGCTTTGTAAAGGTTAATGTTGAAGAATTACCCACACATATGTTATGCAAATAAAATAAAAAAAAATAAAAATTCCCTTTAAGACACTGACCTTGATTTCTTAAGCTTGATCTGGTCACTGCCTGCCTCATTAATAATTATAAGATTAATGAGATTATAGATAAATTACCCTCCTAAAAGGTTTAGCAATTAGGAAGGCTTTTTCATAGACCCAGGCCCAAAGATTACTATAAAGTTTAATTTTAAGACTGGTTTCTGATTCCATGATCCTCATGTGACCTAAGTCTCGAAAGTAGGAAAACTAAGGGAAACTTCAAATTCCCTATAAGGAAGAAAATTAACTTTCTATATATATATATGGGGAAAACAATTCTTCACCTCTGGGCTTTGTGAACTTTGCACTTACTTGGTAGGATCAGCAGCGGGCCCCAAATCAGAGGACCCTCGCCCCAACCCTTGTAAATCCAGAGGGACATGCCTTGCACAGGAAGCAAGCTGGGATGCCTTAAAAGCTGAGTTATCTTTATTTATTTGTTAGCAGCAATTGCTGATAACAAATTCTCTCTAAATGAATGCCGTTGGTGAGCAAGGGGATAGGTTGCAGTGGATAGAGCACTGGGCCTGGAGTCAGAAAATTCTCAGTTCAAATTTGTTCTCAGACAATTTCTAGCTGTGTGACCTTGGGCAAATTAATCTCTGTTTTGTTTGCCTTAATCCACTGGAGAAGGAAGTGGCAAACCACTCCATTTCCTTGCCAGGAAAACCCCAATAACCTTGGCACACTTTGGTCCATGGGTTCTTGAACTGAACAACAGTAGGAGGATTCGGATGCTTCCAGGCAAGATCTCTGCCACCCACTTCAGAGCCACTCCCCTGTGAGAGCTTCTCCAAGAATGACCCAGCCTGATGTTTGCACTTAGCATACACCATGAGATGGGACACTGCCAGCTCTTCCCTGTTGAATGAAATTGTTTCCTGGGGCTGTGCAGGAGGGAGTTATATTACTTATGGCCAGGACAGGCCACAGAGTCAGAAATCCCTAGATTTTGCAGTAAAAGGTTCTATTCAAGGGACTCACTCTTCCTTTCATCCTACTTTGCCTTCCATGCCTACAGTAAGTACCTCAGTGCTTAGAAATGATCTCCACTGAATCTACATGCCTCTGGCCACTGGCCTGTCCCATGGCAGGCACTCTCTCGGCTCTCCTTTTCTCAGCCCTCTCTGATGAGAAGTAGGTTTTAAATGGTTTTTATTTTCTTTGGGGAAAAAAAAGTAAAACTATATAAAATTTAAAATGGGCTATGAAAGATTAATAAAAAGTTTACTGGATTAAGCAAAAGTCAGTCACACTCCTCAACAGGGAGAAAAAACCCTAAATGTGTGCTGAACAATTGATTTTTTTCAGAAACACCGTGGCACATGTGTTGCTTCTGGCTTCATTCATGTTTACTTTTGGGCACGCTATTAGAACCAACGGCTGTGGCTCTATCTTGAACATAATCAATTTCCTTATCATTTTATCCACTAGGGAAATGTAAAAGTTCATGACCCTATTACCTAATAAGTCTTTACTCTTGCTCCCAAAGTGTGCAGGAAGGATAATTTCTCCTGAAAGCCTAATGAAATGGGGTGACTGAGACTTGCTTAAGGGTGTCCAATTTAGAAGGTGCTAGAGACATTTATAGTGCTTCAACAGGATGGAAACAATGAAGCTTAGCACATTTTCTTCTCAAACTCTGTCTACCCAGCCCCAGTTGAGATTATCTTCAGTTCATTCCTACCTTGGTTCTACCTTGACCCTCTGGATCAATGGCTGGAACTACTCCAGGGTCTCAGATGGAGACCATGTGCCCATGAGATCCTGGCAACTCTATTCAGAGTCTCCCTTTTGAAAGTCCTAGGTATGAGTGTTCCATACTCAGAATCCTTCACATCTCAAGAGATAGCCTAACCTTTGCAGAGCCCCAGCTTTCATAATCTCTGGTACAGAAATATCCCCTCCAAGGAAAAAGGATTAGAGGCAGTTATGGGTTCAGAATACCGCTGCTCACCCGTCATAGATTTGTAGCCCAGAAACCGAGCGATCTTCTGCTGGCAGTGTTCCTGCTCCTCATAGGTCAGCAGTTGGTAGATGAACTGCCACAGGATGTGTTTGGCTGGAGTGTCTAGCACAGGGTAGATATCCACAATGAGGGTATCGATGTTCCTGTTGGAGAGAGGTAGTCACACTTCTGAAAATGGGACTGAAAGAGATTTGAAAGGGAGCTGTGACCTGGAAGTGAGAGGACAATGGAAGTCACGTTTCCTTGTACCTGTCTAGCCCCTCTCAAGATGGAAAATACAGTCTGATATTCTCAAGAGAATATATTTTCAGGGAGAATCTAGAGTTGGAGCCTTCAGAGTCTGGATTGGTGCAAACTCCTCTTCTAAGGAAGCTTTCTTAGAAGTGTCCTTTGTGGATTGCACACATTTAACCTATATTAGAGTGCTAGTTGCCTTGGAGAGAGAGGCAGTACATGGAGAGAGGGAAAAATTTAGAACACAAAGTCTTACAAAAAGGAATGCTAAAAACTATATGTATTTGGAAAAATAAAATCCTATTAAAAAAAAGAAAGAAAAGTCCTTTTCAAGAGACTGTTCTCTAATTGTGGGGAAAGGAAGAACTTTCAAGTATGTAAAGTATGCAGTAATTTCCTTATCATCAAAGACAATTCCTACATGATTCAAGTTATGTTTTCTACCTCATTCTCATGATCTGTAGACAGACAAGACCCAGTGGAAGCTCTCCAGAAGACAGCTACTTTTCTAGGATGCCAGTAGGCAAGACTAAGCAGCAGTTTTCAGATCCCATGGAGAGGACTCACAAAAAAGTCATGCAATTCACACAAGAGGCAGGAAATGGATGCCTCTTGTGTGAATTGCACGCCCCAGTGATATTATGGGTATAGAAGTTATACTGAGTCTTGGATCTGGTTCCAATATGCTATTTCCCCCAAAACATCCTAACAGCATTCCAGAAGTTCTTTTTCTTCATAACCAAGGAACTAATCTAACTATCATCAGAATCAGTGAGACCCTGACTGTAATCACTACACTAATGGGTCAAGGGTAGGTAGCTGACCCCAGACTGCTCTATAGCATCCTTTGCATCTATGTATGTTATACAGACATCCCTACAGTGAGGGATGTGATCGCACAGGCCACTTTCAGTTTGGAAAAGCCTAATAGGAAAGAAATGTAAATTGGAAAAGGGACAACCCTCAGACTTCATTAAACTCTAAAAATATGAGATGTTTCTGGGATTCAAATGTGGGTGTCTATACAAGCAAGTAGACTATATGCTAAAGTCAATAGGAAGATGTCCCTCAGTCATATTCTGAATTAAATAGTAAGAAGAGAGATAGAGAAACTTTAGTAGAATTTGAGGACTTCTGGCTGAAGAACAGGAAGAAAATTTTAATATCCTATTAGTCCCTTCTAATTAATGAATCTTGATGCCTGCTGAAATTAGGAGAAGGGAATAAGCATTTATCTGTCATCTCTGTGCCAATAGCTGTCCTACATGTTTTTGTAAATATTATCTCATTTGAGCTTCTGAGGACATTAACCACTAGGGTTAGGGAAAGAAATGGATGGTCATATCCTGTCTCCTTTCCTCTCTCCCAAATCTACCCATTGGGACCCAACAAGGCAGGAGAGGGAGGGCAGAACTACCTGTGTTGGAAGAAGCATTCAAGGGCTCTGCAGATGGTATAGCGCTCCGAAGGTGTCAGCAAATGTTCCAACTGTTGGCTGAACGTCTTGCCCTGGATTCGGATGCTTCCAGGCAAGATCTCTGCTACCCACTGCAGAGAAGTCAATGCTGAGGAGGGATTGGGAGAATCCAGAGAATCTGAGTCTGTGGACACATGGGGAAGCAAAATATGAGTGTGTGTTAATGGACTCTCCAGAAGCAAGTAGCAGTTTTTTTTTTCCCTTCCAGTACTTGACTGTCATTGCTCTATGGGGCAGGAAAACAGATCTAGGGATCTTATCTATGGTTCCAAAGGACTGTCCCCCTCAATGGAAATCTCAAAGATGAACTGAAAGAGACAGAAGGAGGATGAGATTTAGGCTTGATAGTCCCCTTTGACCTCTTATGCCCAGGTTAAAAATAGACTTCTGGTTTGGTCAAAGGAAGAAGGGGCCAGGAATAGACAAATCATCTCCACTCCCAATCAATTAATCATTTTATTTTATTTTATTTTATTTGCATAACATATGTGTGGGTAATTCTTCAACAATAACCCTTACATAGCTTTCTGTTACAAATTTTTCCCCCCAACTCCCCACCCCTCCCCTAGATGGCAGGATATCCACTACATGTTAATTATGTTAAAATTCAATTAATCATTTAAGAAATGCCTGTATGTGCTATACTCCGGGGATGTGTGTACAAAGAATGAATCAATAAGGGGGAGCAAGAGGAGGCCACAGGTACACATAAAATATATATATATATATATATATATATATATAGCATAAATATAAATTAGCATAATAGCATAAATTAAAATATATAAATATCTACAAAATAGTTAACACTAAAGTAGATTGGGAGGAAGGGATCAGGAAAATGCAGAAAATGGGGCTTGAGTGTCATCTTAAAGGAAGAGAGAGACTTTATAAGAGAGAGATAAGAAGGGATTGCATGTCAGTCATGGGGGATAAACAATACAAGAAAGTGGGTATCTCTCCTAATTCTGGAAAACAGAGTTGGTCCTCAGTAAAATTCTTTTTCTCATAACACTTTCTTGCTACCTTCTAGGTATATAGCATTTGATTCTTTCTCTGAGCTGGCTGTCAATTCACTGCAGCTCAGATATTACTTAGGTAAAGTAGCTTGAGATTTGCCTCACTCTGGAGAATATTCATATCCATAAGGGTCAGGGTATTTAATTAAAATCAGGAGATCAGGAAAGCAATAAATTGGAAAATCATCTTTACATTTAAGGGTTCTGATAAAGGCCTCATTTCTAAAATTTATGGAGAATTGTCTCATATTTATAAGAATTCAAGCCATTCTCCAATCGATAAATGGCCAAAGGACAACAGACAATTTTCAGATGATGAAATTAAAACTATTTCTAGTGCTCCAAATCACTACTGATCAGAGAAATGCAAATTAAGACAACTCTGAGATACCACTACACACTTGTCAGATTGGCTAAGATGATAGGAAAAGATAATGACGAATGTTGGAGGGGATGTGAGAAAACTGGGACACTAATACATTGTTGGTGGAACTATCAACGGATCCAACCATTCTGGAGAGCAATTTGGAACTATGCTCAAAAAGTTATCAAAATGTGCATACCCTTTGACCCAGTAGCATTTCTATTGGGCCTATATCCCAAAGAGATCTTAAAGGAAGGAAAGGGACCCACATATGCAAGAATGTTTGTGGCAGCCCTTTTTGTAGTGGCTAGAAACTGGAAACTGGAAAATAAATGTATGTTCATCAATTGGAGAGTGGCTGAACAAATTATGGTATATGAATGTTATGGAATATTATTGTTCTATAAGAAACGACCAGCAGGACAATTTCAGAGAGGCCTGGAGAGACTTGCATGAATTGATGCTGAGTGAAATCAGCAGAACCAGGAGATCATTATACACAGCAACAACAAGACTATATGATGATCAATTCTGATGGACATGGTTCTCTTCAATAATGAAATGTTTCAATTCAATTCCAAATGTTCAGTAAAGAAAGCCATATACACCCAGAGAGAGGGATGTGAAATGTGGACCACAACATAACATTTCCATGCTCTCTATCGATGTTTGCTTTCATTGTGTTTCCTTTCTCTGATTTTTTTTTTCTTGTAGATATGATTTTTCTTGCACAGCAATGATGTGTGGAAATATGTATATATACTCTATTTGTCAAGTATTTTAATATAATTAACATGTAGTGGATTTCCTGCCATCTAGGGGAAGGGTGGGGAAGCTTTGTAAGGGTCATTGTTGAAGAATTACCCATACATATGTTTTGCAAATAAAGAGCTTTAATAAAGAAAAAAAAATTTAAAAATAAATAAAATCAGGAGATCACAAACCTTCTGAGGTTAGGGCATCCCAACCCTTCCCTACCTCATAATGGGGTAGTGGGGTGGAGAAAAGGGAACCTACTTTGGAGATCAGTATTCTAAAATTTCTTCCAACTAAGGAGACCCAGATAAAGTTCCATGAGTTCTTTCCCTGGTACACAAGGAAAGTGGGGGAGAAGGGGAAGGAGAAGGAAGAATTGGAGTAGGGTTTCATAATCTATGCTCAGCTACTTCCTCAAACAGGATCAGCTTAGAGTTACATGGCAGACAAAAGCAGCGAAGAAGCACATGAATTGTGGTAGAGAAAAAAAAAATAATTTCTGGAGATTAGTCTGGGAGAAGACTAGGCTGAATTTTGATATGAGGTATTTTGTTAATTTTTTTTTAAGCTCTGTGATTTCATTTGTGCTGAACACAACTTCTATTGATCAATCCCAACCCCTCTTCACCTTAGTAGATGAGTTTAGAGGATAAAAAATTCTATTTCTATAAGGTCAGACTTGTTGGTTAAAGCCAGCAGATTTCTGGGCTTAAAGTTAGATAGTTTAAATTTGATCTTGGATAATTTTTTAGTTATGAGACCCTGGGCAATTTTTCTGTGCCTCAGTTTACTTATCTGAATAATGGGGATAATAATTATACCTATCTCCCAGGGTTATTATAAGGATTAAACAAAATAATTTGTAAAAAGTAGACTTCAAGTATTAAAATGCTTGTATTTTGTATTAATTTTTTAAATTAAATATTAATATATAGTATTAAATGTCAACTATTTTTGTTATTATTATTAGTTGGGCTGGTCCTCCCCAATAGGCATATAGTGGAAACTTGGTAAGTCTTAATAGAGTTTGTCCTTCACCAGCAGAGCGAGCCTGGTGTCACCTCTACTCCACAATGAAGATTTTAGTGAAGTTAATTTATTAAGTTAATTGCCTCCAAATTTTATCCTGTCATTTATGTAATTACCCTCTCCAGAGTTAATCAACAGCTTGGGCACTTGAAGAAGCAGTACTGAACATTCCTCCATAGAGGGCAGAAAAAGGGAATCTCACCACTGGGGAATGGGACCAATCCTTCTTCTACCACGAGAGTTGGCATTGCCCCACTGCCCTGCAACATGGACACCACCTTGTCATGGGAGCAGTTCCTGCAAAAGTAAAGGAGAAACATGCCTTATATCCACCGCGTGTCACTTCTGGAGTTAGAGGCAGCAGATGTGAAGTGGGAGATTCAGACTGGCAAAATCTCAGAGAAATTCAATCTTGGCTATGTCTCTCTGCTTCCCAAACTGCCCTATGCCTCTCACCACTTCCTCACACAATAAGAGTATTTCTTGTCATCTCACTTTTGTATAACATGTAGAGAGAAAGTTACTTGTTCTCTCTGGATGAGGCCTTGTTCTCATGGCCAAGAAGCCTCTTATCAAGGAGTCAGAAGGTCCCTGTGTCCTGGCACTAGCATGGGGTAACTATGACCAAGTTTATAGGGATGCTTTTTCAGTACCACAACCCACCTAATTTTACTCTGTCTCAGTGTTAGTAACCAGTCTCTCTTTGCTTTTCCTTTTCCACTTCTCATCAGTTGTCATGGGCTTAATTTTCATTTCCATACAAGTGATTCCCACATCTACATATCCAAACTCATTCTCTTGTGAACTGCAGTCCTGTGTTAACAACTGCCCATTAGACATACCAAGATGTCCTACAGATATTTCCAACTCAACACGTTCAAAACTGAACTCATCTTTCCCATCCCATATCCTAGCCCCAACCTTGAGAACATCCTTAGTTCCTCACTCCACTTCTCTCATACCCCACCGCTGCCAGGTCTGATTGATTTTCCCTCCACAACATCTTTTACATATATCCCCTTCTCTCTACTCACATGGCCACCACCCTAGTTCAAAACCTCAATCAATCAGATTTTTATTAATTGCCTACTATCCCAAGTGTTGTGCTAGTTAATGGGATATATTGCTTCTCAAATGGAACACCAAAACATAATCCTAACTGGTCTCCCCTGCCTCAAGTCTTTCTTCTTTCCAGTCCAAAAGCCAAGGTCTCACCACCTCACTTCCCAACTCAATAAAATCTTGAGATTCCCTGTTATATTCCATATCAAATATAAACACCTCTGTTGTTCAAAGCTCTTTACAAAATGGCCAACTTACCTTTCCAGAGATATTTATTTATTATTCCCTTTCATGCATTCTATGGTCCAGTCAAACTGGCCTTGGTACTGTTCCCTATAAATGAAACCTCCATCTGTTGTCCCTGTGTCTTTATTAAAATTGTATCCCATGTCTGAAACATTGTCCCTCTTTACTTCTGCTTCAAAGTATCTCTGGCTTCCCTTAAAGATTTGCTCAAGTGCTACCTCCTGCAAGAAGCCTGTATCAATTGAGCTCTCTGCTTGCTGGACCTCCAAATTACTTTGTATACATTTTCCAGTAATATTCTGTGCAAATATGGTTTCTTTTCATTTATTGTAAGCTCTTTGAGGACAGGGGATGTTTCATTTTTCCCTTTTGTATTTCCTATACCTTGCAGAGAACCTGGCATATAAGAGATATATGCTTGCTGAGAAAATGAATGAAATTACTGAGATAACCCAACCATCATATATAACTTGAAAAAGTCACCTATTTTCAGGACTATGTCTAGATAAATTGCCTAGAAAAACTTTATGTCATGTTCAGCCATAGTTCTCACCCTAGTACCAGGATTATTATGGTACATTCAAGAAGATGCTTCTATATAAGCTATTTATCTGTAGCCTATTTCTGAGAGCCCAAATTTCATATATCCATAATTATTTATTCCTCAGATCAGAGACAGTGGGAAGCTCCCAACTTTTTAGCTGTGGTGTGATTTGTTAAGTGGAGAATTAAGGTTCTTCTACAACTTAGGACCTTGAATGCTACCACCAACTAGGAACAAAATTCCTTACCTCAATACCTGATTGGATGTCCTAACTGATAGGGACAAAAATTATTCACTAGACCTAACCTCTGGAGCCAAGGGGAAAGACGTCTACTTTGATACAAATTTAAATTTATGATAAATAGAAAAAGACCTTTCAGACTCCCTAAGATCTACAAGAATATTGTATTATGTCATTTGAGTTGTGCAATGACATCAGACTTTCAGAGACTCACAATTTCATTGTTCCAAGACTTGTGGACAATAGGGTAGTGATTTATCTAACAATCCTTATCTTCATCTACTCCTGTGACCAATAATTCAAACTGTCATCTGTCAGTGCCTATACCAATATTTCCTCTGACAAACTAGATAAATGGCAAGTTAAGAAGGATGCCTACCTACCTTCCTTCTTGGCACCCCTATTAAAGTCAATTTAAAGTTATAAAGACAATGAAATTTAACTATTTATTCAACTCTATACTAAACATTATGGAGGATATAAAAGGCCTCTCTTTTGAAGAAGTTTATAATATAGCTTAGAAGAGAACAATGCACATGAAATAATTAGCAAGCATAAGACCATATTGTCTAATTGCTAGATTGTATGGTGGAGCCTCTAAGGAATTCATAAGAAAGGGAAATTACTGAGAACTGAGTCAGAAAAAGCCTTGGATTTTTTAGAGGGACAGCAGAAGAACATGGCAGGTGAGGAGGTGATTCACAAGAGAGTAAGGAGATGGCTTTATAAGAGTACACAATGCATGTGTGGAAGAAGGGGGAGATGAGAAAAGAGAGGTCAGATCACAGAGGAAGACAGGTAGACAGACAAGTCTGAAGTTAGTGTGATGTGCATTTGGGAGCTGTCTTGGTTTCTTAAGCACAAGAAAATGATATGATGAAAGAAATGCCTTATAAAAATAATGTAATGGTAGCATGCAGGATAGATAGGAAAGGTAAGAAATTGGAGTCAGGGAGTTTAATTGGGAGGCTATTATAATAATCCAGTCCTGAAATGATGAAAACCTGGACTAGAATAATAGTAGTGGGAATGGAAAAGGATACAAAAGACTTTCTGAAGAAAAAAATGATAAGTGAAACTGAAATATAAGTGATGGAGGAGAAAGAACATGATTTTGAGGCTGGATAAATGACAATTAATAAATCATGGCATCACTAAGTGAAATACAGATATCCTAATCACTTTAGGAAACACTGGTTTAACCAATAGCCTCTGACCTCATATCCAATCCATTAAGGAATAAAATGCGGTCCCCAGGCTTCAGAGAAGCATTTTCAGCTGGACTCCCTGAAATCAAGAGGAAAAATATGCATGTTAATTATGTAGCCTCCTATATCGTTGCAAAATCTTCAGGTAATATATAAAAACCATGTCTAAGAGTGCTAACAATTCCACCCAGGCAGACTCTGCTTTGGAGATATAATAATAATAGCAATTAAAAACAGCAACCACCACTACCACCACACAAATAATAGCTAACATTGATATTGTGCTTATAATGTACCAAGCATTTGATATACATTGTATAATTATTTCATTCGATCCTTACAATAACCCTGAAAAGTAGGTGCATTATTATCCCCATTTTACAGAGTGAGGTATAGAGAGTTTATGTGACTTGCCCAGAGTCTTATCTTTAGCAAGTGCTTAAGGCAGAATTTTAACTCAGACATTCTAGACTACAAAGTATAGCACTCTATTAAAGAATCTTAGAGTTGGAAGGATACTCAGAATTCATCTAATTCAATCTAAAAAAAAATCCTACTCCACAACATATCTAATAAGTAGAAATCAGGCCTTTGCTTGAACTTTATAATGAAGGAAAACCTTCAAATGCAGCTGGATGGTGCCAATTGTTAGAAAATTTTTCATTATCTCAGGCTTAAATTTGCTTCAAATTTAGGGAAGAACATGGAAATCACCAAAATTTTAGGGCTGGCTGGAAGGGGTGCTAAGAAGAGATATAGAGAAAATAAGATTTAAGGGGAGGGAAAGGGAGGACTAAATAGCTTTTTTCAAATAACTGAGGATTCATATGGAAAAGATATTACACTATTTCTGCTTAATTCCAGGAAGCAAAATGAAGAACAATGAGTGGAAGTTGTAGAAAGACACATTTTGACTGAACACATGGGAAATCTTCCTAACAATTAGAGATGACCATAAAGGTAATGAGTTGCCTTTCCATTGTATTATGCTGTCTCCATGTCTTTGCCATCTTACCACAGATGAAACCACTTATCACAGATGAGTTAAAATGTTATAGAAGAGCTAATATTTACAATGTAGCTGATATAGTGGAGCGGTAAATTTAGAACAAGTGAACTGGATTCAAAGACTTCATGTGTGATCTACCATCTGTGAGTTTCTTCTCTAGGTCCCAGTTTCTCATCTATATGACAAGAAAGCTGGACCAAAGGGCATCTAAGATTCCTTCTGGCTCTAAATCTATGATTCTATTATCTTACTACTTAAACAAACTGATTCAAAGTGAAATAGGGAAAACTAGAAAAGCAAAATACAGAATGACTAAAACTATGTAAATGGAAACAAAAGCAACCAAACAACTGAAAATGAATAATGGTGACATACAAAGACACAAACATCACAATAAGCAGTTTGATGTATAAACATATTATATCTAATGGGGAAACAAGCAAAGATAAGGGCAAGAGGATAGAATTTAAAAGAAATATAAAAGCTGGGAGGGACAAACTACAAGGAAAACCAATTTCCTGGTCTGAAAAAAAGAGGTGGGGGTATGAGGGAAAGAATTAGAATCTATAGGGATGCTCATGAGTCAGGGGATAGCTAGACAAATTTTGATATATAAATGGAATGGCATGATCTATGTACTAAGAAGAATGAAGGACCAAACAAGAGACAGAAAGCATTATGAAATGTAAAACATATAATTTTGATTATATTAAATTCAAAAATTTTTACACAAATAAAACCAATTCAACCAAGATTAGAATGAAAGCAGAAATAGGGGACTTTTTTCCAGTTAAGTGTCTGAAAAAGGTTTCATCTCTTTTCACTTTCTTTATTTTTTATGTTTCTTTTTTCTGATTTGTGTTTTCTTTCACAACATGACCAATATGGAAATATGTTTTACATGATTTCACATGTATAATCTATATAAAATTGCTTACTATCTAAAGAAAGGAGAGGAGGGAGATAATTAGGAACTCAAATTTAAAAAAAAATTAAAACTTTTATAAGTAATTGAGAAAATTAAAATATTATTAAACTAAAAAAGTGAAATTTGAGTTAAATTTTTAAAAAGTGAAATGAGTTGAACCAAAACAACTTTGTACCTAGTAATGGCAATGTTGTACAATAATCAACTATGAATGACTTTTTTATATAAATACAATGATCTGAGACAATTCAAAGGACTCATGATGAAAAATGCTATCTAAATCTAGAGAAAGAATTGATGGAATCTGAATGCAGATTGAAGCATACTTTTTTTTTTAACTTTCTTTATTTTATATGAGTTTTTGGTCTGTGTTTTCCTTTACAACATAACTAATATGTAAACATATTTTCAAGATTACACATATATAAGCTATATCAAATTGTTTACTGTCTCAGGAAGGAGAAAGGGGTAGGAGGGAAGAATATGGAACACAAAAAACCAATGTTCAAAACTGTTCTTACATGTAATTGGGAAAATAACAAAATATTATTTAAAATTTAATTGCACATGAAAGAAGAGAAGACAAGAAAGTTAAGAGGGAGCATAGACAAATAGTACAGTTTTGAAAATATTGGAAATTTATGTTTATAGATAGATATGTGTACAAATACTTATACTACATAATATATATTGTACTATACTCATACCTTATATTATACTATACATAATATGTATTATATATTTTTAAAAGTGAATGATATAAAGTGAAGATTCACAGATTTATATACAATATTCTTTTGTGCTTTGCTATGTATTTCAAAATATTCTCTTTTTTGGTATTTAAGTTCAGAATTTTAAAAATAAAATTTTTAAAGGAAATAAAAGAAACTGAATGATAGGAAATTTTAATGTCCAAATTTGGCCTCAAAGAAGAGATGACACATTCTCAACTTCTTTGCACTATAAGTAAGGAACACTGCATACAATGTCACACTTTCATATAATATTTCTTAGTTTGTATGAAATTTGTTTTCCTTTTATTCTTTTTTATAAGAATGGCATAGTAAATTGGAAAGAGTAGGAAATCTAAAAACAAAATGTCAAAATTTTATTTTAAAATTATTTTAAAAAAGGAAAAAATAAAGAAAAATCTGTCTTAGTGGAGATTTGGGGTTCATTGTCACTGTTTGGAAAGAAAAGTAATCTATGTCTTCTTTGGAGAAGAGAACGACTGCATGTATTGTGTTCCCTGCTTCCTTCAAGACTGAAATCTAATTCTCTCTACTTATATGGCAGCCCACACAGTGGTAAGGCTCATCAGATGCTTACTTGAAGAAAACAACAACAAAAACATGGTTTACTTAAGCTCAGGAAAAGAGGAAGTCAGAAGAGATTGTGAAAATGATAGCAAAAAAACCAAAACCAAAACCAAAAAAAGAAAAAAAAAAAACCAAATCAAACAAAACAAATAAATCATGTGATTTAGAAACAGATCATATGCAGAATGGTGAAGAATGAAACCAAATTATATTGTCTGATAACAATGAGGCTAAATAGGGGTTTGTATTTAAAGAGTACTATACAGAAAAAGTATTCAATTATTTCTCCCTTTTTGTGGGGGGGGGGGTGGCGGGGCAGGGATAGCACCAGAACTGGACAGAATGAGTTTAAACTGAAGACTTAGTTGGAGTAATAATTTTCTCAAAAGTGGTGGTCTTATAACATTATAGCACTATAGATTTGGAGTTGGAAGGGATCTTAGTGGTCAAGTCCAATTTCCTTATTTTATAAATGAGGAAACTGAGGAATGCAGAGATTTAAGTGACTTGTCATAGGTCACACAGCTAATAAGTGTCTGAGGCAGGGTTCAAAGCCAGGGCTTTCAGACTCTAAGCCCAACACTGTGTCCACTACCCCATAATAACTTAAAAGAAATATTACTTTTATTCCTGGGCAGGCAATCTCCCCTCCAAGAACCAACCAAGCAGAGTGAGTGTGGCTCTGTGACTTCTCATAGTTATCTGTCCAGCAAAGGAGGACCTCTTCCTTCTTTCCCCTCTCTGTTCCCTTTCTGGTAGCCCTGTAGTAGAATATCTGGGGTTTAAGCCTCATGCTGGAAATGTGACTAAACAAAGCAGAGTATCATTTCCTCCTTAAAGATGGCTGCTTTCTCTCCCCCCTTCTCCAACCACATCAGCACTACTCACCAGGCAGGACAGACTCTATCCATACTGGGGCATGACCCCGAAGTGTGAAGCCAAAACTTTTGTTGCCTTTGTATACTCGAACAGTCCTATACAAGGTAAAAGGAAAGAAGCTGTGATAAAGTCTTAAGTAATACCACTTTTCCCAGCTCTTCCCTTTCCTAGGCCCCATGCCATTTTAGAGGCCTGCCAAGGAAAGCCCAGGATAGATTAGATTTATCTTTACTTTCTCCCATCTCCAAATACCCCGCTAGCTCATAACAAGTCCCAGAAAATAGAGCTGGATGGATTGTTCCAGATCAGGTCTCCCCTATAGCTTTTGTCTTTCCTTAACTCCCCAAGTGTTGAGACAATTCAGTGAGGCTCCTTTTGCAGTCTTATCTCAACTTTCCTTCTCCTTTTCACAACATCGTAGCTTGAAAGAATTATGTGAGAAAGATCCCCAAAAAAGAGTAACAGGCAAGAAAGAAGAGGGTGATCCTCCCCAGACATTATCATTGCCCCAAACAGTGCCTACCTCCATCACTGCAAAGCAACATAGGGGAATCTCACTCTTCCAAAAGAGATACAGATTGATTTGCAAGAAAAGGAGAGGGTAATGACCTCAACCTCATTAGTTAGTACCACAAACAATTTATCAAAAATTAATTTGTGAAATTAATAGACATGCATGTGGGAAATCCAGCCATTTTTCTTGCTTGTAGAAAACAGGGCAATAGTCACCAGCTCAACATGGGATTTTTCAGGATTGATTCCAACTTGTTTTTTTATGGTAATCTGAAGAATTATAGAAGGAAGAAGTGAAACAAGAAAGCTAAATAAGGGGTGCAGCAGATTGTCCAAGGGGAGATGGTCCAAGCTTACTTGGAAATATGAACTCAAACTCAATTTTAAAGTAAAGGCTGGACAGGTCACGTTAGAAGTCAGTCATATACATGTACATAAGTATGCATGGGATCCTATGTGTATATATGGATGGACTGAGCCATGATTTGATGGGTGAGACTCTAGAAAGTCAAGAAACCCATTATACTATCATATTGGAACTATAGGCACACACTGTACCCTATATTCACTAATACAGAATTTTTGCACTAGAAAAAAACTTAGGAGGCCTTCTAATCCATCTTCATTAGTTTCCACTATCAACTTACATAAGTGAGTACCCATATACTCATTCTAGCCCCGGCTCACATTCCTCTCAATAACAGGCCTTCCTATTGCTCCCTTCCTTCTCAGTCAAGCCCCCAGCACCCAAAGCTGTTTTATCTCCTACCACAGTTGGTAATCAGAAAGTATACATATTCCTCAGAGCTCATCCCTACCATCTTTTTATTACTTTAAGTCCCTCGGCCTAGAGAAAAAGAGCCTGGGAAAATTAAGACCATTCATTACCTGCGGGCAGCACCTGAACCTACTCTGCTGGCAATAAGAGAGGTGGTTTTCCTCAATCCCTTCCCCACTTCTTCTGCACCTCGTGGCACTGAGCTGGCCCGAGTAGACACCATCAGACGCTCAGGGTGGTCTTCACTGCGGCTACGGCGGAGCCTATGTGTTTGTTGCTCCCTTTTGGTCCGGCAGAGCTTGCTGATGAGACTTTGAGACACAACCTCGTCAAAACGCTGCCGGTGCTTCTTGGGTATGAAAATCCTAATGAAGATGAGTGGACAGTGAGAAAAGGACCAATTCAGGTCTAGCCCAGAGACAGGGAAGACAGAAAGGGTGGTTTGTAAGGGCACGGAAAGAGACAGGAAGATGGGACTTAGTATTGTGTATAGATCCATAGTAATTAAATTATCAGTCTCTCAATAACTTTTCCACAGTCCTTTAAGACTTATAAAGTCCTTTCCTCACAACACTTAAGAGTAGGTGGTACAATTATTACTATATCCATTTTATAGTTGAGGAAAAGTTACTTTCTCTGCACATACCTGGCAAATGTCAGAACCAGAATATTAACCAATGTTCATGATTCCAAATCCAATGCTCTTTCTCCTACACTATGCTATATTTTAATACAAGTTTATCAGCATCTCTAGTGTATCACCTAGTGGTGGACACTGGGAGGTTAGAGCACCAGGGTATCAGTTCCATGTGAGTAGGTACAATTAATGTTCCTCCTGGAAAGTTCTTTCTCTGTTAAGGTGATGATAGGACTATATCCCTAGGTAAGGCATATTTGTGGGCAATAGTAATTATACATCTTCATTATCCACTTAGGCTATATCTGACAGAAATTCATTTCCCAAAACTGCTATTTTCTTATTCTCCACAGAGAATAACTTTAGAATATATAGAATGTTAGTGACTAGTCCAATTCATTCATTGCTATTGGTCTCCTTGTGGAAAAAAAATCACAAACCTTTTCTAATAATCAGTATTATTGTTTTAAAAAACCACATTTTAAAAAAGTCCTATCATTTTATGCTTTAAAAAAAACCATAAGACAAATGTGAAAATATCATTATTTCCATTTTGCAAATAAATAAAAAGTTGAGTTATCCTGCCCAAGGTCATATAACTAGTAAGTGGAAGATCTGGAATTTGAACCCAGCTCCTCTGACTAATTCTAATGACACATCCATTACTATATTATCTAATAGATTATCAAAGGCTAGATGGCAAAATAAGCAGAGTGCTGAGCCTGGAGTCAGGAAGACTCATCTTCCTGAGTTTGAATGTGACCTTAATCACTTATTAGCTGTGTGACACTGAGCAAGTCACTTTACTCTGTATGCTTCCATATCCTCATCTGCAAAATGAGCTGGAGAAGGAAATGCAAACCACTCTGTCTTTGCCAAGAAAATTCTAAATGAGGTTATGAACATTGGGACACAACTGAAAAATGACTAAACAACAAAGATTTATGAAATAGGCAAGTTTTCAGGAAAAAGTGTAAGTTTATATATATATATATATGTATATGTATATGTATATGTATATGTATATGTATGTATGTATGATAAGCTGCTAGATAGCTTTTCTGAGAAATGCTACAGTAAACACAGAGAATTTACTTGGAAAGAGAGGAACACTTAAAAAGATTCCTTGAGGCCAACAACTATATCTTTGTCATCTCTTTATCTACCATAATGCCCAAGTTAGAGCCTTGCCCAGGATAAGGGCTTAAACTTCTCTAGTTGCTGTATCAGTCAAGGAAAGTTAAGAAAAAAGAAGCACCTACTGTGTGCTGGAGCCACCATTAGGCATTATGGGGGTGACAGGGATGACTAAAACATAACCCTTGACTGCAGGTATTTTATGCTAGTTAGAGGCAGAAAGAATGGGGAGCCCTTAACTATGATGCCACAGGATCAGACTAAGATAGAAAAGATCTTGAAAGAGTGAAAATCTTTGTAAATCGGAACTACTTCATTCTTTGTTCTTGGCTCCCCAGTGCCTGGGACACAGTAAAAACTTGTTGACTGAAAACTTTTTGAGATAGGGCTCAGCCTTAGATGTGGTCAAAGTAGTGGGATACCCTTACTCCAGCTTGTTCCCTTCCTGCCCTCAGGGAAGCAGTTCTGGAAGTCTGAAGGCCTGTTGTGGAGGTTAACAGGAACCAACTAGCAAAAGGAGATGGATAGTATTGCAAAAGCTTCTGCCTTTTTTAATTAGTTCTATCATTTGATTATTATTATTATTATCACTTGAATTCTACCTAGTATTATCTCTCTCTCTTTTTTTTTTTTTTTTGCTTTTTGCTGAGGCAATTGGGATTAAGTGACTTGCCCAGGGTCACACAGCTAGGAAGTGTCTGAGTCCAGATTTGAACTCAGGTCCTCCTGACTTCAAGGCTAGTGCTCTAACCACTGCGCCACCTAGCTGCCCATAGTATTCTATTTATTCACTTAAAAAATATGTCCCTTTTACCTTCTTGATCCAATTTTTCTTGTGCAGAAAGATAACTGTATAAATATGTATACATATATTGTATTTAATATATTTAACATATATTGGACTACCTGCCATCTAGGAGAGGGGGGTGGAGGGAAGGAGGGGAAATTTGGAACAGGTTTTGCAAGGGTCAATGTTGAAAAATTACCCATGCATATGTTTTGTAAATAAAAAGCTTTAATAAAGTAAAAAAAATTTAATTTAATTTAAAAATAAAATTTAAAAAATAAATAAAAAGCCCATGTCATTTATTTAAATGATAAAACTGTATTGACTTCTCAGTCTTAAATTGGAAGGTAGCATTAATACTGGAAGGCAAGATCACTATGGCTTTAAAAGCTATGGGCTTTCTTCCTTGATTTTGTTCTCAGTGCACTATAGGAAGCAGGGACCAGGATCTCTGAAGCCACAGACTTGGCATAGCATTTCAAACAGTTATCTCATTTTATCCTCACAATACCTTCCTCCCCCTTTCCCCAAATATATGGGACAGTTATTATTGTGCCCAGTATACATAAGGAAATGGGCCTTTGGCCCTGCCAGCAGTGATCTGCTGCACACTTAGCAGGAGAGCCAGGACAATAATCTCAGATTCTCAAAGGTGGAAACGACTTCAGAAAGCCTCGAGGCCCCAGCATAAGAGTGCCTTCTGTATCATCCCTAAGAAGTTTCTGCATCAGACCCACTGGAGAGGCCTGGAGTGCTCTCTTCCTTAAATTTCCATACTAGACTAGAATGTCTAGGACTAAAGGGTATGATGGTAGAATACTTCAATAGGTTAAAAAAAAAAGATTAGGGAGGACTGAGAAAAAATTAGTTTATTAAAAGATTATTGATAAAAGAAAAGCAGCTAGGGGGTGCAGTGCATATAACACTGGACCCAGACTGGAATACAGACACTTATTAGCTGTGTGATGTTGGGGAAGTCACTTAAACTCTATCTGTTCCCATTTCCAAACTGTAAAAATGGCGATAATAGCAAATGAGATAATATCTATGAAGTACTTTTCAAACCTTCAAGTATAATATAAATGCTAGATTATAGTAATAGTATTGTTATCATCATCATAATTATTATTAGTTACAGAGCAGTTACAGTCTCATGCTTTGGTCAGACTATACATGAAGTGCTATGTAAGTAACAGCTATAGCTTCTAGTTTTTCACGTGTATGCCTTTAATTCAGTTCAACAAGTATTTATTTAGACACTATGATAGTATCAGGCATTATGTACTGGGGATGAGAAAAAATTAGTCACTACCCTAGAGGAGCTTACATTTTACTGGAGAGAAACAACTTGTATGGTTAAAAAAATACAAAATAGAAACAATTCTAACAATTGAAGAGAACAAGAATACTCTCAAGGTAGTTAAGTGATGCAATGGATATGTGCATCAGGCCTGGAGTCAGGAAGACCTGAGTTTTAAATCCAATCTTGAACATTTCCTAGGTATATGATCCTGGACATGTCCCTTAATCTCTGCTTCCCTCAGTTTCCTTACCTGTAAAATGGGAAAATAATAGCACCTACCTCCTAGAGTTGTTGTGAGGATCAAAGGAAATAACATTTTAAAAATACTTAGCACCATCTGGCACGTAGTAAGTGTTATATAAATGTCAGCTATTAGTTAGTAGTAAAAGGTAAGCCCCTTGAAGGCAGGCCCTTGTTTCTTTTTGTCATTTTTACCCTCAGCATCTTCCTTATATTTAATGTTCTTTCAATTGAATTAAACCCACACCTTCTTAAGACAATCTGAAAATATAAAAAAAAAATGCAGTGCTTAAATAAATTGTGATACATTAATGTAATGGATTATGGTAAAACTTTTTTTTCTCCTTAATGAGGTCACTCTAGGAGGACTGGTTATTGTACTTTATTTGAACATGGTTATTGTTGTTCAGTTACGTCCTATTCTTTGTTATCCCATTTGCAGTTTTTTGTTTTGTTTTGTTTTTTGACAAAGATATAGGAATAGTTTGCCATTTTCTTCTCCAGCTCATTTTGCAAATGAGGAAACTGAGGTAAACAGGGTTAAGTGCTTTGTCTGGTGTCATACAGCTAGTAAGTGTCTGAAGTTGGATTTGAACTCAGGTTCTCTTGATTCCAGTGCTGGCACTTTATCCCCCATGCCATTTAGCTGCTCTCGTATCCCACCCTTTTTAAAGGGAGGATTGGAATCTGTGATCCAGGGAATATCTATACTGATGAACAAATACCTCAGAAGAACAAAGTACCAAGGAAGGAATCAACGGCTATGAGCACATTTTCCCACTGGAAACAGATTCCAAATGGCTTCCATGGCCTGGGACCTAGGAATGCAGTCAGGGCATGGATCCGTCATGGAGTCTGTAAATATTTTTCATGGAGGACTTCCCACAATGGAAATCATGTTCTTGTTTTAGAGCTTGTCAACATCTAAAGTAAACATTGGAAATAGAATTGAACAGAAGAGATAACATGAAGGACAAAAGGAAGGGATTTTTGTCTTCTCCAGATACCCTTGCTAAGTGAGTTCTGCTGGTAAGGAGGGAAAGGGAAGAGAGACCCAGCTATTGGAAACCTATAGCTCAACCAGGGAAAGTTTAAGGAAGAAAAGTGTTTCGATAACAATTTTGATTTGGGTTTTTCTACTTTACCATTTTAAGTTTCCTAAGTAAATTCAAAATTATATTTGTACCTTTAAGAGAATTCAGGGACTTTTTAGCTTTCTAGGACTATTGTTTATGTTTCTTTTTTCAGATCTTCTATCTGCTGCAACATTATTTCTAGCAAGTTATAGAGGTTAATTTAGATCAGATATAGAAAAAAACTGGTTTTAGTTCTCAGTTGTTTGTTTTGTTTTTTTTTAGTGGTCTTTTCCTCTGTGGTCCAGAAAATAATTTTATACTTTCTTGATGAGTTGCTGTGCTTGTGGCACTTAGAGATTTTAGAATAAGAACAGGTGATGACCTGTGAACAGTGGCTAATCAGGTATTATGAATTGAAGAGGATAGTGATAGTTTTCTCTGCAAACAAGAGCCTAAGTAAAACAGCATATTATGACTAGTAGTTTACTTATGTATTCTTCTCTTTCATTTTTCACTTAGTCTCACTCTTGATCCTCCATCATTAATATAGATGTTTCTTTCTCCCTTATCTTTGGCCAAACTAGGGGTCCTAAAGTATGATTTTGGCCTCAGGTGTATTTATTTAATAATTGATTATTCTAAACTTTAAAAGTCAATGAAAATATTTTACATTTAAAAGAAATGGAAATTGTTTTTAATTTATTTGTGACTTTATTTTTTGCCATAGTGATTGTTTGTTAGAGAAAAGTTCCTGACCCCTACTTTAAATTATTATTTTATTTTAATACTAGCTACTATTAATCATGATTTGAACATTTATTAAGCAATTATTATATACTATGCACAGAATAAATTATATCATTAAACCTTTTCACATATTGTGAACTCCACAATGCATGCTCAAGATGAGAAAGCCAAGGTCAGAAAGATTAAGTGATTTTCTTCCTTTTTTTTTTTCCTCAATAGCATTTTATTTAATTGATTTTCAAAATGTCACAGCTTATAAATAATTAAGCTTGACCTTGAACTTAAATCTAAAGTTTGATGGGGTTTTTTTGGGGGGGTCATATTATACTGTATTTCCACCTAGCCTAAATGATATTTAATGTATTTCACTATGCTGAAACAAACAGATTTGTATTTAACACAAAATACATTAGCCCTAGGTCACTCCAACAAAATAGTATATTTCAATAACTATATTTTAACTAGACATAAGAAGTCAATTAAGAGTTAGATAAATACTCCTAAGGATGAAGGAGAGAGAATTTTATCATTCAATTTAATAAGCCTTTATTAAGCATCTAGTATGTGTTAGGGCACTTGCTAAGTACTATAGCAATACAAAAACAAAAACAAAACAATCTGTATTCTCAAGAAGTTTACAATTCTACTTGATGGAAACAACATGTACAGAAAAAAATAATTACATAATATACATAAAGTAGATTCAAAATAATTGGGGAGAAAACACTAGCAACAGGATAGAATAGGATAGGAAATCAGGACAGATTTTGAGCTGAACTTTGAAGGAAATAAAGGATTCTTGTGAGGCAGAGATAAAAAGGGAATATATTCTAGAGATGGGCAACAGCTTATGCAAAGGTGAAGAGGTGGGAGATGGAATATTAGGTATAGGGAAAAATAAGCTGAAATGTAAAAATTTGAAGAAAAATAATATGCAAATATCACCACACTATCAGACTAGCAAACATGACAGAAAAGGAAAATGACAAACGCTAAAGAGGATATGGAAAAACACTAATGAGCTACTGGTAGAATTGTGAACTGCTCTAATCATTATGGAGAACAATTTAGAACTATGCAAAAGGCTAAAAAATGTATATACTTTTTGATCCGGCAATACCATTTGTCCCAAAGAGATTAAAGAAAAAGGAAAAAGGCCTATATATAAGAAATACCAAAAAACTGGGAATTAATGTAGCAGAAACTAGATTTAGGCCAATTTATATTATATGCCATATTAAATTCCAAAGCAATATGTATCTAAATATAAAAGTTTATAATACACAGGTCATAACATACAACATAGAGGAAAATGGAAGGAGATCCCTTTTACAACTTTGGCTAGAAGAAGAATTCTTTCTTCTTTACGTAATTTTGTGGAATTATTTTTTTTATTTTATGGAATAAAACAAACATTTCCACAACACAAAAATGATTGCACATAAAGGGAGAGAATTCTTAACAAAACAAAGCATCATAGAAGACAAAATTACTTATTTCAATTATATAAAATTAAACACCCTTTGTAATATGAATCAATCAGGCACATGGGAAAAGAATTAGGAGAACAGTGTTATTAAATGAGATGTCTAGGAGGAGGGAGTAATGATCAAAAGTATCAAATGTAGTAGAGAGGTCAAGAAGGGTTAGGACTAAGAGATTTAAGACTTAACCTGCAGAGAGCACTTATAGTTGCATAAGTATGGGAACCATATTGCAAGAGGTTGAGAAGTGAGTGGGGGGTGAGAAAGTAGAAGCAGTGTACATCTTTTTCTACATGTTTGGTCATGAAAGAGAAGAATAATATAAGATGGCATCTTGAGGGAAAACTAAGATTAATAATTTGTTTTTTAAAGATGGGGAGATGAGGACATGTTTGTATGCAATAGCAAGAGCCTATGGATATGGTCTTCATATACTCTGAAATAATATATAAAGCTATAACTGTCTTATCAAAAGGCATTTATTCAATTCTTTAAAAAAAACCGTATTTCCACATTAGCCATGTTGTGAAAGAAGAATCAGAATAAAAGGAAAAATCACAAGAAAGAAAAAAAGATAGCTTCAAACTCCATAGTTCTTTCTTTGAATGTGGATAGTATTTTCCATCATGAATCTTTTTGAATTGTCTTGGGTCATTGTACTGATGAGAAGAGATGAGTCCATCATAGTTGATCATCATACAATCTTGCTGTAAGTGTGCATAATGTTCTCCTGGTTCTGCTTACTTCACTTAGAATCAGTTTATGTAAGACTTTCCAGGTTTTTCTAAAATCTACCTGCTCATCATTTCTTATATAACACAATAATATACTCATTATATTCATATATTCATTTGATGGGCATCCCCTCGATTTCCAATTCTTTGCCACCACAAAAAGAGCTGTTATAAATATTTTTGTACATGTGGGTTCTTTTTGTAAGCTAATTTTCTTTAAAAGGAGGGATTCTGGGGCAGCTAGATGGCACAGTGGATACAGCACCAGCCCTGAAGTCAGGAGGACCTGAGTTCAAATCTGGTCTCAGACACTTAACATTCCCTAGCTGTGTGATCCTAGGCAAATCACTTAACCTCAATTGCCTCAGTAAAAAGCCAAAAAAAAAAAAAAAAAAAAAGGAGGGATTCTGACCTTCAAAGACATCTAATAGACTCGGTCTAAAGTATATTTTTTCTCTCTCTTTCTCTCTCTCTTTTTCCTTCCTTTCTTTTTTCTTTCCTTCTTTCCTTCCTTCCTTCCTTTTGTGTTTATGTAGATATGACTTATGCAGGAATTTGTTTTGCAAGATTATACATATTTTTGATGAGTTTTGCTTCTCTTGACTTCTCAGTGGATTAGGGAGAAAGCCAGGAAAGAATTTGGAACTGAAAATAAAAAAGAATTTTTTCTTTAAAAAGGAAGGATTCCTGGCAGGAAGGAAACCTGCCTATCATGTAGACAGGTACCACTTATATCCCCTCAGAATATCTTTCAGAAAAAGGGCATGGGAGAGGTGAGTAAAGAATATGCAAGGTTAAACCACTCATACTCATAGGATAGGCCCCATAACATACCTTATTTTATAGGTAAGACAAGTGAGAGACAGGTCAATGAAATAACTCATCTAGAGTCTAAGTCTTCAGACTCTTAAGTTAGCACTCTCACTATAGCTGGAAGGATATTATACATAAAGTTAAGGGACTTGGGGGATTCAGTCCAGGCTTTGATATGCACCAGTTATATAATCTTGGACAAGTCACTTAAGCTGTCAACCTCAAGTAAACCTATCTGTAAAAAGGGAGTGATTAACATTTATACTAGCCCTGTCTGTTTCTCAGGGTTATAGCTAGGAGAGCATCTTATAAACTACAAAATCCTATGGAAATGTAAGCTATTATTGTTATTTTGATGATTCCAATCTTCCTTTTCTCCCCCTTCAGCAAAGCAGGCAAATATGAGTCATTCTCAAAGGGGACAGGGTCCTTCCTGTGGAACCCTTCTGATTAATGAACTGAATAAATGAGATAATCTACAATTTGATTAATTTCTTCTCCTGGAACCTGTTCCTTTTATCCAGCAATAACTTTCCACTCCTCATTCTTGTCCTTGAAGCCCTTATGTATCAAATGTACTTAATATTCTTTCTCTGTGTTTATCTCCTTAACGAAAGGTCAGCCTTCTCTGTGTGCTTTGCTGAGCCAAGTTAGACACAGTGAGTGTATTGAATTTTATAAAAAGACTTTTCCCTCAGAAAATCAATTCCTTCTTGTGCTTTAAATGCTGTTGGGAGAATATTACGTACAAACCATGAAACTTGGTATTATTTTTCTCTTCTTTGTACTATGGACTATCATTCTCAGATTTAGATTTGCTTAAGAAGAGGTGAAATTCATGAATGAAGATGTCAAGGCAGGCCTAATGCACAGCTTTCCCCAGATCTGCTAACATCTAATGATTCTAGTCATATAGAAGAAGCATTCTTTATGGCGATTTAGGGGGGGGGGTCTAGTGGTATAGTAGAAAAGAACACTGAGCTCTAGCCTTATCTAGGTCATTTATAAATTGTGTGACTTTAGCCATGTCACTTCACTTCTAAGACTCAATTTACTTATCTGTAAATTGGGAAATATAATATTTTCATTCCCTACAAGAGTATTGGGAAGAAAGTGCTCAGTAAACCATAAAGCATTATAGAAGTATGAGCTATTATTATTACTGTTATTGTTATTCTTTACCAATCCCAAGTGCTCTCTCCCTTGCCTAAATCCTATCTATCTATCCTGTTCATGGATAGAGCTAAGAGCCTAAGTTAGTGTCTATTTTTGTAACTGGTTTTTCCCTAATATATATAAGATATCTGATATTAAATAATTAAATATATTTTATTTTATAATATATTTTAAATGTTTTATTCCAACACTCTCATTTTACAAATGAAGAAATTGAAGCCCTGGGAAACTAAGGCAGTGTCAAAGACAGAACTGAACTCAGCTCTTCTGACTCTTGAATCAGTACAGCAGAGTGATTAGAAAGCTAGTTCAAGCCCCAACTCTGGCATACACCAGACAAGCCACTTCTTAGAGCTCGGAGCAATTTTTTAAAGACTGTTAAATTTCAGAAAAAGGTGCCATCTTGAACAGGTAGAAATAATTTGGAAATTCTCACAAATAATGGCATCCAGGTCTAGACTGTATCCCAATCAATATTCATTTTAAACCAGCAGCTAAAATAACCTCTATTATCGTTATCACTTAGAGATGGGAAAATATTCAGCAATATTTAAATAAATAAATATATCTAGACTCAAATTAAATACCATAGAATCATTAAATTTAAAGCTTGAAAGGGAACAGAGAATATATAGTTCTATCTCCTAATTTTATAGCTAAGAAAACAGGTACATGATGATTTGTCTTTGAGTTAGTGACAGAACTATAAATGACTACACCCTGGTATTTCTTACTCCTGGGACCATAAACTAAACTAACCTCTCATGTTCCAATTTTGAATTTACATGTTGGGGTACTATCTCTTCACTTGGTTAGGAAGACAAGAAGTATGTCTTAGTAATGTTTATAGAAAATTTTTAGTCTCTACTACAGTGCTCTCTGCATATAGGAAACTCTTCATTCAATTTAATTAAATTGAAGCTATGTGTCAATGAAAAAGTCCTAGGGTTGTCAGGTATGTAGTTTCTTTGTGATAGAGTCCTATGTCCTTTTATATTTTTATTTTAAACTGTTGTGTTTATCTGTTTGTATCTTATTTTATCTACTAAATAAGTTTCTTGAAGTTATGTGGATGAGAGCAGAATAGGCAAAATAGGAAGTTCCAAAGTACAACATAAAAAGGTCCCTTGTAACGTGACTTTTTTAAAGGCACAGTTTTTTAAAAACAGCTTCTTACTTTTATATCACCTAAATTTTCAAATAACCATTCTCTCCCTTATGAAGACAGTCATTATTAAAAAAAAAAAAACAAAAAACATGTTGTTTTCATGGAAAGACAGCTTATTTTTTTTAAATATGTTTAGACTAGAATAATTTCAATTGCACACATTATGATGAAGATTAAAAGTGCCTGATGGACATAAGAAACACAATTTCAAAACCTTGCTCAATAAAACAAATAACTTCAATCAATGAATCAACAATCATTTATAAAACATCCTTTAGTCACTGGGGATGCTAAGACAAAAACAAAAACCATCAGGGAGGTCATAGTTTATAACAAGCAAAGATAACATGCACATACATAGTAGACTGTATATAAAATCGATACAAGGTCATTTTGTAGGGAGGGCACTAGCTGGAGGGATCCAGAAGGATCTCAAATTGAATGTGGCATTTGAGTTGAACCTTGAAGGAAACCAGGAATTATGAGAGATGGAAATGAAGAGAAAGAGCATTTAAAGCCAATCTGGTTCTGGTTCAGCTTTCTAGCCTGCTGACACAGGACCCTAAATTCTAGCTAAACTGACCTTTCTGCTGTTCTTCAAGCACATTAACTCTTCCATCTCTGTGTCTTTGCACAAGACATATGTGGTTCCCCAGCCTGTAATACTCTCTTACCTCCCCTTGAAACCACTCATTCAAGTGTCAGTTAAGATACCATCTTCTTCCAGAGAGAGCTCTAGGGATTCTCTCAGGACTTAAGCCATCCCTACTTCATTCTAGTCACTTTGCATTTATTTTCAATAGTCTATTCTTACTTTTCTATGAATGCATTGTTTCTCTTGCTCTCTTCCTATCCCCTCGGTGGATATAAATCTCTTCTTGGACAGGGACTATCTTACTGTTTGATGTCTCCCCAGCAGTTTAATAAATGGCTTACTTGATGGATTGAAAGGAGGAAAGGAAGGGAAGAAAGCCCAGCCCTCTATTCCATCCTTCTCCATTGCTATTCACAAATTTAGAACTCCCCCAAGATCCCCCAAAATGTTTATGCTCCTGAGTCCCCTGGTTAATGGGAAATACATCAGTTTAGATAAAGGAAATATCAGCTGGTTCTGCTTCTTTCTAAATCACTTTGCTTCTTGATCTGATCTATAAAATAAAAAGATTAGATTAAATTATTTCCCTCTCTTCCAGTTCTAGCAGCATTCTAATTAGGAAATCAACTTCATGAGTTTGCAAGATGGCAAGACCTTATATTTCAAATGCAGGGGATGAATTGGATGAATTCTGCTGGGACATGGCACAGCTGTGAGGCAATTGAGTGTCACAATGGATAGAACCTTAACCTTAGAGTGAAGAAGACCTGAGTTCAAATTTGGGTTCATACTCTTAATAGCTGTGTGACTATGGGCAAGTTACTTAACCTCAATTTCCTTAATTGTAAAATGGGAATAATAATAGTATCTATCTCATAGAGCTGTTGTGAGGATCAAATGAAATAATATTTGTAAAAGCCCTTAGCACAGTGCCTGACCCATGATAAGTACTACATAAATATTTATTCCCTTTTCCATGAAATTACTATCTCATTTTTGTCTTTGTATTTCTAATGTCTGGCACATGGTAAGCTTATTAAACACTTGCACATTGATTAAAAGCATATGTTCTATAAAAGCTCTGACATCTTATTTTCTATGGTACTGTTATAGTAGTGGGGGTAATATAATACATATTTGAGTCTAATAATTATAACTTATGTGGTGCTTTAACATTTACAAAGTGCTTGGCAAATATTATCAAATCTAATCCTCACAAGAACCCTGAGAGGTAGGCACTATTTTTATACTTGTTTTACAGATGAGGAATCTGAGACTGACAGAAGTTAAGTGACTGGCCATCATATAATCAGAAAGTGCCTGAGATCACATTTGAACACAGGACTTCCTGACTTCAAGTTCAATGGTCTATTAACTACATCACCTAGATGCTACAATACTAATATTGGAAAAACCAGGACCAAGGCAAAACTAGGCTTAAGTCTGAGCTGTCATTGAATAGTCCTTTGGCTTTGAACATGTCAGTTCTCTTTTTTTAAGTGACTTACTCATTTGGTAAAGTAATCCCTAAGCTTTCATCTAGCTCAAAGACCAATGCTGAAATTTTCACATAGAGGGATTTGGTTCCCTCTGGTGTCTCTAACAATCATGAGACAAGATGGTTGTCTAAAGCAACATTTATCTTTTTAACCTCTCTCAGGCCAGGAATGATGCACAAGACCCTTCCAGACTTTGCTAACTTCCTGCTGCGCCCTATTATCTGAGTAGCCAGTTATAACTCTCCTCTGGGGCTATCTAGCCAGACCTGTGATTAACACTCCCTTCTTCTCCAGGAGAATGGAATACCCTCCCCCTTTTCTTTCTAACCCAACTTCGAAGCCTCCTGCCAGGCATCTCATTAGAGTCAGACCAACCATAGAAAGGCAGAAAAAAAGAAGATTCTATATTTTCTGACCTTGGGAAAGAGTTTTCCAAACTCTGAAACTCAAAGCAATGGACAAATTGATTGTGTATTTTATGGTAAAATTCCCACATCAATACAATCACTTTTTTTTTTCCAATGAGAACAGTCCAAAGAAAAATTAATATCAGCATAGGGAACTGACTTTAATTGGTGGGATGACCTATCCCTCTGAGACCAAGGGGCAATTATCCTTCTTCCCCACCTTCCCCTTACCAGTCCCTCATTTAAATTGAATAGGGTTAGAACCCATGCCCCCCCATGGACTCAGGGGTTCATGGAGGCTTCCCAGTGTTCAGGTATTAGGATGCACTTCTTCAATAGTAACTCCCTATGTTCTATTATCAGTCTCCCCCCCAGTATCTAATATAGGTGTGGAGTTTCAAAGATTGAAAGGTAACAGAAAGGAGTCAAGGTACCCTTTGCCTTTGTGGCATTGCAGTGCAATGGAAAGAGTGCTGGATTTGGGGTCAACAAGGAGTCTCTGGGTTCAAATCCCAACTCTGCATTTTACTATTCCTCATAACATTATGCAAGTCAGTCAACTTCTCTGGGTCCAATTTCCCTCATTTGTAAAATGAGTTACATAGATGAAAAAATAACACATTTTCTGCTCTTAAAGAACTCATCATGTGATAGAAGAGAAAAAACATGTACTCAGTAAGGATAATTCAAGGTTGAGTGTGAAGGAGCTAAAGAAAAGATCCAGGCAATGTGACCCAAGAAAGATGAGGAGGAAAAGAATATACTCAACTGAGGAAAGAGAGCGCCTAAAATGAGCCTTGAAAAAGAAATATTCAACAGGCAGAAGTGAGGAGGGAATGCACTTCTGGCCTGAGGACTGACCTAAATCAATGGTATCAAACTCAAATGGAGAGGCTGGAGGGGGGGAGAGGAAGGGGAGGAAAGAGGGTGTGTCACTGAGCCATACATAAAGATCCCAAAGGTCACATGTTTGACTTAGAAAAACACATATTAACATTATCCAAGTTCTATTGCATTTTTATTTATTTTGTGAAATGCTTCCCAATTAGCTTTTTTTTTTTTTTCCAATTAGCTTTTAATCTGATTGGGGCAGCTCTCTTGGAGTGTTGCCTGTTCCAATAGACCTTCATAGTGTGTTGGAAACCTCTGGCCCACTTAATCATGGAAATCCCTTTCATCTCTAAATCTAAGATGCAGATCACACACACACACACACACAAACCCCACAAGAACAATACCACACAGAAACCCTAGATTGACTAATGTTATTTTGTATTTTGATTAAGTATTTAAGATTTATACATAATAAATAATAAAGGTTTAATTTTAATAAATAAAACGAGCTATGAAAATTATTTGTGAAATGGTTTTCACAAATTATTTTTTGTTTAAAAACAAAGGAGCAAAGGTCAGCTAGATGGTGGAGTTGTGCTCTAGTACCAGCCTTAAAGTCAGGAGGATCTGAGTTCAAATCCAACCTCAGACACTTAACATTTCCTAGCTGTGTGATCCTGAGCAAGTCACTTAATCCCAATTGCCTTGTCAAAAATAAATAAATGAAAATTAGGGACATCATTACATCAAGTTTGAAAACTCCTGTTAGAATATTATCCCTATCCTACAGAACACAGAAATCTTGATCTTGATATTAAAAATCTGCTGTTACACCTTGATGTACCTTCTCCACAATGTCTGCTCGTGCTGTGATGTGTTACTAAATTCGTCAAAGCAGGCACACCAAAACTGCTGATGACAAAACCACTCCATTTTTACACTACAGCTGGGGACGTTCCCATCACCCTTTAAGATCCCTGAGTCACATTAGTGGAGGGACTCCTTGACTTCCCAACATGCCCATGCATTAAGAATCTGCGATTCCTCCTATCTAACAGTTGTAAGTGACTGAAAACAATTCAACAACAAAAATCTAACAGATCAACTGATTACAGATTATTACTTACTAGCCACCTAGACATACTGATTAAAAAAAATTAAATTCTTAGAAGTTGGAAATGGGCTTTGGAGACAATAATGAGTCCAAGTCCTTGACTGTATAAATGAAAACCTTAGATCCAGAGTCAGAAAATTAAATGAATCTGGAAAATAGAGAGATCTGGTCATTTTTAGCTTTTTCCTAGTCATAATTCACAACTAACATCTATAATTTTGTTAGCTGGAGAACTAGATATTTTATATGGAAGCACCTTCACTAAAGACCCCATTAATGCTCTATTCTCTGGAGGCAGAGAGCAGAGAACCTGTGTTCAAATCCTTCCTCTGACATTACCTGCCTGAACTTGGTCAAGTTATTTACCATTTCTGGTCCTTGGTTTCTCATCTCTAAAATAAAGGTTCGGAACAAGGGATGTCCCTTTCAGCTCGAACTGAAGACTGATGAGGCCTGTGACTTAGTAGATAAATTCGTAAATAGGTAACCTGCCAAGAACAGCTAGGTGATGAAGTGGATGGGGGGTCTGGGACTGAAGTCAGGAAAACCTGAGTTCAAATCTGGCCTTAGACACTTTCTAGTTTCCTCATCTGTAAATGAGTTAGAGGAGGAAATGGCAAGCCACTCTAGTATCTCTGCCAAGAAAACCCCAAAATAGGGCATGAGGAGCTGGACACAACTGAACAACAGGGAGTTGCCTGGGGCATACTTAAGTTAAATGGCTTCTTCATAGTTCCTGAAACCAGGTCTTCCCGATTGCAAGCCCAGCTTTTTATCCAACTATTTTATGCTACTCCTAAGTTATAATTAAACAATATGCATATATGCAAAGATAAAATGATATGAGTCCATTTTAATTTTTTTTTTCATTTAACAAATACTATTCTCACTTTTCTGTCAGAAGGAGCCATGAATTAGAGTCAGCCTCAAAACCAGGAGGAATTGGATTGAATTTCCAACTTTCATCTATTCTGAGCAAGTCACATATCCCTGCAGGGCTCTAGGTGTCTCTCTGGAAATTACAGAAGGCATTACTGGAAGAAGTTTCTATTCCTGGGAATGTTCTGAACTACTAACATCTGGTCCCTGTCCATATCTCTATTTATTGTACTAAATGTACTAATTATTTGGGAGAGGGTAACCATAGCTTTTGTACAATGTCACAATTGATGTTAAACATGGTGTGACTGAAACACTCTTGCCCATAGAGCTGAATGGTGATAGTTCTTTAACTGTGAAATTTAAGACTCCATTTAGAGATTGAAGCCCAAGATCAATTGTCCTTCTGGGTACTTACTGATTTAGCCCAGGCTAGGACTAATTTAGAGAAGCCAAATATAACTTCCAGGTATACTCTTTGCATCATACTATATTCTGCCCCTTTGGCTTAAGTTTCCCAATAGCTCCTTCAAAAAATTTTTTTAAAAAAATTTGTTTCTAGTAGACTAACAATCTGCTTATTTGTCCCTGAACCTATGTCAAAGATAAGGGTTATTTTTTTAAAAGAGATCCTATCACATACTGTTTTCCTTTTCCTTCTTTTTTCTTTCTTTTTTTCTTCTTTCTTTTTTTCTCTTTCCTTTTTTCTCTCTCCTTTTCTTCTTCTTCTCTCTGTCTCTCTCTCTCCCCTCCCTTCCCTCATTCCTTTCTCCAAGTCTTGCTTAAAATGAATAATATGGAAGTGTTTTATATGATTGCACAGGTGTAACCTATATCAGATTGCTTACCATCTTAAGGAGGAAGACAGGAAGGGAGAGAAGGATAAAATTTGAAACTCAAAATTTTTTTTAAAATGCTAAGAATTGTTTTTACATGTGATTGGGAGAAATACAGCATTATTTTAAAAAATAATTGGAAATGTTTGACAAAAGAAATGAAAATACAATACAACATAAAAAAGAGATCCCATGCTAGAGTTTCCAGAGATGTACTAATTCCCTCTCAGTATTATCCCTATCCCCAGCTCCTCCCCGCAATCAAGTCAGTATCCATTACTCTGAACTAATGGATCTTTCCAAGAGCACCTTTCCATGAAGAAAGTCTCCAGAGAAGAAGGATTTGAACTTATAGTGTGCTCATGACTACACCATTTAACCAAACTTCAGAATCTCCTCTGCTACTAAATCTTGGACTCCAAGTAAGGGAAAAGAAAGTAGGAATATATATATATATATATATATATATATATAATCAAGTACAGATAAAGGTAGGAATTAAGCACTTTGATCCCAGTTCCCTTTCTGGTTGAAAGATGTAAGCAAAATTTTCATACAGTAGCCGCATGTTTATTTTAATATCTTCACACTATAAACAAACTCTTCTTCTTCACAGGTTCTAGCTGTCCTCATTTTTGGAACCAAATTTCTTCCACTCAGCCATTGTAAGAAAGGCCCCATCTTTTGAAACGCACAACTTGCCCCTGCCCCAACAAACCCATAAGCTTCCTGAAAGGGGAAGAGGAGGCAAAGAGAGTAATTTTCACAGATTTCTGAGCCATATGTTATCCTTAGAATCAGACAGTGCCTATGAACAGTGGTATTTAGGGCTATGGGGAAAGGGTAAAATAGTCAATCCCCCACTGTCCTTCTTCCAAACAATTATAAAATCATAGAGTCACTTCATCTGATCTTATAGAAATCTCTTCTCCAACATGCCAGATAAGCTGTTATCAGAGCTATAAGTTGCCATAATTGTAACCTGCAGCAAATTTAGGTTGGGCGAAAACAAGAAACGGAAGGAGATGGTGATACAGAGAACAGTATCACCACTTAACACCATGGGAGGTGGAGGTAGAGGAAGGCAGCTACAAGAGAAGCATCATGGTGATAGGACCCTGAGTGTAGCTATGTCATGTACCCTATTGTAAAACAATAAGACACAGAAGACAGGAAGCACCCCACCATGTCAGCAAAATGAGGCAAATTCTCATTCTAGGAGGTTCTAGTTCTGGTAGTCATCCAACCTCAGTTTTCTGTCAACTTTCAAAAACAACACATCTTCCTATGGAAAAAGGCATCATTCAGACTCTTCCCTCCTCCTCCCTGCCCCCTCAACAACTTCCCAAACATTGGGGTATTCCCAGCCTTAGGCTAAGCCTGACACACACTGAATTAAGAAGCAGCAGCCAGGACAGTAGCCACTTTCAGGTTTCTGCACCTTCAAATGACAAGGCTTCAAGTCCAGTTTGGGTTCCTACCTTGGAGTTGGAAGAAGGCCTGAAACATTTTCCATAGAAAATAGAAAATGTGTTTGACCAACATCTAAACTAAGAGCACTGGGTAATCATCACAGAGTGTTTCAGGGGGCAAGGAAGAAGCCCTCCCATTCAGGGATCAACCCTTTCCAGAAGGGATGCCATCAGCATGATCCCTCAGGAGAAAACACCAAAGTTACCAGCAAGATGATGAAGGAGTAAGACTGATGGAGTATGCATACCGAAAGTGTCTCGAGAAACTCTGGTCCTTTCCCATCTGGAGCTTCAGAGCAGAGAAGAGAAGGAGAACAAGGAGAAAGGTGCAGAGCGGCTGCTTCAGGTCCTCTGCAGATGAGGTGTCAATAAGGCAGAGAACCCGTGCTCCCCAAGCCCTTGGATAAGGTCAGATCCAAAGCCACCACATTGGCCCGGGAAGCTGCTGGATGTCACCAGGAGTTCCTTTCTGATGCTTGGGGCTCCCTCCCCTCTGTTTACTCTACTTTGAGCATCCCCAATCTGCTGACCCTCCTGACACAGTAGCTTCTTCTCTCTCAGTGTCTCAGAGCCCCACTCTCCCACCTGACCTGCTGGGAATTGTCTGGCTCCCTCCAATGCTACAACCCAAGCTCCTGGCACCTTTCCACTGAAGCTCTGCCTTTGGAAGCATTTACTACAAGAGAAGGAGGGCAATACTCTCCCTCCCCTCCCTTTCCCTCCCCTTTCCTCCCAGAGCTCTCCAGAAGATAGCTGAGAGTGCTAATTAGTTGACTTTTAAAGCATTCCCCTTCAAATTACATCCACTAGAAGTCTCAATCTCAGACAATATCCACTCCCACATCCCTGCCCCCTCCAGGGCTTCAGGGGAGGCCCCTTTCAGGCTTTCCTAAAGACCACAATAACCAGATCTGTCACTTCCTCCTGTGGAACTGGAATCCCTCCCCCATATAGCCAAAAGCCTGGGGAAGCTGTGACTGGTCAGATCAGATAAAAAACAGCTCTGTAGTGGATAGCTTATTCCTCTCCCTCCCTCTTCCCCTCCAGAACAAGACAAAAATGATAATAAGAACTCATGATGATCGAGTTTTCCTTGAGGCAGCTAGGTGGTTCAGGGGATAGACTGTTGTGCCTAGAGTCTGGAAGATCTGAATTCAAATTTAACTAATTTGACTCTAATTTAAATTTAACAGTCACTAATTGGAGGACCAAAGGCAAGTTACCTCTGTCTCAGTTTCTTCAACAATAAAATGGGGATAGTAATAGAACCTACCTCACAAAATTGAGATATCCCTGGAAAAGTGCTTAAGAGAACCAGGCACTTAATAAATGCATATTCTCAGCCTGTCACAGTTATGCAGCCAATAAGAGAGCCAATAAGATGGGATTAGAAAGTAAGTCTTCTGACATTAAGGACTATGATGTTCCGAATATACCACAATGATTCTGTATATTTAGGGTCATAGGACTTTTAAAAAACAGAGAGAGGGAGGGAGGTAGGGAGGAGGAAATGAGGAATGGAGAGAGACAGAGAGAGAGAGAGTGAGACAAAGAGAGACAGAGACAGAGAGACAGAGAGAGGAGGGAGGGAGAGAAAGAAAGGGGGGAAGGAGGGAAGGCGGGAGAGAGACAGAGAACTGAGAAATCAGAAAACACAGAATCCAATTTCTTGATTTTAAAGATCGAGAAATCCAGAGCTATTAAGTGATGTTCACCTCATGGTCACATTAGCAGCCTATGGAAGAATCAAAACTCAAACCCAGTGCTGTGTCCATACCAGCACACAGCCTGTATGAAACTGAACAAATTACTTAAGATCTCTTAGCCTCAGTTTCCTCATCTGTTAAACAATAACAAAAGATAGTCACCTTCCTCCCCTCCCTGTTCTCTTACTCTCCCTTTCTATTATACCAACAGGATGGCAGAATCTTGTGAACCTATAGCAACAGGAAAATCCAAATTCCTGGTATCAGGACATTACTGGAGGTAAGAGAAGATAAATAAAAAAGCCCTTCAGAGGTCCCTCCCCAGCTATCATCTAAGGTTCATGAAAAGCTACTCACAGTACTTTGGGGGATAATTCTTATTATAACTCATAGCAGAAAAATACATGGAGTCTCAGGTCTAATTAGGTAACAACCTGCTCAAAGGCTTTTCCTGGATTCCGATTGTCTACAAATATCTTAGCCTGGCATTGAAGGAGGGATTGAGGAGAGTACTCTTTCCAAAGCAAGTCTTCTGGGAGAAAATGGTTGGGGAGTAAAGAGCAGAAGGGATATCAGGGCAGAAAAGGAGATTTTTTTTTCTCTTTCCTTCATTATTATGGACTAAGTTCTGTTGATTCCTATTTCAAAACCAAAAAAGAAAAAAAGAAGTCATACTAAAATCTGAAACTCATCCTTTCCTTTCTATTCAATCAGCCTTTGCCATCTCCAGCCAATGTGCTAAGGGCCATCACACCAATTTGGACCTCGTCTTTTACCTCTCCATAGATAATTTTAACAACCTCTCAAATGGCTTTCCTTCTCCAGCTCACCCTGCACAAAACCTCCTGATTTATCCTTTTAACCAAACGAATCCCTGAGGAAAAAAGTCCCTTTATACAAAATAAAGTGGGTCATTTTGTTTTGTTTTGTTTTTAAAGAAAGACTTCATAAATCATATGAAACAAAGCTGACTGGCAACCACAAAGCAAAAATGCCCCAGTGGCACCCTTCTTGGGGGCAGAGAGGAGGCAAAGTATTCAGGTTCAAATTCCAATTATTATATTTAATACTTATGTAACTTATATTATGTCCTTTCAAAGCCCTGGAAACTCATCTGGAAAATGAAGGGGTCAGACTAGACAACCTCTGAAATCCCACATTTCTAAACCTAGCTTGCTGTTTTTCCTGATCCAGGTGAAGGGTAACCAAAAGTCTCTAGATCAGGGCTTCTTAAACTTTTCCCACTTGCAACACCTTTTTACCCAAAACATTTTATGCAACCTTGGGTATATTGGTATATAAAAATGGGTATATATAATATATAATATATATAATCAAATATATAGATGATAAATCATAATTTTGCAATCCCCACATTCAGGTATGTGACCTCATATTGGGCTGCAACCCATAGTTTAAGAGGCTTTGCTCTAGATCATACCACAGAACAACCAGATGAAGAAATTAGGTAGATTTAACCTGTAGAAGAGAAGATTTAGGAAGGCTATAAAAACTGCCTTCAAATATTTGAAGGGTGGTTATAAACAAGTGAAATTAGATTTACTGGTCCCACATGGTAGAATGAAGAACAAATGGATGGAATTTGTAGGCGGCAGATTTTAGCTCAATATAAGAAGAATGTAATAATCTGAAAATTGCAATCTCCCTGTCCCTAAAATATCCAAGTAGAGGTTGTTATAGAAGAGATCCTTACAGAAGATGAAAGCTGGGCTAGATAACTTCTATGGTAATTTCCAATTCAAGTTTTCTTGGCAAAAATATTGAAAGGTTTGCCATTTCTTTTCCAGTTCATTTTAGGATTAAGGATCACACAGCTAATAAATGTCTGAGGTCAGATTTGAACTCGGGAAGATGAGCTCTGCTGACTCCAGACCCAGCACTCTATCCACTAAATCATCTAGCCTTAGTCCTTAACCTTCCCTATAATTTCTCTTATTACTCCTAGTTCTTCCTTCTATAGCCAAGCAAATTAAGTCTAAAATCCCTTTTCCATATGACAATTCTTGAAATATCTGAAGACAGCAGCAATATTTAAATCTTCTTTTTTAAATATCTAGTTCTTTCAACTAGATTTTTAGGAATAGGCGAGAATTCCAGTCTCTTTCAACACCCTCCTCTACTGAACATACTCTAGTTTATCAATGTCCAAAAACATGGCACCTAGCTCAAAATCACTATTGATCAGAGAAATGCAAATTTAGACAACTCTGAGATACTAATACTCATCTGTCAGATTGGCTAAGATGACAGGAAAAAATAATGCTGAATGTTGGAGGGGATGTGGGAAAACTGGGACACTGATACATTGTTGGTGGAACTGTGAACAGATCTAACCATTCTGGAGAGCAATTTGGAACTATGCTCAAAGAGTTATCGAACTGTGCATACCCTTTGAACCAGCAGTGTTTCTATTGGGCCTATATCCCAAAGAGATCTTAGAGGAGGGAAAGGGCCCCATATGTGCAAGAATGTTTGTGGCAGCCCTTTTTGTAGTGTTTAGAAACTGGAAACTGAATGGATGCCCATCAATTGGAGAATGGCTGAATAAATTATGGTATATGAATGTCATGGAATATTATTGTTCTGTAAGAAACGACCAGCAGGGGAGTATTGTTTGGGGGAGGGGTCATCAAAAGCAAAGTACTGAGGTGGGGGGAAGGGAGAAAGGGGAAAGGAAAGGGGAAAACATAACTTGGGTAAATAAGATGGCAGGAAATAAAGAATTAGTTATTCTATCTGTGAATGTGAATGGGATGAACTCTCCCATAAAGCGGAAGCGGATAACAGACTGGATTAAAAACCAGAATCCCACAATATGTTGTCTACAAGAAACACATCTAAAACATAGTGACACATATAGGATGAAGGTAAAAGGCTGGAGCAGGACCTATTATGCTTCAGGTGAACAAAAAAAAGCAGGGGTAGCAATCCTTATCTCAGATCAAGTAAAAGCCAAGATAGATCTAATCAAAAGAGATAAGGAAGGAAACTATATTTTATTAAAGGGTACCATAGATAATGTAGCAATATCTATACTAAATATATATGCACCAAGTGCAATAGCACACAAATTCCTAGGGGAGAAATTAAGAGAGATGCAAGAAGAAATAGACAGCCAAACGATACTCGTGGGGGATCTCAACCTTGCTCTCTCAGAATTAGATAAATCAAACTACAAAATAAACAAGAAAGAAACTAGGGAGATAAACCAATTGTTAGAAAAGTTAGGTATGATAGATCTATGGAGAAAGTTGAATGGAGACAGTAGAGAGTTTACTTTTTTCTCAGCAGTCCATGGAACCTATACAAAAATTGACCATGTGTTAGGGCATAAAAACCTTAAAATCAAATGCAGAAAGGCAGAAATAGTAAATGCATCCTTCTCAGATCATGATGCAATAAAAATCACATGCAATATAGGGCCAGGAGAAAATAAACCAAAAGGTAATTGGAAATTAAATAATCTAATCCTGAAGAATGAATGGGTGAAAGAGCAAATCATAGACACAATCAATAACTTCATCCAGGAGAATGACAATAAGGAGACAACATACCAAAATTTGTGGGATACGGCCAAAGCGGTTTTAAGGGGCAATTTTATATCTCTAGATGCTTACTTGCATAAAATAGAGAAAGAAAAGATCAATGAATTGGGCTTATTATTAAAAAAACTAGAAAAAGAACAAATTAAAAACCCTCAATTAAATACCAAATTGGAAATTCTAAAAGTAAAAGGAGAAATTAATAAAATCGAAAATAAGAAAACTATTGAGTTAATAAATAAAACTAAGAGTTGGTTCTATGAAAAAACTAACAAAATAGATAAGCCTTTAGTTAATTTGATAAGAAAAAGGAAAGAGGAAAATCAAATTGTTAGTCTCAAGAATGATAAGGGAGAACTTTCCTCCAATGAAGAGGAAATTAAAGCAATAATTAGAAGTTACTTTGCCCAACTTTATGCCAGTAAGTTTGAAAATCTGAATGAAATGGAGGAATATCTACAAAAATATAGATTGCCGAGGTTAACAGAAGAGGATATAAATTATTTAAATAGTCCCATATTAGAAAAAGAAATAGAACAAGCCATTAACCAACTCCCTAAGAAAAAATCTCCAGGGCCAGATGGATTTACATGTGAATTCTACCAAACATTCAAAGAACAATTAATTCCAATACTACACAAACTATTTGAGAAATTAGGGACAGAAGGTATACTGCCAGAATCCTTCTATGAGACCGATATGGTGCTGATAGCTAAACCAGGTAGGGTAAAAACAGAGAAAGAAAACTATAGACCAATTTCCCTAATGAATATTGATGCAAAAATTTTAAATAAGAT
>JAJPUD010000584.1:269387-307077 GCA_023553655.1 Myrmecobius fasciatus
AACTAAATTACAAAACACTTTCCACACAAATAAAATCAGACCTAATAAATTGGAAAAATATTAAGTGCTCATGGGTAGGCAGAGCGAACATAATAAAAAAGACAATACTACCCAAACTAATCTACTTATTTAGTGCCATACCAATCAAACTCCCAAGAAATTATTTTACAGATCTAGAAAAAATAGTAGCAAAGTTCATTTGGAAGAACAAAAGGTCAAGGATTTCAAGGGGATTAATGAAAAAAAAAAGGCAGATGAAGGTGGCCTTGCTGTACCAGATCTAAAACGATATTATAAAGCAGCGGTCATCAAAACCATTTGGTACTGGCTAAGAAATAGAGCAGTGGATCAGTGGCACAGGATAGGTTATCAGGACGACCTAGGCATTAACCTTAACAATCTAGTGTTCGATAAACCCAAAGACCACAGCTTTTGGGATAAATACTCTCTATTTGGCAAAAACTGCTGGGAAAATTGGAAACTAGTGTGGAAGAAATTAGGGCTTGACCCATACCTAACACCACATACCAAGATAAGATCTAAATGGGTTCATGATCTAGATATAAAGAGGGACTTTGTAAGCAAGTTAGAGGAACGTAATATAGTTTATCTCTCAGACCTGTGGAGGTGGAATAAATTTATGTCCAAAGAAGACTTGGAACTCCTAATTGAACACCAGATGGATAATTTTGACTATATTAAGTTAAAAAGTTTCTGTACAAACAAAACAAATGCAGACAAGATTAGGAGGGAAGCATCTAATTGGGAAATCATCTTTACATTTAATGGTTCTGATAAAGGCCTCATTTCTAAAATATATAGAGAATTGTCTCATATATATAAGAATTCAAGCCACTCTTCAATAGATAAATGGTCAAGGGATATGAACAGACAATTTTCAGATGATGAAATTAAAACCATCTCTAGTCATATGAAAAGTTGCTCCAAATCACTATTGATCAGAGAAATGCAAATTAAGACAACTCTGAGATGCCACTACACACCTGTCAGATTGGCTAAAATGACAGGAAAAGATAACGATGAATGTTGGAGGGGATGTGGGAGGGCTGGGACACTAATACATTGTTGGTGGAACTGTGAACAGATCCAACCATTCTGGAGAGCAATTTGGAGCTATGCTCAAAAAGTTGTCAAACTGTGCATACCCTTTGACCCAGCAGTGTTTCTACTGGGCCTATATCCCAAAGAGATCTTAGAGGAGGGAAAGGGACCCACATGTGCAAGAATGTTTGTGGCAGCCCTTTTTGTAGTGGCTAGAAACTGGAAACTGAAGGGATGCCCATCAATTGGAGAGTGGCTGAATAAATTATGGTATATGAATATTATGGAATATTATTGTTCTGTAAGAAACGACCAGCAGGACGATTTCAGAGAGGCCTGGAGAGACTTGCATGAACTGATGCTGAGTGAAATGAGCAGAACCAGGAGATCATCATGCACAGCAACAACAGTATTACATGATGATCAATTCTGATGGACATGGCTCTCTGCAATAAAGAATTGTCTCAAACCAGTTCCAGTTGTTCACTGAAGAAAACCATATACACCCAGAAAGAGGGACATGAAATATGGACCACAACGTAACATTTTCATGATCTCTACTGACATTTGCTTGCATTGTGTTGCCTTTCTCTGATTCTTTTTTTTTTCTTGTAGATAGGATTTTTCTTGCATAACTTCTCAAGCATTTCAACATTATTAACATGTAGTGGACTTCCTGCCATCTGGGGGAGGGGAGGGGACTGGGGGTAAAATTTGTATTGGAAAGCTTTGTAAAGATCAAGGTTGGGGAACTACCCATACATATGTTATACAAATAAAAAGCTTAAAATAAAAAATTAAAAAAAATTAAAAAATAAATTAAAAAATAAATTAAAAAAATAAATTTAAAAAAAAAAAGAAAGAAAGAAACGACCAGCAGGATGATTTCAGAAAGGCCTGGAGAGACTTGCATGAACTGATGCTGAGTGAAATCAGCAGAACCAGGAGATCATTATACACGGCAACAAGAATACTATATGATGATCACTTCTGATGGACATGGCTCTCTGCAACAATGAAATGTTTCAAACCAGTTCCAGTTGTTCAGTGATAAAGAAAGCCATATACACCCAGAGAGAGGGATATGAAATGTGAACCACAACATAACATTTTCATGCTCTCTATTGATGTTTGCTTGCATTATGTTTTCCTTCTCAGGACTTTTTTTCCTGTACAGCAAGATAACTGTATAAATATATATACACACATTCAATCTGTCAAATATTTCATCATAATTAACATGTATTAGACTTCCTGCCATCTAGGAGAGTGGGTGGGGGATAGGAGGGAAAATTTTGTAACTGAAAGCTTTGCAAGGGTCAATGTTGAAAAATTACCTATGCATATGTTTTGCAAATAAAAAGCTTTAATTAAAAAAAAAGAAAAAAGAAAACAAGCATGGCACTTAGATCTAGGCACAATGTCCTCAGTACATTAATCTAATGACTCCTTTGTGATCCCACTTTCTAATCACAGCAACAGATGGTCATAATGATGACCCTAAGTCTCAAGAAAAAATGATAATCTCCTTTTAGGGTCAGAGCAGAACACAATGAAACTATAAGTTCCCCATCTGGAAATTATTTTTCTACCAATATAACCTAAAACTGTTGAGCTTAGTTTTATGTGGAAACTATAAAACTCATTTTGAGCTTATGGTCCATTAAAAATGCTTTTTTGTTTGTTTGATTTGCTAACTGGCCATGGTATTCCTGTCATCCAACTGTCTGGCTGATTTATTTAACTCAAGTACAGAACTTTATATTTATCACTAGCATAAGACCATTAGTGGTTAGTAAGACCTAAGGATGAGTTAAATGCTTCCTAATTGTATGACTTTAGGTAAGTCATTTAACCTCTACTCAGTTTCTTTACCTGTAAAAAAGATAATGGCAGTATCTACTATCAAGGCTTATTGTGAGGATAAAATTAAATAATATTTATAAAGTACTTTGTAAATGTTAAGAAATCATATAAATGGGGCAGCTAGGTGGCGCAGTGGTTAGAGCACCAGCCCTGAAGTCAGGAAGACCTGAGTTCAAATCTGGTCTCAGATACTTAACATTCCCTAGCTGTGTGACTCTGGGCAAGTCACTTAACCCCAATTGCCTCAGCAAAAAGCAAAAAAAAAAAAAAATCATATAAATGCCTGGCTATCATTATTATTTAATCTTATCTTTTTAGCCATCTCTCCCAAACACATGTCATCTGCCAATCTGAGAAAGAATGCCCTTTAGGACAAGATCCAAGTGATTTATGAAATCTTTAGCAGTACCAGATCAAGGTCACAGCCTGTTGGAGGCCTCTCTGAAATCAACATTAACCCATTCAGTAATATACTGTGGTGCAGGTCTTTTAGTTAACTCATATTTTTTAAAAATTGTTTATAAGCAAAGCATGAGAAAATTTGTTCAATGTCTTGATGAAATTTAAATGTACTCTGTAATGATCCCATCATTTATCAGACTAGTAATCTTGTTACAAAAATAAATGAGGATATTTTAGCTTGATTTGTTTTCAATTAATTAATGTTCTCTCTTAATGAACACAGAATCACAGACTTAGAGCTGTGATTCTATGAGAGAAAGGGAGAGAGAAATTCTAGAGAGAAAGGGATCTCAGAGGCCTGTTAATTCAACCCTTTTAAGATGAGAAACTGATACTAAAAAATGTTAACTCTTTTGATCATGATTACACAGATAATAAATATCAGATCCAGGAATTTATTCCGACATTACATATAGTGCTCGTTCCACTCTAACACTTTTCTTTTTAAATGACCATAAACCATTGCTTTGATAATCCATTCTAGAATTTTGCCAGGAATCAATGTCTATTAATTTCAGTCTATAGTCTGATGAATCTACCTCCCTGCCCTTTACAAAAAGCAGGACAGCATTTGCCTCTCTGCTTTACTATGGCATTTTTCACATTCTTACTATTCTTCAAAGATTATTAACAATGGTAATCAAGGTCACAAATTATTTTAATATACTGGAATGTAATTCTCTCAAAGCCCTATACGCACATTAACTATGATTGCCCCTTTAAATAAAATTTTAAAAATTTAAGCATTTTGGATGGAACTCTTTATAAAATGTATTATATACATCCTGAAGAGTGGTTATCTTTTTTTGAGACTTAGGGTCATCATTGTGAACATCTACTGCTGTGATTAGAAAATGAGATCACAAAGGATTCTTTAGGTTGATATACTTCATTTTTTTTCACCCTATGCTGAATGATCAAAAACTTTTATAGTTGCTTTTTGTTAAAGTAGATAAGAAAATTGAATGGAGAAGGAAGCTGCTTAAAGGATCTTTTAAAGCAGGGCTTCTTCTAGGTATATAGTTAAAACATATATACAAATCAAATCTTTACTAATAATAAATCATAATTTTGTGGCCCCTAGATTCAGTTAAGAGACCCCTTATGGTCACAAACCACAGTTTAAGAAACTGGGGCTCAAAAGATCCCTTCATCTCTAAATCTTTGGGTTTTGTCTTTCTTTCTTTGACAAGAAACACCTGATACTAGGTGTTCTGAAAGAGCTTGGTTGGTAAGTCCTTCTTCAAATATTTAGAACTGGGATAAAGCTAGGCATTATCGTCTTAAGCATTGTTCCTATTGAATTTCTTTTATGCATTAAATGATTTTCTCATATAAACCTTTGTACTACTGATTCTGTACTGTTTCTAGGAAGTTCCTCATGGAACTAGTTCATAGTATTTTCCCCTCATCCCTCAAACACAATCTCCTGAAAGAACAAGGGCTGAAGGGCACTAAACTGAGGAGCTGTGATAGGGTAGTAGTAAGAAATACCCACAATGGCTCAGAGAACCTGTAGGGCTGGAAGACTCCTGAGTTGCCAAGGTAACCATAGAAGGAGGCACAAGTTCTTACAGTAATAATGAAAGCATGTAGTTGATAGTTTTCAGCCAGAAAGAGGAGTCCATAACAAGGGCAGCATGATTCTCTACCAAAAGATGAGGCATAGACTCCAAAAAAGAACTTATCCCTCTGTTCCACCTCCATTCCCTTCTAATGATGGGAAAAGGGAAATGGATACAATTCCCCTTATCCTGCTTTGTCAGCCTAAGGAAGGGGCAGAGAAGCAGATGGGGCTATATGGATAGAATATTGCCTTCCACCATCTCCCACAACACATTAAATATGAGGCATTCTAGAGAGACCCTCCCTTGCTCCCAAACTCTTGGTTCAGCTTAAAGAAAAAAGTTGAATTTACCCTTTTCAAAGTTATTTTCACAAACACAAAAGGAAACATGAGAGCTGTGGAGACACCTGTCTTGTCTATTAACCCCAAATTCTCAGCATCCCAACTCAATGTATCCAAAACAGAACTTTTTATCTCTCCAAGATCCTTCCTTCTTCTACACTTCCCTGTTTCTGTCAAGGTTTCACCACTAAATCTTCCAGTAACCTTGTTAAAGCCTTAGAACAAATCATCTTCAACTTTTTACTTTCCTTCTTTCTCCATATCTAATCAGTTGCAATTCCATCTCCACAATTCTACCTCTCCTATATCTATTCATATGACTACCACCCAAGTTCATTACCTCTCACCAGGATTATTTCAATAGTCTAAGAAGAGGTCTCTATACTGCATGTTTCTCCCTTCTTCAATCTATTTTCCACTATCAGGGTGATTTTCCTAAAGCACAGTTACTGCTTTATTCAGTAAATTCTTCTTGTTGTTGCTTGTGAAGCAGTTGGGGTTGTAACTTTCTCAGGGTCACACAGCAAGTATGTATTAAATTGTCTGAAATCAAATTTGAATTCAGGTCTTTCTGATTTCAGGACCAGTGCTCTATCCACTGCACCATCTATTTAGTTGCCCCCCTCATTCTCTATAGTATTTAATTTTAGATAATCTGATCAGCACCATTTTCAAATGCTTTAGGGATCTTGCCAAACTGGACAACCTGCCACTATAGTGAAAATAGTAGAGTGTTGGACGTCTACATGGAAACTGTTCTTTTTTAAAACAAGACAGAAATTTTGTCAAAAATAACTCACATAGGGGCAGCTAGGTGGTGCAGTGGATAGAGTACCAGCCCTGAAGTCAGGAAGACCTGAGTTCAAATGATCTCAGACACTTAACATTCTCTTGCTGTGTGACCCTGAGCAAGTCACTTAACCTCAATTGCCTCAGCAAAAAACAAAACAAAAAAAAAGAATAACACATAAAATATGTCATTTTTTTCAAGACAATTTCAGCCCAAATTCAGCCTTGCTTTAAATATATCAGCATTCTCAACAGAACTAAGTATGGCTTCCAAATGAAAGAAGCAGTCAAACCAAAACATCTTATTGATAACATAATATACATGAATACTGCTAAAATATATAGCTCCATCCAAAAACACATTAAATAGTTTCTTTCTCTCAAGGAATCTTTCCCCAATGATATGAAAAATTATTTGGACTCAGTGAATATAAAATACTTAATATATGCTATGAGAAGAGAAAGACTCAAAGGTATTAATATACCCCTCAAAATATTCTTTGGAACCCAATAAATAATCATAATAAAACAATGTTATGACAAACTGAGCTATTGCTCATAATCAACCAAACATAACACTGACCTATGAGAATAAGGCCTTCCTTTAGGAAAATCACTTTGATGGATAAGCAGATAATCTGAAGTGAGGAGAAATTTGAAGCAGAAAGACCAATCAGAAGGCTATTGAAACAGTCCAGGCAGGATAAAAGCCTGCATCAGGGTGGTGGCTATATGAATAAAGGGGACATGTACTGCTCGGCAGTCCTACTTTTATTGACCCCTTAGCCCATTCTTACAGAAAATATTACAAATCTTTGCATTTTAAGTCCCCAACTACAACCTTAAATTATTGAAATGATAGTCATTGTTCACAGTTGGAACCATTGCCATTTAATAAAAATTATAATACTAGCCAAGCTAATTTATAGATTTTTGTGCTGTATAAATCAAACTACTAAAAGATTATATCATAGCAGAAGTTCTTAACTTTGTTTCTTGGACATTTTTGGCAGTCTAATGAAACCTATGAATCCCTTCTCAGAATAATGTTTTCAAATAATTGTAGGAAATGCTAAATTTCAGTCAGAGGTTCAGTCAGTGAAAATAGAGATGTAATTTTTTTTCTCATCCAAGTTTATACACTCCTTGAAATATAACTATGGATGTAGGTTTAAGAACTTTTCTTTGAGATATACAAAATAACAGCAAAATTTATTTGGATAAACAAAAAATCTAAATATAATGAAAAAAGTAGAAACGAAAGTCCCTAAGGAGTACCAGATCTCAACCTGTATTATAAGGCAGTAGTCAGATATATGGTACTAAGTTTTAAAAGAAGATCAAAGAGCCAGCTTTACAAGGAAGATTCAAAAGCAGCAGAACTTAGTAGCCCCGGGTTTGATAAACACAAGAACATAAACTACTGGGGAAATCTCTTCCTATTTGATAAGAACTAGGAAAAATGAAAAGCAATTTGACAGAAATTAGGGTTAGACTTTCATCTTATACCATATATCATAATAAGCTCAAAATATATACTCAATTTAGATATAAGAGGAAGTTTTATAGGAAAGATTTATAGATTTAGACCATGAAAGTAATATAATAAAAAAAATTAAGGTACCTTAGTTGAGATTAGAGGATGTAAACAGGTACACTTTAGATTTATGGTTAGGGAAGGATTTTTAACCATGCAAGAGAAATAGATGAGATAAATGATAAACTAGCAATTTTGATTACATAAAATGAAAAAAAAAAACTTTTGCACAGACAAAATCAATCTAACTAGAAAAAAAAAGAAAAATTGGGAAAGAATTCTGCACTAAATATCTGATAATAATCTGATATCTAAGAAATATATGGAATTAATACATGAATATATGAGACCAATAGCCTTTTCTCCATTAGATAAGTGGTCAAAGAATATGAACAGTTTTAGATAAAACCATGTAAACTATCAATAGCTTTATAAGATGCTCAGAATCACTAGTAAGAGAAATATAAATTAAATCAACTCTGAGTTTTCATGTCATCCATCAAATTAGCAAAGATCATAAAAGATAAAAATAGTTCATCTTAAAAGGTTTTGGGGAAGACAGCAATACTGTGATAATAGTAACTGAGTTGTGAATTGGTCTAAACATTCTGAAAAATAATTTGGAATTACGCAAGAAAAGTCACTGAATTGTTTATACTTTTTTATCAGAGATCCCACAATTGGGCATATTTTGCCAAGAGAGGAAAAAAAAACACAAAGTAAAAAGATTCTGTTTATACCAAAATATTTCTAGCAGCACATTTTGTAAGAGAAAAAAATAAAACAAACAGAATATCCATCATTTGGAAAATAACTGAACAAACTGTGGTATATAAACATAATTGAATATAATTATTAGACTAAAATTGTGACTGAAGAATTCAGAGAAATATGAATAGACTTGTAAGAACTAATTCATAATAGGAGAAAAAACAGAACAAGGAGAATGATGTAATTAAAAACTAAAACAATATAAAAAGAAAACAATAAAGTATGTGCTGACAAATGCTGCACAAGTCATTGACAAGTGTGAACAATAAAGGGGGAAGCAATAAACAAGGAGGAGTAATGGTATACCTTTTTCACTTACCCTTTTATATCTTACTTCACTGATTACCTATCACATAGTTTTTATGGAGTCCCCAAAATAAATTTTAGAAATAAAGGCTCAAAATCAAGGTTTTAGTAGCAATTTAAAATTTTTTCCTAACCTCAAGTCAGGTAATTATTTGGGAACAGTAACCTTGAGCAGGCACCAAGAGAAAAAAGCTTTAAAAAGATATACTATGCCTGGGATATTTTTCTGACTTTTGTTGATTGTCTGGCTGGGTGTAGTGGCTTATAATTCTTGGGTTTATATTATAGAACTCTTTCTGTCAAGGAGAGGCTTTCCAACCACTGCACTTCTAGTAAATGCAACAGAGAACTGAAGTTGACCCTGAAAAGATTAAATGACTCTGAAAAGCCTTAGAAATTGAAGTCAAAATGGATGGAATCAGGGGAGAGCTTAGTGATCATAAAACCAGTGGAAAGGCCCAGTGAAAGCAGAAATGAAATGTATCACAAACAGCATGATGATACCTTCAGAGAAGATGGACAACTCTACAAAGCCAAAAGTGTGAATTGCCCTGATCTATTTCCACATATGTGCCTTTCAAGGATTCCTGCCATGTCTCCTTCATTCATGTTCCCTTTGTTGTTGTTCAGTTGTTTCGGTTATACCTAACTCTTCCTGATTCTATTTGGGGTTTTCTTGGAAAAGATACTGGAGTGGTTTGCCATTTCCCTCTCCAGCTCATTTTACAGATGAAGAACTGAAGCAAAAAGGGTTAAATGACTTGGCCAGGGTCACACAGTTAGGAAGTATCTGAATCCAGATTTGAACTTAGGAGGATGATTCCAAGCCCAGTGCTCTATAAACTATACTGGAAGTTCTTAAACTTTTTTCCACTTGCAAACTCTTTTCACCCAAGAAGTTTTTATGTGACCCCAGATATATGGATATATAAAATAGGCAAATAAATAAAACATTTACTGATAATAAATCATAATTCTGTGACCTCTACATTCAGTTATGGAACCCTGGGAATCCCACCACTTAGCTGCCTCAGCAGGAATTTAATCAATGCTTGACTGACTGATCTAGTTATACACCATCTTTGTAACAAGCACCAAAGAGAAATGCAAAGTGCAAAGGAGAAAATCACTTTTAGTCTGAGCCTAGTACAATTGAACTGGACATTTTTCCTGGAGTCTGTGAACTTGTGTATTAAATATTTTGATAACTGTTTCAATATATGTGATTTCCTTTGTAATCCTGTTTATCATGATAGAACAGAATATAGAGCACTAGACCTGGAGTCAAGAAGACTCAAATTTAGGGCAGCTAGGTGGCGCAGTGGATAAAGCACCAGCCCTGGAGTCAGAAGGACCTGAGTTCAAATCTGGTATCAGACACTTAACACTTCCTAGCTGTATGACCCTAGCTGTAAGAGACACTTAATCCCAATTGCCTCAGGGGAAAAAAACATCACCCAAGTTTAAATTTGACCATAGATATTTCTTAACTATCAACCATTTCTGCTTCAGTTTCCTTATCTGTAAAATAGTCATAATGATACTTCCTCCCCCCACCCTGGGTTGTTGTGAGAATCACATAAGACATTGGTACAGCATCTAGGCACTACTAGGTAACTCAGGACATAGAGTGCTGAGTTTAAATGTGGCCTGGGAGAATCTAGGCAAGTCACTTAGCCTCTGTCTGCCTCAGTTTCCCCTTCAGTAAAATGGGGATAATGAAAAGACCTACATCTCAGGGCTGTCGTGAAGATCAAATAAAATAATAGTAAAATTTCTTAAATGATCTTCTTACCTATTTTTTTTGTGTTCTAAGATATTTAAGATTGTTGAAGATTGTTAAATTCACAACTCTCTCTTTCTCCCTGTCTCTCTGTCTCTGTCTCTCTCTATATATACATATATATGTAGCTATATATGTATGCATATATAATATATAAATATATATATATGAAGAAGATGCTAATGATACACAAAACACAAAGAGAATGGTCTTGAGCAAAGTCATTTCATCTTAGTGTCCTCATCTGTAAAATGAGGGACCTTTAAAGTTGCTTCCAATTCTATATCTATGATTCTAGAAATGTAACAGTACTGAATCCCATCAAACTACTTTGTTAGACTTCAGAATGGCAACAGGATGAAAAGTCAAAAGATCTGAATTCTATAACTGATTTCAACCTCTACTAGCCATCTGAATTTGGGGAGACCACTTAACTTTTCTGAGCCTCAGTTTTCCTTCTCCATAAAATGGGAATAGTCATACTTACAGAAGTATGAGCTATATATGCAGACTTGTGCAAAAGAGAGAAAGCCAAGCTTATAGAAACATGAGTTACCATTACCATCCTAATTAGTTTCTCCCATTAATGATCATACTTTCCTCTTGAGAAGCAAGATATTAACAAAGTCTAAGAAATTAAAGTGATTTTTCATTATTAACATTAACTGTCCCTTTGGGAACCGAAGCTCCTGGTAAAGCCATAGTTTTTCTTGCCCACAGCACAAAGGAAAAGCCCCTTGATGAAGGGGAAGGTAATTCCTTCCTCCCCAAGAAACAAATAGGGAAGGTGAAATTACACTGTAGCCGATACTTCTCTGCTTCAGGCTCCTTCACTGGGACATTCTCCCTTCCCCCAGAGGACACAGCAACTGAACAGATGGGCAGGAATGGGGGAGGCAGGAATTACAATGGATTAGGGACCATCAATTCCATCACTACATTGAGTCACTAACATGAAACTCTTATCAATGTTTACTAAACTGAGGGAGGATCAGCCATCCAGGTTGTCTGGTAGAACTAAAATCACAAAATAGAAGGGAACTTAGAAACTAGCAAATCCAACCCACTCATTTTATAAATATGCAAACTGAAGGCCAGCAAGGGAAAATGTTTTGCCCAAAGTCAACCAGTGAGCCACTGGCAAAGTGGGAACTAGAACTGGGTCTCCTGATTCCCAGCCCAAGATTCTTTCCACTAAGATTAGGCAGTAACATACTATATCCCTTTATTACATCAGCAAAAAACCAATGTCAATTGTAATTAGAGCTCAGGGTGCACTGCACTCCTACTTCTGGCTCAGAAATTAGCAAAGCAGATTCTGTTCCCCAGGACTGCTTAGAGAGCAAAAACACTTGATAACATGTGGTGTGAAAATTCTTCTCAGAAATAAATAGTGTCAAAGACAACTGGGGCTTTGGTGCTAATTGTAAAGTGAAATACATTAGTCTTTTTCCAAATGATGACACTGTGTATAATATCATCATCACGCTGATATCTTGTATGGTGCTATGTAATTTGTAAAGCATATTCCATACTTTATTTCATCTAAACTTTGCAACAGCCTTGTGAGATAGGGTCTAGGAATCCTTCTGTCCATTATACAGATGAAGAAACTGAGGCTCCAAAAAGTTTAAATGACCTTCCCATAGTCACACAGCTAGATGAATACCAGAGACAGGATTGGGGCATTTTTTGGTGGGGGGTAGAGGCAGGAAAGGAGGGAATTGGGGGGGTGAGGATTGGAGGCCATTGGGATTAAGGAACCTCTCTAGGGTCACACAGCTAGTAAGTGTCTGACTTCAGAGCCAGTGCTTTATCTACTGCACCATCTCGTTGCCCTCAGAGGCAGAATTGGAAACCCACGTTTTCCCAGATTCCAGCCGTAGCACTCCAGCTTCACTTGTACCTCACACTGACATTTGTATCTCACACCTTATAAATGATATATTATATATGTAATCTCTCCTCCTCAACCCCTGAGTATTGTATTTATCCCTCTTCTGTGCAAGTGCTTACCATATTCTTGTGTTTTGTGCTATGGTTAATCTGCCCATATCTCTCATCTCCTCTTTTAGCCTGAAAGCAGGAGCTCTCTCATTTGACTTTATATTCTCCATAATCCCAAACCCAGTGTGTTTATAAAGTGAGCACATAATGAGAAAGGGGAGAAGGAAAGGAGGGAGGGAAGAAGGGAAGGAGATCTATAGGACTAAGGGGGGGGGGGGAATAAATTTAAAGGACTAGCCCTATTTCCTTATTATATAGAGAAAGAATCTCAGGTTAAGTGACATGGCTAAAGTTACAGAACTAGCAAATGCAGCTGAGGTTTGAACTTAGGTCTTCTGTCTTTATAGCCCCCTTTTATTTTGAACATTTAAAAAAGAAAGAAGCCTTGCCTGATGGAAAACATTTCTGGCTTTGTTATACTTCAGAAAAGATAAAACAAAACAATAATCTCCAAACAAAGCCCTCTGGTAGAATGCTGGTTTCTAACTTCTAACCTGATCGTTCACAATTACTCTTTCAGAGGTCACCACAGAGGTTATCCCAGGCTTTAGAGCTTTAAAGAACCTTAGAGATCATGGATTCCAATGCCTCATTCCAATGAGGCCCAAGGTGATAAATGATTTACTCAAGAACATACAGGTTGTATCAGAGCTGGCATTCACACTTGATCTTCTGCTTCCAAAGTCAATGCTCTTCTCTCAAGAGGTCATTTCTCTCCCTTTCTTGACAAAAAAAGGGGGCTACTCTGGCCGTCAGATCCAACTCAGAATAAAGGACAAAAAGTACTGATGGGCTTAGTCAGAGTTAGTTAGAACCTCTCTAAAGGAAACACTAAAAAAGCTTATTCCTTTTAAAGATTGGGCTTGCAAATAAATTGAATGTATTATTTGGAAACATACTAGCTATGTTTATAAGAGGTTATAAATCTTTCTCAATAGACTTTAGCAACTTGACAAGACTGTCTAATGAGGTGGGAAGGAATTGTGACACATCATCTGTCAAGAGAGTAGTCACAGCACCATGGAAGGTCACTGGATTTAGAACAAAATGTCAATTTGAATCTCATCTCTAAAACTACCTATAGAAGTCAGGTCATTTACTCTATATAGGCTTCTGTTAATTTAAATGTCAGATTAAAGGACTAGACTGAAGCAAACAGGGTTACATAGCTAGTAAGTATCTGAGGTCAGATTTGAACCTGAGAAGATGAATCTTCCTGACTAGGTCCAGTGTCTCATCCCATCCAGCTGCCTCCATCTCTGCTTGGGAAATGGCTCAGGGGAAGTCACAATGAGATTTCTACTACCTATGTGACAATGGGGAAGCCCCTTATCTAAACAGTTGAGCAATTCCAGGTAATTCACTGACTTCTCAGAACCTCGGAATACTTGTCCTGTTTACTTCCTGGCTTACTGTAAGGAACAGTGCTTCACAAACCTTGAAGCACTATATGAAGGAGTTATTTTTGTTTGCCCAAGCTATTCCTATCACCTGCAATATCCTCATCTCACCTATCCAAATCTTACCTGTTCTAAGTGGTTTAACTTGACTACCACCACCTACATTAAGCCTTCTGAGGCCTCTCTAAACCACAACCATCTCTCCCTTTGAATGCTCATTTAATGTCTGTACCATTATCTCATGGCATCTCTTATATTGTTGATATGTAATCAATATTTGTGTGTGTGTGTGAACAAGTTACTTGCTCTTAGACTCCATTTCCTCCTTCAGTAGCCACCTCACAGAATTATCATTCTGAATTTGGTTAACCCTTAAATCAGTAAGATCATGTGATTTATTAATATTCTTATTGTTAAGAGCACAAAAACTGTCTTATTCATTTTTGAATTCCCTTAGCACTCTGTGTAAAGCAAGTACTCAATAAACATTTCTTAAGTGAATGAATGAATGAACTAATGAACAAATGAATATGAGAAACAATTGCAATTGTGTGACTACTGATTTAGCCTAGTAAATGCATGTGTGGGCATTTGAATGAGGCAATTCTTCTAGATGGGGCTCTAAATTTCTAGTACATCAGATCTCTCCAGTGAATTTTCCCACCAGTTTTGCAGGAAATAGAAATCAAATGTTACATGTAGAAGCAAGTCTCATTATACCCCACCCCCACACAACACATAATCCACCACACTGACACCCTAGTTGCTTAAGTAAAAATTTCCATCTGGCAGCACAGATGGTTTCTAAGTCTCTCCTACTATAACATCTCAAGCAATTTTCCTATCATGCTCAACAAGCTAGGGGGATGGGAAGGGACTGATTGTTTTTAAACCATCATTAAAAGGTTGACTTCGAGGATAAGAACATCCCTCAAGAACCCCAGGCTTTCCTTGGGAAAGGAGAGACTCCTAAGTGACCAAACTCCAAAAGTAGCCTTCACTCCATTTCCTAACAAGTTTATAGATGAAGTGGAATCCACTAAGGACTTCAAAATTGTAGAATGCTAGTACTAAAAGGTACAAAGCACATAGAATGGTAAGAGTTGGAAGGAACCTTTAAAAGAGATTACAGAATGTTAGAGCTGAAAGAAAATGGGGAACATAGGACAAAGAATGGTAGAAGTGCAAGGGGATTTAGAACAAAGAACATAGACCAGAACAGCTGCAAGGCAATTTGGAACAAAGAACACAACGTTGCTGCAAAAGGATTTGGAACACAGAAAGAGACTCAGGAGAATCTAGTTACATAGAACATAGAATATTAGAGATGGAAAGAACTGTAGAACTCTCCTCACTTCAAATTCATTCCATGCAAATCTTTCCTATTCCATTTAGAAGAACTGCATTTTTAGTACTTAAAAAGGGTCTGTTCCAGAATAAGGCATTACACCTAGGTTTGGAAACAGGTTGCAATTTACCAGTTCTCTGTCCAACTCTCTCTCCAAGAATTGGCCAGGATAGGGTTACACTTTAATTACCTTTCACTGAACAAGCTTTACAATGCAGAGTACATCATTATCTCCCCCCCAAATTAAATTGTAAAAATAACTTAATTTTTTTTATACTCTAAATTTTCCCAGAAAAGGACTTGGATCACTACTCACCCAAGACAGCTCATCTTTACTTCCTGCTTGTGCCAGATATCTCCATTCTGGTACAAAACTACCACTGGGCACTGTAGCTACCCCCCTGGAGTCTATAGGGCAGCAGAAGGCTAAACCCCATCCATGCAGGATCCCTGGTGCCAGGAAAGCCAATAGATTGGGAAATGCTAGCAAATCATTATCTGTTAGGAGCTGATGACTGCATGAATGGGTAGAAATCCACATGTGGAGGACAAGGGAAAGAAAAAAGGGAAAAGCCCCAGTGGCTATGGAAGCAAAAGACACATCAAGCAGAGAACTCTAGGCTGCGCTGAGTCCAGGGGATGTGTTGCAAACAAATACCTTGCAATGAATGTTAAATCATGAGGAGAATTTCGGGGGGGGGAGTGAAGAGAGACCATCAAAGGAAAAAAGTCAAGCTGTGGCAACAGCAGGATCCTAATAAATAGAGCTAAGGCAGTAGAAAGATCCAATCAGGCAGCTGTTCCTAGTAGCAGCTAAACTGAGCATTTATCTGCTGCATTGCTCTGCAAACAACAAATGCCCATACAGAAAGCTCGGGCAGGGTGCCTGACAGCATCATTGCAGGAGGGGTGCAGCTTTAACAGAACAGAGATGGGGCAGAGGAAATAAAGGAATTCTAGGGGAACTAAACGAAGAATGATCGATAATAATAGCTACTCAAAGATACGTGCATCTTTAAAGTTTATGATTGCAGACATTTCTTCTACCTTGTGAGGTAGGTGGTGCAAATTTGTTTTAGAGTTGGAGAAACTGAAGTATATAGAGACATTAAGTGACTTGGCCACAGATAGTAACACGGCTACAAAGTGGGGGAGACTTGGAAGCTGATCTGATAACTTTCAATTACAATGAAGGCTGAGTGATGACCTGTCAGGAGCCCTAATGAGGACACTAGCTTTTCCCCCCACTCTGAGGGTTTCTATATATAGGTAGTCAGTAAAAGCAGGGACTGACAGTTTCTGGAAGGTATTTGTTATAGACTGGCCTGTTATAAGGAAAAGAAGGCAAGCAAGAGGTTTCTTTGTATACGAAAAGCTCAGCTCTAGTCTCTAGTGTCCTTGGCTGTATTTCCCTGGGTGTATGTGCTTCCCAGTATTGTGGGTACCACTGGAGAAGCCTTATATGTCTGAATGGTAATGATGATGGAGTCCAAAGTAAATTTCAGCTACATTCTTCCTGCTTCTTCCCTCTACTTTGGGCTATAACTGGCTCAGAAACTGCTCTAGAAATTAGAAAGATTATAGGACTCTGACACATGCTGAAATAATCATCACAAATAAAAATATTTCATATTTGCATAATGCTTTATGATTTGCAAAGGACTTTCTTTCACAAAGTATCCGTGGTCTGTGTGAACTGAGTAGGGACAGAGATAGAAGAGATGTGAAAATGAAACTGCCTCAAACTGATTCTCTGAAGATTTTGGTGGTGCTGAGACAAGTAGTTTATTCTGTGTACAGAGTTTCAGGTGAAGAAACTCGTATTGTCAATAGAGAGGGTGGCTGTTCTGCCACTTAGTCTGAGAAACCCCAAATTCCTATGCAAAAGCAGAAAGCTGGAGGAGAGGGGGTGTCTGTGGATGTGGAAACTGTGGATTATCAGACTTTTTTTTTAATTTCTGGTTTTTTGTTTTGTTTTGTTTTGTTTTGTTTTTTGAGGCCTGACCTGTCAGGTACTCATCTTTTTTTCTGAATTTATTTAGCACTTTATTTTCCTCCCAGTTATATGTAAAAGCAAAATTTAACATTTGTTTTTAAAACTTCGAGTTCCCAATTTTCTCCCTTCCTCCTTCTTCACCCTGCTATCATTGAAAAAACAAATGATTTGATATAGGTAATACATATGTAGTCATGCAAAACATTTCCATATTAGTCATGTTGTGAAAGTAAACAAAGACCAAAAACAAAAAAACAAAACAAAACCCAAACCCTCAAGAAAAATAAAGTTTAAAAAAAGTTCTTTTTCTGGAGATGGAGAGCATTTTTAATCATAGGTCCTTTAGAGCTGTCTTGATCATTGTATTACTGAGAATGTTAATCAAGTCCTTTTTTAATTAAAAGAATGTGTGAGCAATGACCTAAAAACAGCAGATGTAAATAGATCTAAAGAGGGCACCAGCCTTTCCCCCATTCAGATACTGTCTCCAGATAGACAATAAGAACAGAAAGGGTCAGAGCTTCTAAATGTTTTGATTAATTTTCTTGGTTTTTGATGTTTGTTTTTTTCTAATCTTTGTTATATGGGATGAATCTCAGAGAGTAGAGAGATGAAAACTTTAGGTAATATAAAATTAATAAATATAATAATAATAAAAACAAAACACATCAATAAATTATCAAAGGTAAGGCTTAGAATTTTAGAGCAATCTAGATTGTTTTTTTTTTTCCTCCTGAATTAATTCCCTTTCAGGGAGGTGACTTTGCCTTTGCTAGAAACTCGACAATTAGAAAATAACATGGCAGAAACTAGGTATAGACCAATATCTAACACTCTATGCCAAGAAATAATCAAAATGGGTTCATGATTTACACATAAAAGGTGATACTATAAACAAATTAAGAGAGCAAGGGATAGTTTACCTGTTGGATCTGTGGAGAAGAGGGTGAGCTGGCTAAGAAACTAGAGAATATTGTGAAATGCAAAATGGATAATTTTGATTATATAAATTTAAACAGTTTTCTACAATAAAACCAATGCAGCCAATATTAGAAGAAATCAGAAAGCTGGATAAAAAAATTTTACAACCAGTGTTTCTGATAAGGGCTTCATTTCTAAATTAAGTCTTGGGGTAGGGAAGGAGGGAGAAAAATTTGGAACACAAAGTCTCACAAAAATGAATGTTGAAAACTATTTTTAAATGTATTTGAAAAAAATTTAAAAACTCACCCCACCCTTTGTGGGGCATGGCTTTCAGTTTTCAAACCCTTTCAGGCCAAACCATAGCTGCCAGGGAAATGGGAAAATAAAAGTGTCTGCTCTTTGCTCCCTTCACAACCTGGGATTCCTACCAGTTCACTATTTTATTTCTAGAGGTACCTGGTTTCTGATATTTTTTTGTGAGGCTTGGAACTCTGCTGTGGTGTAATACTTGCCCTTCTCTATCCCCAGCCAACCCTGTCCTAATCTAAAATAGGATTTCTGAGCCCCCAGACTAACTCAGGCAAAATGCCTCTGGAAAGCAGTATTATTTGCCTCTTTCCTACTCTATTTGTAAACATTAACTAATTTAAGCTACAAAATACAGCTTTGAATTTCTGTTGATCAAGAATTTTATCACATTTACTAGCTTAAGAAACAAACATTTAGAATGTAAATTGATGTTTAGCAGGCACAGCAGTAAAATTGGGAGGCCTTAAATGAATATATAACTTATAACAGTCCAATCTCTCTAGAAAAGTGGAAAGGTGTAACACTGGTTTCCCTCCCAGTCCCAAGCTGGAACTTCAACACAAGTTTCACAGATGTGCCTGAATCAACTTCATGGCTCTCTACTCAGGACTGGAACCCTCCTGTCTATTCTCATGGCTCCACATTTGTGTGTCTCTCATTCCCTTTTTGCTTCCCATTCTTCTCCCACTCACAATATTCTCCTCCAATCTGGGAGAATGAAATGTTCCCTTAGATCAAGTCCAAAAACTTTCAGAGTTTAGGGATTAAGGAATGGTCCTGTGGTTTGGGAAGCTCCACTAAAGCAACTCTGCCCTTTCTCTGCAATTTATAATTTTAAACAGTTGCCTAGAGTCCTGAGAGATGGTGACTTGGACAAAGTCACATGCTTTATCAGAGGCAGAATTTGAACTCAGTTCTCCCTGGCTCTGAGGACAGCTCTATATTCACCACATGATAGGATACCTACTAGCAGGTCTCATTGCTGCTCACAACATTCCCAGATTTAAATGTAATTGGGAAATACTTAATAGAATGTAGATAAATGTTATTATGTGATTTCCTGAATCAATATGCAGTTTTCCAGGCCTTAAGGAGTATTTTGTGGAACCTGCTTTTGTTTGGGTTTGACAGAACTGCTCTTCACCATGTTGTCTCTTTTAAAGCTTAGGAAACAGTGAGAAAAAATTGTCAGCAGATGCTGACAACAGATGCACCCTCCTTTTTGCCTTACTGGGTGGCTAAACCTGTTGTAGAGTTCAAAAGATTGGTTATACACCCCATATTGAAGTACTTTTTTTTTTCTAGCCAAAAGAAATTATGCTTTGGCCTTTGGAAGGGTTAATGACAGTTCTTTTTGGATCAATCAATTAAGCACCTACTATATAGTATGTTCCTTCACTGCTAGGTGCTGGGGCTTACATTCTATTAGGGGAAACAAACATACAAAATGAATACAGGATAATTTGGGTGGGGAGGTAGTAGCAGCTAGGGAGGCTTAAGAAGACCCAAGGTAAGAGGAGGTGCTTAGGCTGAGGTATCTGAGGATTGCAGTGGGGAGGAGAGAATGCATTTCAGGAATGATCTCTAGTGAATGAGCAGGGTGCATGGAGTACACTTGCCCTCATTCTCACAGAGCTGATGATTTTCCAGCTTGCTGATCCAAAGAATCCACCAGGACAGAAAGGCCAATACATGTATTATTTCATTTGATTCACACTGTGCCCCTTGGGATGCTGAAATTCAGAGGTGAAGTGCCTTGGGGTGGAGGTATGCATGGGTCTGTGTGTGGGGTGGTATGTGGAGGGTTAAGTATATGTTGTATATGTGTACATGTGTGTATTGGAGTAAAGCCAAATATTACTGTAATAAAAAACAAAAGGTAACAATAAAACTTTAATCATAAAAAAGAAAAGAAAATGTATAAGACTCCCCTCTTCTTCTTTTTGCCTATTCATTTCCCTCCCAATTAAAATTTTACTGTTTCAATGCTATTTTTCCCTTTCATATGTACATATTGAATCTCCAGGTTGGACTAGCCAGGGTTAGACTCCTCCATGGTTCTCACTAAGATATTATGGAGCAGTCTAACCCTGGCTAGTCCCACAGTTGTCCAGGTTACAGGAAGCAGACCAATACATCACAGGAACAAGAGTGGGCAGCATCTAGTCTGTGAGATGCCTGAGGCCAGTAAAGCCATTTGGTCTGGCATTGCCAAGGCAACTGCAGCATGGGCTGAAAGCTAAATAAACACCCTCCCACTACTTGAGTTCTATGATTTAGGGAACCAAGTGACTGGAGTCTCATCTATGGGCTCCCTCAACCTTCTCACTCCTGAACATTTCCCATGGCCACCAGGCTGTCCCTTTTCTCTTATTGGTCAGCTCTTCTGAGGGCCTCCTTCTTGGAGACATCAGCCAACATTCATTCCCCTCTTGGCTTAGCATTTGACTTTTTGGATTTAAGTATTTACTGAAATGGAACATGGAATCTAAGAGCTATTTAACAAGCAAAGAAACTGAAGCCCAAAGGTAGAAATTGGTTCTAGAAATCGAATTGCTCTACCAGAACTGGTCTCCTAATCCTCTAGCCCAAAATAGACTTCCTCTTTATAGATATAAGTGAGAAAAAAAAGTATATTTTAAAGTGATGATTGTGAAAGTATATTGAAAAAGCAAAGTACTTTTTATGAAAATAAATTATAATTATTAATTGTGATGCATTTTCAGTCACCCCACATTGGGGAAGATTCAATCCACCTAGACTATGGGAAAATTGCATTTTGACTATGCCACTGCCCCACACCCTCTGCTTCAAATCACCAATATACCTGATGTTGTCAATGAGCATCTGATGGTCTTCATTGGTGAGTATCATAGAGAGAGCATAAGCTAAATAGTCTACTTTTCGCTCTGAAGCATATTGCTTCAAAACTGCAAACACTTTTTCCTTCAACTCGGGCTGATCCCCAAGGATTTCATCTACCTGCAAAAAAAAAATGTGCATAAATTTAAGAACAAGAAAATCTGTCTTCTTCCCAATAAGATGAAGAGTGAAACAAGGCTGCCCACTGTCACCATTACTATTTAATATTGTATTAGAAATGTTAGCTTTGGCAGTAAGAGAAGAAAAAGAGATCAAAGGAATTAGAGTAGGTCATGAGGAAACCAAATTATCACTCTTTGCAGATGACATGATGGTATATTTAGAGAACCCTAGAGACTCAACTAAAAAACTACTAGAAACAACTCACAACTTTAGCAAAGTTGCAGGATATAAAATAAATCCACATAAATCATCAGCATGTTTATATATTACCAACAAAGCTCAGCAGCAAGAGACACAAAAAGAAATTCCATTCAAAATAACTATTGATAGTATAAAATATCTGGGAGTCTACCTGCCAAGGCAAAGTCAGGAACTAAATGAACTAAGCTACAAAACACTTTCCATACAAATAAAGTCAGACCTAAACAGTTGGAAAAACATCAAGCGCTCATGAGTGGGCCGAGTGAATATAATAAAAATGACAATAATACTACCCAAACTAATTTACTTATTTAGTGCCATACCAATCAAACTCCCAAGAAATTATTTTACAGATTTAGAAAAAAATAGTAGCGAAGTTCATCTGGAAGAACAAAAGGTCAAGAATTTCAAGGGAATTAATGAAAAAAAAAAGGCAGATGAAGGTGGCCTTGCTGTACCAGATCTAAAACTATATTATAAAGCAGCGGTCATCAAAACCGTTTGGTACTGGCTGAGAAATAGAGCAGTCGATCAATGCCATAGGATAGACTCACAGGACAAACTAGGCAATAATAGCTATAGCAATCTAGTGTTTGATAAACCTAAAGACCCTAGCTTCTGGGATAAGAACTCACTATTTGACAAAAACTGCTGGGAAAATTGGAAACTAGTGTGGAAGAAATTAGGGCTTGACCCACACCTAACACCACATCCAAGATAAGATCTAAATGGGTTCATGATTTAGGCATAAAGAGTGATACTGTAAGCAAATTAGAGGAACATAACAAACAAACCTAATGCAGGCAAGATTAGGAGGGAAGCAATAACCTGGGAAGTCATCTTTACATTTAAGGATTCTGAATAAAGGCTTCATTTCTAAAATATATAAAGAATTGTCTAATATTTATAAGAATTCAAGCCACTCTCCAATCGATAAATGGTCAAAGGATATAAACAGACAATTTTCAGATGATGAAATTAAAACTATTTTTAGTGAGATAAAAAGGTGCTCCAAATCACTATTGATCAGAGAAATGCAAAGTAAGACAACTCTGAGACACCACTACACACCTGTCATATTGGCTAAGATGACAGGAAAAGATAATGATGAATGTTGGAGGGAATATGAGATAACTGGGATACTGATACATTGTTGGTGGAACTGTGAACGGATCCAACCATTCTGGAGAGCAATTTGGAACTATGCTCAAAAAGTTATCAAACTGTACATACTCTTTGACCCAACAGTGTTTCTATTGGGCCTATAGCCCAAAGAGATCTTAAAGGAAGGAAAGGATCCCATGTGTGCAAAAATGTTCGTGGCAGCCCTTTTGGTAGTGGCTAGAAACTGGAAACTGAATGGATGTCCATCAATTGGAGAATGGCTGAATAAATTATGGTATATGAATATTATGGAATATTATTGGTCTGTAAGAAACGACCAGCAAGATGATTTCAGAGAGGCCTGGAGAAACTTGCATGAACTGATGCTTAGTGAAATCAGCAGAACCAGGAGATCATTGTACACGGCAACAATAAGACTATATGATGATCAATTCTAAAGGACATGGTTCTCTTCAACAATGAGATATTTCAAACCATTTCCAGCTGTTCAGTGATGAAGAAAGCCATATACACCCAGGGAGAGGCCTGTGGGATCTGAGTCTGGACCACAACATAGCATTTTCACACTCTCTGTTGATGTCTGCTTGCATTATGTTTTCTTTCTCAGGTTTTTTTTTCCTTTCCTGTACAGCAAGATAACTGTATAAATACGTATAGACATATTCGACCTGTCAAATATTTTAATATAATTAGCATGTATTAGACTTCCTGCCATCTAGGAGAGGGGGTTAGGGGCAGGAGGGAAAAATTTGTAACAAAAAGCTTTGCAAGGGTCAATGTTGAAAAATTACCTATGCATATGTTTTGCAAATAAAAAAGTTTTAACAAAAAAAATAATAAAACAAAATTTAAAGAATGAAAAAAAATTAGAGGAACATAGAATAGTTTACCCCTCAGACTTATGGAGAAGGAAGGAATTTGTGTCTAAAGAAGAACTGGAACTCTTAATGGAACACCAGATAGATAATTTTGATTATATTAAGTTAAAAAGGTTTTGTACAAACAAAACTAATGCAGACAAGATTAGGAGGGAAGCAATAAATTGGGAAATGATCTTTACATTTAAGGGTTATGAATAAAGGCTTCATTTCTAAAATATATAGAGAATTGTCTCATATTTATAAGAATTCAAACCACTCTGATAAATGGTCAAAGGATATGAACAGACAATTTTCACATGATGAAATTAAAACTATTTCTAGTCAGATGAAAAGGTGTTCCAAATCACTATTGATTAGAGAAATGCAAAGTAAGACAACTCTGAGATACCACTACACCTGTCAGATTGGCTAAAATGATGGGAAAAGATAACGATGAATGCTGGAGGGGATGTGGGAAAGCTGGGACACTAATACATTATTGGTGGAACTGTGAACGGATCCAGCCATTCTGGAGAGCAATTTGGAGCTATGCTCAAAAAGTTATCAAACTTGTGCATACCCTTTGACCCAGCAGTGTTTCTATTGGGCCTGTATCCCAAAGAGATCTTAAAGGAAGGAAAGTGACCCCCATGTGCAAAAATGTTGGTGGCAGCCCTTTTTGTAGTGTTTAGAAACTGGAAACTGAATGGATGCCCATCAATTGGAGAATGGATGAATAAATTATGGTATATGAATGCCATGAAATATTATTGTTCTGCAAGAAATGACTAGCAGGATGATTTCAGAGAGGCCTGGAAAGACTTCATGACTTGATATTGAGTGAAATCAGCAGAACCAGGAGATCATTATACACGGCAACAACAAAACTTTATGATGATCAGTTCTGAAGGAAGGATGTGGTTCTCTTCAACAATGAAATGTTTCAAACCAGTTCCAATTGTTCAGTGATGAAGAAAGCCATATATACCCAGAGAGAGGGATATGAAATGTGGACCACAACATAACATTTTCATGCTCTCTATTGATGTTTGCTTGCATTATGTTTCCCTTCTCAGATTTTTTTTTCTTGTAGATCCAATTTTTCCTGTACAGCAAGATAACTGTATAAATATGTATGCACATATTTGATTTGTCAAGTATTTTAACAATTAACATATATTAGACTTCCTGCCATCTAGGGGAGGGGTGGGAGGCAGGAGGGAAAAATTTGTAACATAAAGCTTTGTAAGGGTCAATGTTGAAAAATTATCCATGCATAGTTTTGCAAATAAAAAGCTTTAATAATAATAATGATAAAGAAAATCTGTTTTCTGTGGGCAGATTCTCTTAGTTTCTCCCATCTCTCTTCTCAGATACCTTTTATTTGTATTGTATATGATGTATATGTATATGTATATGATGACCAGTGAAGAGAGTTATGGTATGGAAAGTCACAAAGATAGTGGAACAATAATATAGTCTATTGGCATGCCCATTCCAGAAGCAATGGGAGTATGAATTTTGTTATAGTTATCAGAGCAAGAAATATTTTTTATTTATTTTTATCTTATTTTATTCATTTTTATTGAAGTTTTTTTTTATTTTCAAAGCATATGCAAGGATGATTTTTTCAACATTGACCCTTGAAAATTACTTTGTGTTTCAATTTTCCTCCTTTTTCCTCCACCCCCTTCCCTAAAAAGCAAATAAGCCAATATATGTTAAACATGGTAAAAATTATATGTTAAAATCCAATTTAGGCATACATATTCATACAGTTATCTTGCTGTACAAGAAAAATCAGATTAAAAAGGAAAAAAATGAGAAAGAAAATAAAATTCAAGCAAAATACAACAAAAGGAGTGAAGATGCTATGTTGTGATCCACTCTCAGTTCCCACAGTCCTCTCTCTGAGTGTAGATGGCACTCATCATCACAAGATCATTGGAACTGTCCTGAATCATCTCATTGTTGCAAAAAAAAGAACACATCCATCAGAATTGATCATTGCATAATCTTGTTGCAGTGTATAATGATCTCCTGGTTCTGCTCATTTCACTTAGTATCAGTTCATATAAGTCTCTCTACGTCTCTCTAAAATCATCCTTATAGAACAATAATATTCCATAACATTCATATACTATAATTTATTCAGCCATTCTCCAATTGAAAGGCATCTACTCAGTTTCCAGTTTCTTGCCACTACGAAAAGGGCTGCCACAAACATTCTTGCACATGTGGGTCCCTTTCCCTCCTTTAAGACTGCTGCATCAAAGGGTATGCACAGTTTGATAGCCCTCTGAGCATAATTCTGAGTTCTTGCTCAGAGCAAGAAGTAGAAGAGAGTAGAAAGGTATGGGTCCAGGATGGAAAATAGTTGAGGTAAAGTTGAGAATTCATGATCCCTGAGAGTACAAAGCCAATTATCAGAGCCTCACAGGCCTTGGTTCCTGGTGGTCTAATTTGGAGAAGGGAAAAAATGAACCAAATAAATTAATCCATGTAGCTATAAGATTCAAATTTTAAATTTTCCAAAGTGAAAACCAGGAGAGGTAATAGTTAAATTCAGTATAAAGGCATAGTCTAAAATCCTATTATATTGTTTTATTTTATAACAGTCCTCCCCCCTACTTTGGAGAATACATGGAAATTCTCTAACAGCCCCCAAAGGACCATGCTCCACATGCTTGAGCACATGCCAATCATCTCTGCCTGCTTCTCATTGTGTATGACCCATTGATAGGGTGAGTTTCCTCCCAGCCCTGTTCCTCATCATTGACAAGATTGGGTACTCCCCCTTAAGAGAAAAGGCAGCTTTTGGTGATTCTGATCAGGAGGTGGATGAAGGAAGAAGCTTTCAATAATCTTTCATCAGGGTATGGCAAGGGCCCCCTAGGACCCACAGAAGATAGATTCTACTAGCCAGGCTTATCCCTGTATCTCTTGTCCCTCTTTGGATTTCCTTTTCTTTAGCATTCATCTTGTGAATACTGAAAGATCATGGAAGACCTGCAAATGCCTGTGACAAATACAGCATTTATCAACGAGGTTGCAGTTGCAATAACAGTAGTGGGCTTGGGATTGCAACAAGGAAAGAACCCCTATCAGAAAAGGAGGTCCTTAAAAAAATTTGTACTTGGTATTTGAATGGACAAATGTGAACTGGCTCATTAGCAGCTTTGCAAAATAACAACAATACAATAACAACAACAACAAAAACCCAACTATTTATGTACTAATGAGGCTTGAATACTAGCCTCCCAAATGATTGTACTAATAATGATTAATCACTGGAATTGGTTCTAATCATTCAAGGATCCTTTATAGCTTTTCTGTGTGGGAATAAATTACTTGTTCCCTACTTGGTTCTCATTTGTACAATGGGTGCCCTTTTACTCACTCCTTGCTGAGGAAAATCCTTTGACTTTAAGTCCATAATCATTTCTATAATTATAATTTTATAGGTAGTAACTTTCCTCACAGTAGCCAAGGTAGGGGTGAAGAAACAATAATGGGAGACCCAGGGAAGTTACTTCTATCACTGACATATCAAGTACCCGTAGAGCAGTGAACCCCAGGGCAAACCAAAATGTTGAGTAGAAAACTTTGCTAGCCCAACAGTGCCTAATTGACCATTGTGCCATTTAGTGATTTTAGTTAAAATGTGAACTCATAATTGTAAGTACAAAGGGGGCTGAGCAGAAAAATTGCTGACCAATTTGATAAGCTTGCAGGTATGAGACTTTGTTTGGAAGCACCTGAGGAGTGAAACAACCTGGAGAACACAGATATGTGCACTTATATTTTGTTGGAGGATACAAACCACTATGGCTGTAATGAGATGATTAGTTGGTTGATTTGAGATTCCAGAGACTGTACCCTTGTCATAGGTGTTACAATCTATTAATGAGAATAATTAATGAGAATAACAACTCAACCTTGGTCTCTTATTAAAGTCTTTTTTTTTTCTTTCACTTTTCCTATGTAGAAAAGAGACCAGGATTCAACAAAGTGGGTTTGGTCCTGGAGAAGGAAATCCAGCACCAATATATATGATCTCCTACTCCTTGCCCCATTCCAGGAATGATTACCTTGAGGCAGTAAGCACATGGTCTTTCCCACCCCGTGATATGGTGGATATATCCAAGGCAATAACATATGGAGGCCTGATATGTTCATACGGAGGGCCCAAGAGGACAATTCATGGAAAATATTTATGAACTTATAGTCTTCTGTGTAGAGGAAAGGGGATTTGAGTTCCTAGAAAATGTAATCCAGTATTGTGGCCTAAGAAGGAATATTTTCTGCAAAGTACAAGCTTTTTGGATTATCTCATGAATTACCTAAATTTGAAAATTTCAGCATTAGACCTTCTGGAGAAAAAAAAGAGACTGTACAAAAAGTCCTGCTATACATTGTTCTGGTCAGATTACTTTGGGAACAGTTCTATGTGGCACATTTTAGGAAAGACTTTGATAACCTGGTAAATATTGACAGAATTGTAACCAGTGAAAGATCTTGACATTATGCCTTAATTCAACTAAGGATCATTTCTGGGGATTTAGGGGAAATTAGGTATTTATAAGACTGTCATATGGAAGAGATATTCAACTTATTTTGATTGATCTCAAGGGTAGAACAGCATCCAAATATTTATGGGCTGCATATTAAATTAATCCTTTGAATATCCATTTCCTCATCTGTAAAATGTTTATGCTTAAACTATCTAGCTTACAGAATTGTTATGAACAGAGTGCTCAGTAAACAACTGTGGGGAGAGAAAAAGATCACTAGAAAGTGAAGGACTAAAGCTATAACACAGCAAATCAAGAGATCCAGATATCTTGTCACCAATAATGGAATCATCACCATCCCACTATTACAGTTATTCAAACAATGCAGGTTATGCAACTCTTAAAGTAAGTTTACCTTTCAGATGAGCCTAAACCACGGGGTATTACTACAAGCCTTTTGGGCAGAGGTGATAGAATATATAGAATCATCTGATAAAAAGGATTTATACACATATCAAAGGGTTGCCTTGATGGTAAGCCCAGGTTCAGGTTCATTTGGGGAAAGTTTATTGTAATTTGATTACTTTATGTTTTCCTTATTTATTTATGAGTCCTTTTTATCTTCTGTTTTTATGTGGAGTGAATAAAGGTTGATCTACAAAGGATATGAACTGGCAATTTTCAGATGAAGAAATTGAAATCATTTCTATTCATATGAAAAGATGCTCTAAATCACTATTGATTAGAGAAATGCAAATTAAGACAACTCTGAGCTGCCACTACACACCTCTCAGATTGGTTAACATAACAGGAAAAGATAATGACAAATGTTGGAGGGGATGTGGGAAAACTGGGACACTGATACATTGTTGGTGGAACTGTGAACTGATCTAATCATTCTGAAGAGCAATTTGGAACAATTTGAAACTATGACCAAAGTGCTATCAAACTGTGCATACTCTTTGATCCAGCAGTATCTCTACCTCTGTATCCTAAAGAGATCATAAAAATGGGAAAGGGATCCGCATGTGCAAAAATGTTTGTGGCAGTCCTTTTCATAGAAGAAAGAAACTGGAAACTGAGTGGATGCCCATCAATTGGAGAATGGCTGAATAAATTATGGTATATAAATATAATGGCATATTATTGTTGTATAAGAAATGATCAACAGGTGATCAGAGAAATACAAATCAAGACAACCCTGAGGTACCACTTCACACCTGTCAGATTGGCTAAAATGACAGGAAAAGTTAATGATGAATGTTGGAGGGGTTGTGGGAGGGCTGGGACACTGATGCATTGTTGGTGGAGCTGTGAACGGATACAGCCATTCTGGAGAACAATTTGGAGCTATGCTCAAAAAGTTATCAAACTGTGCATACCCTTTGATCCAGCAGCATTTCTATTGGGCTTATATCCCAAAGAAATCATAAAGAAAGGAAAAGGCCCCACATGTGCAAGAATGTTTGTGGCAGCCCTTTTTGTAGTGGCTAGAAACTGGAAATTGAATAGATGCCCTTCAATTGGAGAATGGCTGAATAAATTATGGTATATGAATATTATGGAATATTATTGTTCTGTAAGAAATGACCAGCAAGATGATTTCAGAGAGGCCTGGAGAGACTTACATGAACTGATGCTGAGTGAAATGAGCAGAACCAGGAGATCATTATACACGGCAACAACAGTACTATATGACGATTAATTCTGATGGACATGGCTCTCTTCAACAATGATATGTTTCAAACCACCTCCAATTGTTCACTGAAGAAAGCCATATACACCCAGAGAGAGGGATGTGAAATGTGGACCACAACATAACATTCTCATACTCCTTGATTGATGTTTGCTTACGTTGTGTTTCCTTTATCTGATATATCATTTGTGTAGATAAGATTTTTCTTGCACAACAATGATAAGTTTGGAAATATGTATACATATATTCGATTTGCCAATATTTTAACATAATTAACATGTAGTGGATATCCTGCCATCTAGGGGAAGGGTGGGGAAGTTGGGGGGGAAATTTGTAACGGAAAGCTATGTAAGGGTTATTGTTGAAGAATTACCCACACATATGTTATGCAAATAAAATAAAATTAAAAAAAAAAGAAAAAGAAAAAAAAAAAGAAATGATCAACAGGATGATTTCAGAGAGGCCTGGAGAAACTTACACAAACTGATGCTAAATGAAATAAGCAGAACCAGGAAATCATTGTACAAGGCAACAGCAAGATAATATGATGATCAACTCTGATGGACATGGCTCTTTTCAAAAATGAGATGATTGTTCCATTTCCAGTGATCTTGTGATGAAGAGAGCCATCCACACCCAGAGAGAGGACTGTGGGAACTAAGTGTGGATCACAACATAGTATTTTCACTCTTTTTGTTGTTGTTTGCTTGCTTTTTTCCCTTATTTTTTTCCTTTTTGATCTGATTTTTCTTGTGCAGCATAATTGTGGAAATATCTATAGAAGAATTGCACATGTTTAACATATATTGGATTACTTGCTGTCTAGGGGAGGTGTGGGGAGGAAGGGAGGGAGAAAAAAGTTTGGAACACAAAGTTTTGCAAGGGTGAATATTGAAAGTTATTTATGCATGTATTTTGAAAATAAAAAGCTTTAGTAATAAAAACAACAGTAAAAATAAATAAAGGTTGACCTATATCCAATTTGCATTTGTTACCTTGGGTGTACCTATGGGATCTGGAGACCCTGTTTATCTACATTTGGAGAAACATAAACAGAAGCTATAATTAAGCTTTATTTTAGATATTTACTTGTATTAAATTCCATGAGGTGGGTATAATGAGCCAAAAAGGGAAATAGACTGTTTGTAAGTCAGTACTCAAGATTGGGTCCCATCCCATGTTAGTCAAGAGTTTGAAACAAGTCTGGGCCACAGAGCATATTCCTCACCAGCACAGAGTACTGGGCCTAGAGTCAGTTCATGCCCAAAAGGCTATAAAACTTCAAACCCTTTGATCCAGCACTGCCATTACTGGGTCTGTATCCCCCCAAAAAAATCATAAAAGAGGCAAAAGGACCCACATGTGCAAAAATGTTTGTAGCAGCTCTTCTTATGGTGGCAAAGAAATAGATACCAATCAACTGGGGAATGGCTGAATAAGTTATGGTATATGAAAGTAATGGAATATTATTGTTCTATAAAAAAAATGATGAACAAGCTCATTTTAGAAAGACCTGAAAAGATTTACATGAACAGATGCTGAATGAAACAAGCAGAAACAGTAATACATTGTATACAATAATAGCAAGATTGTAGAATGATCAACTATGACAGACTTGATTCTTCTCAGCAATTCAGTGATCCAAGGCAATACCAATAAATATTGGATGAAAAAACCACCATCTGCATCCAGAGAAAGAACTATGGAGACTGAATATAAATCAACATATACTATGTTCACTTTTTCTCTCTTTTTCTTCTGGTTTTTTTCCCCTCTTATTGTTTTTCCCTTTTGTTCTGATTTTTCTCTCCAAACATGATTCATAAGGAAATACATTTAAAAAGTGAATGTATATATGTAACCAAAAAAAAAGTTTTTACATTTATTTGGGGAAAATAAAAACAAAAAATAAAGGAGGGCCTGAGTTCAAATTTGGCCTCAAATGCTTACTAGATGTGTGGCCCTATGTGACAAAATAAGGACACATAGAAAAGGAAGAATTTGAAAGGTAAATAACCCACAGGAATCTATTTAATGTATTCGTGAAACACAGTTTCTTCAGTTTCTTCAATTGTAAGATGGGATAACAATAGCATTTCCTCCCCACAGTTGTTATGAGGATCAGATGAGATGTTTGTAAAGTGCCTGGCACATGCAGGTGATTAATAAAGGCTTATCCCCTTCCTCTTCTCTTCTTCCCACTCCCAAAAAAGAATGGCTTAAGGAAACTGTAAAATATGAAGAAGTATAAAATGTAAAATCAAACTTAATTGTTTGCCTTCTCAATGGATGGAGGAGGGCCAGAGGCTAGAAGAGAATTTGAAATTTTAAAAATTTTCTATTTTCAATTTAAAAATTTTAAAAATTTGAAATTAACATTAAATTTTTAAAAATATAAATGGAAAATATTTAATAAAATAAATAAAAATATAATTTTAAAAAATATAATTAAATAGATGTAGGACCAAAAAAGGAACTAGGTTGCTCATGTAGCAACCAACTATTAAGGGATAATTAGTGGGCAGCTCACATATTCTCTTGATAGTCAATGTTAAGAAATCTAAAGAAAGCCGTTGGCACATTGAACACTTGGAGAAGCAAGAGAAATAAGTGAACAGGGATAAAAAGAGGAGGATGACTTGTAATGAACAATATGAGGAGGAAAACTTACAATAATGAGATCATAGATCCATCAAAGCAAGTGAACTTAAAATGATGTGATGTTGAATAGTAGGCTAGCAGCTGACAAAAATAAATCCCAGCTATAAACATCATGATCTTCCAGAACAAATCGTTTTAGAATGAAAAAAAAAACGCATATATTAGACTCATGGCTCTATAAAAAGTCAGAAAATCTAAATTTAGGCTTTAGCTCTAGCATTTATGGACTGAATATTAGGCTAATTCTTTTTATAACCATTTTCTCATCTATAAAATAGGGGTGATTATATTTATACTACCTAGCTCACAGAATTATTATGAACAGAGTGCTCAGTAAACTATAAAAGAGTATATAAATGTGAGCTAGTATTCTTTCCTTGATAATGAAGAGCCTGGTATAGGAAAGTAATTGTGGGTAATTAGGGAATAGTGATCACAACACAATTAAATCCTACATTGTGATGAGAAAGAGAAAATCAAAAGAAACATTCAATTTTAGAAAAGAGAACTGTGACAAAATGAGGACACAGGAAAGAGAATTGAAAAAGTAAATAACCTACTGGAAGCTTAGAAACTATATTAAAACAATAAAGGTACATAGCATGTGCGTATACGTGTACATGTGGAATGTATTTTTTAAAACAAGGACAAAAAAAGATTACACGGCTAACTGACAAAATATAGCAGAGCACCAGACCAGATATCACTGTGTGACCTCAGCAAATTACTTAATCTCTATGGTTCTTAATTTTTTTACCTATAAAATGGAGGGAAAGAATTTCTGTCCATCGTATAAAGTTGTTAAGAGGATTCAATGAAAGGATCTCTGTGGAAGCTCATTAAAAATCACTAAATATTATAAAAATGTGAGGTTCTATTACTATCATTATTATTAATTATCTTTTATGTATGTAAACAATCCCTCATCTCTGAGTAGCTTACATTCCCAAAGGAATTCAGAACATATTTTCCTACAGAAACAGTGTTGTAATAGGTAATTAGATTTCCAAGCTAGCCCATTAAAGTTTATTGCACCCAAAGTGTGAAGTATAGAACTCAGTGTCTTTTCCACTGTTCCTACCTACTACCATTTAGAAGGCTGTTTCTTTAAAGTTATATGTATCCCATCAACAGGTTGATTTCAGAAAGGCCTGGAAAGATTTACATGAATTGATGTTAAGTGAAGTGAGTAGAACCAAAAGAACATTGTTCATAGCAACAAGATTATGTGATGATCAACTGTGATGGACTTGGCTCTTTTCAACAATGAAGTGGTTCAGGCCAATTCCAATTGTGATGGAGAGAGCCATCTGCATCTACAGAGGGAACTATGGGGACTGAATATGGATTATAACAGTATTTTCACCTTTTTGTTGTTGTTTGCTTTTTTTTCTTTCCCATTTTTTCCCTTTTTGATCTTGTTTTTCTTGTGCAGCATGATAATTGCGGAAATATGTTTAGAAGAACTGCACATGTTTGACCTATATCAGATTGTTTGCTGTCTAATCGGAAGAGGGTGGGAGAGGAGAGGAGAAAAAGTGTGGCACATAAGATTTTGTAAGAGTAAATGTTGAAAACTATCTTTGCATGTATTTTGAAAATTAAAAAGCTATTATTAGAAATTTAAAAAGAAGAAAAAGGTATGTATCCAAGTATTCAACTCCATATTCTAGGATTACATTTTGCCTTTCATAGGGGATGTGCCCCTTCAGAGTGATACTAGAAGGAAGAATCGCATGAGGAGGGAAGAATAGATACTACTGGACCAGTAACTTGTAGACTTGGGACTAACATGAGTAGTGGAGTGGAATGGGAGAGAAAGAGGAGTTCCTTTTCTCTTACATAAGAATATGGATAATCAAATAATTATTTGTCTTTGTTCAAATATAAAGAAATTTGAAAAGTGTAAAGAAATTTGAAAAGGGTCTAACAGTCATAGAACTAGAGTTGAAAAGAACCTTATGTTTCCATCTAGTCCAACACTGGTTTGATCTAAGCTTCAGTCTTTTGCCTAAATGGGACAATTAAGGTGGCTATCAAGAACAACTATACATTTCTCAAATTGGGATTCTCAGAAGCTTTAACATTTGCAATTTTTTACTTTCTAGAGGACTAAGAAAGTTCACCACCAGAGGCTCTCTTTCATTTTCATCCTTGCAAATTCATTGCTTTGAAATCAAAGTAAGGAACAGTCTGAATTCCTCTGAGAATGGGGGTGGCTGAGAGATACATTACATAAGTAAGGGGGAAAAAATAGTTCTTGCCCCCTGGTGCGTGTTCCACTTTGACGTCTTCAGCAGTCAGCTATCACCAGAGGTGCCTTTAACCCACATCCAAATCACAAGGTATCCATCAATAGAAAGCTATCACATGACCAGTATTGAATTTTCTATTAAATGTCAGATGCTTCAAGGTTATAAAACTGGAACAGGAAAAGTATAAGTGTTAACCTAGAGAGATGACTTGCTATAAAATGCCAGTGTGATATTCACTAAAGGTCCTTTGATTTTTCTCATTTCACTGGTGGGAGCTGAATCACCAAAAGCTTTTATATGAATTTAAAGATTTTACAATCCCCCAATCTGTTTAAATCCCAAAGCTTCAAGTTGAAAGGGAGTCCAGAGGCTGTTTGGTCCACTCTGTATCTAAAGCATGATCTCTTAATCTTCTTTTTAAAATTTTTTATTTTTAATTTATGGAATAAAACAAGCATTTTCTATAACATAGTATAATATAATGATGACTGCACATAAAACCATAATAGATTATGCACAGCTTGCTATTCCCTTTTAAATATACAATAAAGTTATCATGTAAATTTATTTTTCCTTTTTTACTTCTCCCCTCCCTATTGCTACCATTAAACAACATCCAATCCCCAATGAATGTTCAACTAGCCTCCACTTAAAGAGAAAGTACCTCTTTTTTCTATCATTTCTCCCCTACTTTATAACAAAATCCATTTAGGAATTACCTTTAATGATGCTGTAGTTCAGTTGTATCCAACTCCTTGTGACCCCATTTGGAGTTTTCTCAGCAAAGTTACTAGAATAGTATGCCCTTTTGTTCACCAACTTATTTTACAGATGAGGAAAATAAGGCAAATAGGGGGAAATAGGGCCGTATAGCTAGTACATGTCTGAGGCCAGATTTGAGCTCAGGAAGATTTCTTGACTTCTGGGTCAGATTCTCTATTCACTGAACCACCCACCTGGCTGGCTGTCCTCTAATAATAATAATAGTTAGTATGTATATAGCACTTTAAGAGTTGCAAAGCATTTTACATACATTATCTCATTTCATCCTCAAACCCTATGAACCAGGTCCCCATTTTACAGATAAGAAAATTGTGATAAACAGATGTTTAAATTAAGTGACTTGCCCAAAATCACTCAGCTATATGCATCTGGGGTTGGATTTGAATTTAGGTCTTCCTAAATCCAAAAATCATTGTGCCATCTTATTTGGAAAGTCCTTATAATGAATCACCTTTTAATTTCCTCAAACTGGGGTGAAATAAAGTAAATCTAATTCTTCCTCCATATAATGGCCTTTCAGATATTTGAAAACTGAGATCATGGACATTCTCCTCAGTCTTTCAATAAATATTCATGGTCTCTTCAACTGATCCTTCTAAGACATACTCCAAGTTGCCACATCATATCTGTAAGGAGACTGAAATTTTCTACTGGCACTAAAGCAAGCAGACTTTGAAGCTGACTTCTATTGGTGAAGAATTTTCACTTGTCCTTTAGTTTACCTTTTCTTCAAGCTCAGAGGATTTTTAGGAATATAGGAATATCTAAGAGTTTCTATCCCTAAGTTAGATAGTTATTTGGGAATTGAAAGCTTAGATCTCCACTCAAACAATGAGGTCAAAAAGGAAAAAACTAATCTTACCCTCTGAGTATTATGTTGGATTTTTTTTTTAACGAGGCTTGACAGAGATGAGTTAATAACTATCTGTTTAAGAATTGGAAACAGAGTAGAAGCCCTTCAGTTGGGGAATGGCTGAATAAATCATGGTATATGAATATAATAGAATATTATTGTTCTATAAGAAATGATGAGCAGACTGATTTCAGAAAAGCCTGAAAAGATTTACATGAACTGATGCTGAATAAAGTGAGTAGGACCAATATAACATTATTCATAGCAACAAGAAAATTATGTGATGATCAACTGTGATGGACTTGACTCTTTTCAACAATGAGGTGATTCAGGCCAATTCCAATAGACTTGTGATGGAGAGAGCCATCTGCATTCAGAAAGAAGACTATATGGACTGAATGTGGATCACAACATAATATTTTTGCCTTTTTTGCTGTTATTTGCTTCTTATATATTTTTTCTTTTTGATCTGATTTTTCTTGTGCAGCATGATAAATGTGAAAATATGTTTAGAAGAATCATACCTATATTGGATTACTTGCTCTCTATGGGAAGGGGATGGGAAGGGAAGGAAGGGAGAAAACTTTGGAATAAGGTTTTTCAAGGGTGAAGTTTTTTTTAAATATATAAAGCTTTTTATTGTCAAAACATATGCATAGTTTTCAATATTGCAAGGTGAATGTTGAAAATTATCTTTGTATGTATTTGGAAAATAAAAAGCTATTATTAAAAAAAAAAAGGAACTTTCTACCTGCCCCTAGGAGGGCTAAATTCTAGTCACTACACCTTCCTTCAGAAATGATCTCAGAAGACAGAAGCAGGGATCAGTGTCCAATGGAAACTACACATTACCAGAGTACAGAAATTGAGAACAAAAAAGATCAATAGAATGTCTAACAAGGACCCTGAATCTATTTTGTTGTGGACCCAAGGAACCCATCAGACACTCAAAGAGATATCATAAGGCCATTGGAAGTCTAAGTTACCTTTGGACTTTCACATTTATTCTGAAGGTGCTTGACCCCTTACCAACGATATATAAATTTCTGGAAGAGTATATCCTTTATACATGGGGGGGGGGGGGGCCATGTTCTATTGCAATTTTCCTTACTAGACTATTTCATTAAATTTGTTTGCTTTGAACTAATTATGTGTTCTGGCTGACTCAAAAAAGAAAAGAAAAAAGAAAAGAAAAGAAAAGAAAAGAAAAGAAAAGAAAAGAAAAGAA
>JAJPUD010000584.1:318781-393809 GCA_023553655.1 Myrmecobius fasciatus
AATTAGGGGAAAGGCGTAAAAAAGGATAAGGGGCTCTAAAGGGGGGGAGGACTGTTTGAGGGAGATGGTCATCAAAAGCAAAATACGAGGGGGGGAAAGAAAGAGGTAACTGGAACAATGATGGAGGTAGGGGATGGGATGATAAAAGGAGCCAGGTGGTTTGAAGAAGAGGATATGGAGGGAGAAAGGCACAATCATTCTTGTAACTATAAATTAGAGTTGGGAGCACTAGGCAGCATGGACTAAATGGATATGGAAGCAAGCTGATGGAATAGATGGGGGAAGGTTGAAGTCTCTTATCCTGGTTTCCAGTCTCTGGTCCTGATTCTAGGCATTTTTAGTGGCTGTTGCCCACAACTGGAATGTGTATTTAACTCTGTCTTCTGACTTCTTCCAAATGTCAGGTAAAATCTCACTTTATGCAAGAGACCTTTATCAATTCCCCCTTAATATCAGGGCCTTTTTTCTTAGATTAGGTACAATTTCTCCTGTAAATAACTTATTTACATATAGTTGTTTACATGCTGTCTACCCCATAGGAATATTAGCTTCTTGAGAATAGAGACTGTTTGCCTTTCTTTATATCAAAAGTGTTTAGTGCAGTGCCTGGTGCATAATAAGTTCTTAATAAATGCTTGTTGTCTGATTGGTTTGAGATTTACAAGGTGCTATCTTCCCAATATCCCTATTAAGTATTAGAGACCACTTTGTAAAATTTTCCCAAAAGCAAAATCACCATCTGCTAATAGTTCAACATACATATTGTATACATAATTTCTAATAGTACACCAAATTCGATCAGACTCAGTCTATTCCTCCAGGTTTTGATAGATTAATTGGAAATATCAAAGATTAGAGTTGAAGCAGTGTCCTTACTTCACTGGCTAATAATTCCACTAATCATTTACTCACATACTTCACTATATGAAGTATGAACTCTGAAAGAAACTGAGCTTACTGAGAAATAGAGCTGAGGAGAAAATGCACAGAGAGGTAAGGGCAGGGCAAAGTCACAATCAAAGGGGAGTGATGCATGTGAGTAACTATAAGAATGCTTGTTTGGCTAGACCATAGAGTATGTAAATAGGAAAAACAAGGAAAAACAACAAATTAAGGCTGCAAAAGTAGGTAAAAGACAAGTTGTAAAGGAGTTTAAATGCTAAAAAGAGGTATTTGTATTTGATACTAGAAATGACAGGGAATCACTAGAGTGCATTTTTGAACAAAGCAGTGACATAATCAAACATATACTTTCGGAAAAAACTTTGGAGTTATGTGAAGGACAGATTGGAGAGAGGAGACACCTGAGTTAGGAAGATCAATAAAGATGTTCTTATAATAGTCCAGGGAGCAGGACAGTAGTATGAGCACTGGATTTGCCTGGAGTCAGTCAAGCATTAAATATTTTTAAGTGCCTATTAGGCATCAGGTATCTTCTTGGAAGATAGTATTTAGATTCTTTTTTTCATCATGGCTTTCAGGACGTCCAATAATTCTTAGATTGTCTCTCCTAGATCTATTTTCCAAGTCAGTTGTTTTTCCTAGGAGATATTTCATATTTTCTTCTATTTTTTCATTTTTTTTTGTTTTTGTTTGACTGATTCTTGAACTTTTTGAGTCATTCACTTGCATTTGTTCAATTTTAATTTATAATGTATTATTTTCTTCAGTTACCATTTTTAACTCCTTTTGTAACTGGCCAATTAAATTTTTTTGTTCATTGCATACTTTTTACACTTCACCAATTTTGTTTTTCAGTGCATTGTTGTCTATTTCCAATTCACCAATTTTGTTTTTCAGTAAATTGGTGCCTTTATCATATCTCTTTTGAAGGGCTTCTTGCACTGATCTCAATTCATTTCCCCATTTATCATCTAGCTCTCTTTTGAGATTCCTTATGTAATCTTCCAGGAAGGCCTTGTGGAAGGGGAACCAGGTTATATCTCCCTTGATGGTTTCCTCTAGAGTTGCTTTGCCTATAGGAACCTCAGGATCTGGGGTCTGCCCTTCTTTCTCTCGATAAAAGCTGTCTATGGTGAGAGCTCTCTTCTGCTTCTTACTCATTTTTTAGGAAGCTTGGGGGTCTGTTTAAGGCTAGAGAAGCCAGCTCTGGTAGTTTGCTCTGGGGCAATTCCGCTAATTAACTTCCGGTGCTGGGCTGGTTGGGCTAGGATTTTGCCCAATTTACTCCTTAAAAAAGGCAAACCTGCCAAAACACCTGCCCTCAATCAGGGCAGAGTGTCCCGAGTACCTCAGATACACTCCCCAGGTGTTTGGAGTTTCTGCCACGCTGAGCTGAGTCCCACCCAGTTCTCTGCCCTCAGTTCCAGAGCTGCACCAAGCAAACTGCTTACCCCGATGCCCGACTTAAACAGGTCTATTATGAAATTCTTCAAAGGTAACTTCTGCAAGCAGTGTTTCATAGTCCAAATATTTCTGGCTTCGTTGATTTAAAGATCAGTTCAGAGGCTTATTTTATTGTTGATTTGAGAGGTCAGAGGAGGAAAGAGAGTCAGAGTCTTCACTCTGCCATCTTGGCTCCGCCCCCATCAGGTATATTCTTGCTAATCGCTAAGAATACCAAAAGAAGCAAAAGACAATGCCTACCCTCAAGGAGTTTACAATATAATGGAGCAGAAAACATACAAACAAATCTATACAAAGTAAGTTATATACAGGATAAAAAGGAGATAGTTAAAAGAAGGAAGGCACTGGAATAGAGAGATTGGGGAAGTATCCTATAGAAGATGGGATTTTAGTTGAAACTTAAAGGAAATCTAGGAGGTCAGTAATTGGAGCAAGGGAAGAAAAACACTCCAGGTACCAGAGACAGGTGGAGTAGATGCTTGGAACTGAAAGATGGAATGACTTGTTTGTGGCCAGGAAGGCCAGTGTTCTCGGATTGAAGAGTACTTTTGGGGAGTAAGGTGAAAGAATACTGGAGAAGTAGAAGGGGGCTAGCTTATGAAGGACTTTGAATGCCAAACAGAACATATCGTATTTGCACCTAGAGGCAATATAGAGTCATTGAGGTGTATTGAGTAGAGAGGTGACATAATCAGACTTTGTTTTGGGAAAATCACTGGGTGGTTGAATGAAGAATGGATTGGAATGGAAAGAGACTTGTCTCACCAGAAGGCTGTTGCAATGATCTATGCATGAGATTATGAAAGCCTGCATTTATAGCAGTGGCAGTGCCACAGAAGAAAAGAGAGCATATTCAGGATGAAATCAACAAGCCTTGGCAACAACTTGGATATGGAGGATGAGAGATAATGAGGAATTCAGGATGACTACTAGGTTGTGAGCCTGAGGGACTGGGAGGGTAGTATTACTTTCTGCAATAATAGGAAACATAATGAATTCCATTTTGGACATATTGCATTTAAGATATCTACTGTACATCCAGTTTTAGATATCTGAAAGGCAGCTGGAGATTCCAGATGTAAAGTCAGCAGAGACTGGGGGAGGAGAGGTAGATTTGAGAATCATCCACCTAGAAATGGTAATTAAATTCATGAGAACTGATGAGATCAAAAAGTGAAATAATTTAGAGGAAGAAGAGAAAAAGGATCCAGGACAAAACCCGAGGGGGCACTGACAATTAAAAGGTGTGATCTAGAGGAGGACCCGGCAAAGGAGACAGAGAAAGAGTAATCAGATAGGTTGGACAAGAACCAAAAGAGAATGATGTACTATAAAACCTACAGAGAAGAGAGAGGAGAGGATAATCAAGAGTGTCAAAGACAGAGAGGTCAAGAAGAAAGAAGACTGAGAAAGGGCCACTGGATTTGGAAACTAGGAGATTGTTAATTACTTTGGAGATGGCAATTTTGGTGGAATAAGAAGATCAAAAACCAGATTATAAGGGGTTAAGAAAAGAGTGGGAGATGAGAAAGTAGGGACAACTACTGCAGATTGCCTTTTCAAGGAGCTATGAAGGGAAGATGAGATAAGATGATACTTAGCAGGGATGGAAAGATCGAAGGTTTTCTTCAGAATAGAGGAGACACAGACATGTTTGTAGGCAGCAGGAAAAGAGCCAGTAGACAGGGAGAGATTGAAAATAAGTGAAAGGAACTGTGGAAAATAAAGATATTAGAAAATAAAAAGAAGAAGAAGAAATAAGTGAAAAATAGGATTGAAAAGGAAGGAGGTGTTGAAGGAGATGAGATGGAATGGGGTTGCTTGCACAGGTAGAGGGATTAGTCTTGTTAAGGAGTAAGATCACTTCATTGTGGGAGATAAGTGAAGGAGGAGAGAGTGGCAGAAGACTCCTGAGTTACAGGAGATGAGGAAGAGAGGAGAAGAAGGAGTTCACAACAAGTGATCTCAATTTTTTCTATAAAATTTGCTGCTGGTTACTCCATTGAGAAAGTAGTGGAAAGGGCAGTCGTGGGAAGTTTTTGAAGGGATGGAAAATTGTGGAAGAGTTGCTAAAGAAGCTGCTATAATGAGTTGATAAGGGAGTCTCAGAAACTAGTGATGTGACATTGAGTCAGCCTTGATTGGTTATTGGCATGATGGTAACTGGAAAGGAAAGATCACACAAAAGGTGGGTGAGAGGCAAGTCACTTAACCTCTATTTGTCTCAATTTCCCCATCTATAAAACAGAAAATAATTACATCTACCTAAGGTGGTTGTGAGGATCAAATGATATAATAATTATAATTAGTAGATCCCCTGGCACATGGTAAGACTTACATAAAGGTTAATTATTATCATTATTATTACTTAGAATCAGAAACAATTGGGTTAGAATTCAACTTCTGACACTGGCTGTGTAATCCTGGGCAAACCATTTGATCTCTATTTAACTCAGCTTTCTCATCTGTAAAATGGGATTGATGATGATGATGATAATAATAGTAATAGCATCTACCTTACTGGGTTATTGTGACATATTGTATGTTAAACACTTTGCAAACTTTTAAGTAGTATACGTTAGGCATTACTATTATTTTAATTATCTGAAAATGGATACATCAATGTGTCTATCTTCTGAGGACTGATCTAGATGAGAACAGGGCTCATCAATGGAAGATTGGCAATGGGATAATGATTTAGCATGGTGTGGAAAACCATTTCTTCAAGTCAGTCTTCTAAATCACATCTTCTAAGAAGTCTCAGAATCTCTCTTGAAGTCCTGCCATAACACTAACTTTCTTCTTGTCTTGTTTCCTCAACTTAAAAACTGTAAGTTGCATGAATATAGAGACCCTCCCCTCTTCTCCCACACACCTACCACATCAAAATGTTTAATGACTATATGTGATTCAATAAATGCTTTTCAGGGTACCTTAATTGTCTTAGCTCCCGCTGCATCCAAGGCCATCTCCAATTGTCCTGATCTATGTCTGGCCACTGGATCCAGATGGCTCTGGAGGGGAGAGTGAGCCAGGTGACCTTGCACAGCCCTCCCTCACTTAAATCCAACTCACTTGCATGTCATGGCATCACCTCCTTGATATCATGGCCCTCTTCAGAACGAAGGACAAACAGTAACAATTGTACAACTCAGGGAGTTCCTTCAAAAGCGAAATGGAAAGACAGATACAGAATACCAAGTGATAGGAGTTAAAATAGACATTTCATTTCAGTCACAGAGTCTTAAAGTCAGAAAGAACCAAGGTCTCTAATCCCATCCACTTTCCAAATAAGGGAAATGAAGGAGCCTCAGAGAGGCTGAATATTTTGCCAAGGTCACACAGCTCACCCATTCAGTGACCTTTTTTTCTGTGCTCTTTCAACTATTAGACTGCGACCTAAAATTATAGATGAGCGACTTTCCCTAGTAACAGAGCTCCTGACATGGATCTCACCTTTTTGTTGAACTCTTTGGCCTTGTGCCTCCTCTCCCGGTGCACAGTTTCAGGACTATGCACAAACTCTGGGATGCTGCTGCTGCTGCTGTTGCTGCTACTATTGCTGCTGCTGCTGCTGCTGCTTCGGTTATGTTTGCCCAGTTTCAGTAGCCCCAGGCCTAGAGCCTTTCTCTGGCAGGACTCAATCAGAAGAGTAGCCATTTCATACTGTTTCACAGAAATGCCATTAATTTCCAGAATAAAATCTTCAGCCTTAAGGCCAGCCTCTTCTGCAGGGGAGCCAGAGCTAACATTCCCCACTTGCAGAGGGATGCCTCTCAGCAGGGTAAAACCAAAGCTACCATCAGGACCAGGGGGAAGCTCGATCTGCTGGATCCGGGACACCACCCCTATGCTGGGAGGCACATTCTCACACTGGCGAGCTAAAGCCACCAGGTTCTGGCAATTCAAAGAAGTTACTGGTTGACCTTCAATCTCCAGGATCTGGTCTCCAGGCTGGAGTCCAGCCAGGTAGGCACTGCTTCCTTCTTCTACCTGGAGGATGTAGCATGGACTATTCCCACCAATTCTAAAGCCAAAGTCCTCAGGCCAGCCTTGATTGGTCACTGGCATGATGGTAACTGCAAAGGGAAGATCAGACAAAAGATGGATGAGAATTTTACACAAGTCATCTTCCACCTTCCCAGTGCCCTCTTTAGTCTATAACCAAATAGCCATAGTCAGATCAAGCTGACTCATTCTAGAAATGCTACAGATTTGGATAGCCCAAGGCAGGGGTATACCTTAGGTTTGCAGTAGGGTTTCCCTAGGCTTTAAGGCTCAGCTCAAATCTCACCTTCTGTAGGAGGATTACATTGGCACTTCCTTCCCTAACATCTTTATGATGCTTTGGAGAAACCATTCTGTAAAATATACACAGAGGCAAAGTCTACTCTGAGGCTTCGATGCAACTTAGAAGAAAACTCTTACTTATAGAATATTCTACTTAAACAAGGTAAATCTGCAACTCTGCAAAGTACAGACCTCATGTCTATCCAAGGATCAGCTTTTGTATAACCCATTTGAAAAAAACTTATCCCCATAAGGCTAGTCACAAGGAAAGGAATTTTTCATTTTTAGCAGCTACTATGGTGCATTCAAGACAAAGGCATGAAAGGTTGCAGTCTGCACTGGTGAAAGAAAATACTCTCACCAATAAAATCAGTTTTTAAAAATGATGAAGAAGTACTCAAAGGGGAAAATACCTTGGTAGTTGGTATCCTGCTATGAAAAAACAACAGATTAAATTAACTACTAAAATTCTATCTTCAGTCCTGGAACAGGTTGACTTTCAGTTTCTAGGATCTTGTCTCCTGCCAGATTCCCACTGTTCTCTATTTTCACCTAAGTATTATATTGACATAAGCCTGGAAGGAGGTCTGAAGTGAGTGCTAAGGACTGTGTTTTCAGTTCTGTCTTGTTTAGCTTTTTTTCTTTAAATCGATAGCTGAAACAAAGGAATAAAAAGCATATAACAAGATTGAGACTGCTGGATTAGCATCCAAAAGATATATATACGTAGGCTAGAATGATGGGCCAACTCTAAATACACACACATATAAACATGTGTGCATATGTACATATATGTACACAGGTATGTCTATATATACACCCATATATACCATACACATGTGTATATATATTTTATGCAAAACAAATTTAATTTGGTAATTTGGTAATTAATTCCATCTTCTAGCATGAGTAAGCACTACATAAATATTGTTTAATTGGATAAAATTTAATAGGAATAAATATAAAATCCTGCACTTAGAAAAAAAAGTAATCAATCATTTAAGTACAAAATTTTGAAATGTGGCATAACTACTTAATTATTTTATTGAACTGCAAACTCATAATAAATTTATGAAGTGATATAGCAACCAAAAACCCCCTAATGTTATCTTGGGCTGCAATAAAAGAAGTATAGTGTCCAGAATGAGGTGACAATCTGTCTAAATCAGTCAACATCTTGAATGCTATGTTCAGTTTTAGGTGCTAATTCTAGAAAAGATACTGAGATGCCAGGGTGTATTCACAGAAGGACAAACAAGAACATACCAGAGATCATGCCTTAAGAACATCACTTGAAGGAGCTGGGAGTGTTTATCCTGGAAAAGAAATAACTCAACAGAAACACAACTACATTCTTCAAATAACTGAATGGTTGTAATATTAAAAAAAGATTTTGAAGGAAGAGGTCTGAACCTGTAATTTTATCAATATAGAGAACTCTTATGTAGGAAAAGTCCTAACAAGGCAAATCAGTGATAAATTGTTATCACAAAAAGTTTCCTGGGAATCCACGAGGTTAAATTACTTGCTGAGAGTCACACTTGCTCAAGTATGTTAGAAGTAAGATTTTAACCTAGTTCTTCCTGTCTCCAAAGTCAGCTCTCTCTATACACACCACATATACATACAAATTAAACTTGTTTTATTTAGTATGGTTACAGAAGGCAAAAGAAGAATAGGCTAATGATAATAGACTTTAGCTCACTATAAGAAAGAACTTTATAACAATGAAAACTGTCTGATCTAGGCAATAACTTTAACAATTTAGTGTTTGATAAACCCAAAGACCCCAGCTTTTGGGATAAGTACTCATTATTTGGCAAAAACTGCTGGGAAAATTGGAAACTAGTGTGGAAGAAATTAGGGCTTGACCCATACCTAACACCATATACCAAGATAAGATGTAAATGGGTTCATGATCTAGATATAAAGAGTGATATTGTAAGCAAATTAGAGGAACGCAGTATAGTTTACCTCTCAGACCTGTGGAGATGGAATAAATTTATGTCCAAAGAAGATCTGGAACTCCTAATTGAACACCAGATAGATAATTCTGATTATATTAAGTTAAAAAGTTTCTGTACAAATAAAACTAATGCAGACAAGATTAGGAGGGAAGCATCAAATTGGGAAATCATCTTTACATTTAATGGTTCTGATAAAGGTCTCATCTTTAAGATATATAGAGAATTATCTCATATATATAAGAATTCAAGGCACTCTTCAATAGATAAGTGGTCAAGGGATATGAACAGACAATTTTCAGATGATGAAATTAAAACCATCTCTAGTCATATGAAAAGCTGCTCCAAATCACTACTGATCAGAGAAATGCAAATTAAGACAACTCTGAGGTACTACTACACACCTGTCAGATTGGCTAAAATGACAGGAAAAGATAACGATGAATGTTGGAGGGGATGTGGGAAAACTGGGACACTAATACATTGTTGGTGGAACTGTGAACAGATCCAACCATTCTGGAGAGCAATTTGGAGCTATGCTCAAAAAGTTATCAAACTGTGCATACCCTTTGACCCAGCAGTGTTTCTATTGGGCCTATATCCCAAAGAGATCTTAGAGGAGGGAAAGGGCCCCACATGTGCAAGAATGTTTGTGGCAGCCCTTTTTGTAGTGGCTAGAAACTGGAAACTGAATGGATGCCCATCAATTGGAGAGTGGCTGAATAAATTATGGTATATGAATGTTATGGAATATTATTGCTCTGTAAGAAACGACCAGCAGGACGATTTCAGAGAGGCCTGGAGAGACTTGCATAAACTGATGCTGAGTGAAACAAGCAGAACCAGGAGATCATTATACACAGCAACAACAATATTACATGATGATCAATTCTGATGGACATGGCTCTCTGCAACAAAGAATTGTCTCAAACCAGTTCCAATTGTTCACTGAAAAAAACCATATACACCCAGAGGGATATGAAATATGGACCACAACATAACATTTTCATGCTCTCTATTGAGGTTTGCTTGCATTGTGTTTCCTTTCTCTGATTTTCTTTTTTTTTTTTCTTGTAGATAGGATTTTTCTTGCACAACTTTTCAAGTATTTCAACATTATTAACATGTAGTGGACTTCCTGCCATCTAGGGGAGGGGAGGGGACTGGGGGTAAAATTTGTAATGGAAAGCTTTGTAAAGATCAATGCTGGGGAACTACTCATACTTATGTTATAGAAATAAAAAGCTTTAATAAAAAGGAAATAAAGAAATAAAGAAAAAAGAAAAAAACAGAAAACTGTCTGAAAAGGAATTGGATAGACATTATAAACAATGAGTTTCCAGTTATTTGAATTATTCAAGAAAAAGTCAGACAGCCACTTTTTCATAAACATGGAGCTAGACCATCAGATTCATGAACTGGAGAAGGTATTAGGATAGATAATCGGGGGGGTACCTTCAGACTCTTAGATTCAATCATAATACTTTGTTGAATCTGTAATTTGATTGATGTGAATATACTCTCCAAGTATACAGGTTACAATTCATCTATCACCTTCCATCTTTTGTCATTTCTTGTTCATTTCCTCCCATAAATCCTAAATATCAGATCCTAACATATTAGGATCCCTTCCAAATCTCTTGATGTTGAATGGATCAACTGAGTGGTTTATTCATCAGTTATCCCTTGATCCCACAATATTTCTTTCTACTCATACATTTTCTTAATGATAATCTTTATGTTACTGAACACTTCCTCCTTGTTAATGTATTGAAGCCTACTCATAACTACCATGCATCTCACCATTGCCCTTTGGGTGAATTGTAACTTTACTTATTCAAAATTCCATGACTCAGCAATATAACATCTTCTAAAGAACAAACAAAGGAACCTTTGTTACAGGGAAAAGATTGGAACTATTAAAAGAACTATCCAATTACACAGGATTTTATTTGCAAAAATCTGTCTGCTCCCTCCTTATACTTCCACCAAAGATACTTTCAGTGACTTAGATTAGTCTGATAAACATTTTAAATAAAGACTAGAAACTGATCATACAAACAGATAATTTTTGACATTCTCTTAGTTGCTTTTTTTTTGCAGGTATAAGGTTTGAAATTTTTCCAAGTCTTTTATGTGAGTCCATATTTCAGATACCTTGAGAATCAATCCCTCAGTTCCAACATGGACCTCCTCTGGGTTTATTTGATCTAATACATGTATTTTTCCATTTTTCTTTTCTTCACTATAATTTCTACTTCTTCATGAAGCATACCTAGAATAATAATATTAGAACCCAAATATGATGGCTCCACTGGCCATGATGGTGAATAAAATTTGCTACAAAAATATTTACAAATCCTTTTCATTGTTCATCTGTTTTGTTTTCTTCCTTTTATTTTCATCCTCAAAAGTCCTCAGAATGTCTTCAACTTAATTGGATCTCTCATCAAACTTTCTTAATTGAATTTTTCCTCCACTATTTCTAGTTATTTTATGAAGCACATAATTTTCTACCATCCTCCTCCATAAGACCTTACAAATTAATTTTTATTCTAAACCAGCATTTCTCTAGACTGCCATAAGTTTTTGCTTAGCAAGGAGATCAAGTATTTGCTAATTGAAGTAAGACACTTTTGTACTACTCTCTCTTTCTCTCTTGCAGTTGATTTATATCTCTTAAAATTCTTTAAGAAATGATTATAAGCTGTTTATGTAATTCTCATTTTTCAGTTTTAATGGATTTTAAAAATAGGTCAGGTTAGAGTTGTTTCAACAATTTGTCATATTTTTTAAAATATTAATTCTTCTAGTTTTCTGTTAACTTTGATCTCTGTTCTAACAAGTTGTCTGAATATATTTAGCTGATTCAGGAATGCTTTTTATGCTAATCTTGAATTTTTACAAAATTTCTAAAAATATGATAAATTTCACTTGAAATTATTTGGCTGTTCCCATGTATAGGGCATCCCAAAGCATTCATGGCATATAAATATGCGGCTTCCATGTAGTTTACAAGTCTTCTGTTTCTCTTGTTTCTTACTCCGAAATCATATTTTTCACCATCCTTTCCTTTGAACAATACTGCATTAAAATTATTAAGTAGCAAAGTATATCTTGACTCAATGTAAAAGTTTTAATCAAGTTCTTCATAAAAAATTTTTTCTGCTTCTTTATTCTTAGTAACAGATGTTGATTCATAAACTGAAATTATTTTTATGACATTATTTTTACAAAGTCTTATTATCATTAGCATGGAAACATAAGATCACCAAATGTCCCATGAAATTCTGTTTTTTGCTGCTTACTAAAAGTTTATAAAAACAATTTTCTTCTGCAAAGGGAGCCTATGAATCATTTTTCCATTTAGTTGATGCTACCATTTGTATCATTTCATAAATGCCAAGATTAATATGAGTAAGGACTAAAGTATCAAATATTCTAGTAGTATGTCTATTCAATAGTAAATGAACAAGAATTTCACATTAATTTAGCTATTTACATATGTTTATTTTTTCTCAGAGGGGCTCTTTACCTAGAAACTTAAAAACTTTTTTCAATAACTATACTTCAATAAAACTGATTTCTTTTAAAATCCTGTGTATTTTTTTTTACATTTTAAAATAGTATTCTGAAAATGATCCATGAGGCTGCTAAAGGGATCCCTGTTACAAAAAAATATTAAGAACCATTGGTTTTATAAAGAGTGATAGTATAAACAAATTAGAACAAAGAATAATCTATGTCTCAGATCTGTGGGGAAGGAAGGAATTTATGGCCAAAGAAAAACTAGAGTACATTGTGAAATGCAAAATAGATAATTTTGATTATATTAAATTAAAAAGATTTTGTACAAACAAAACTAATGCAGACAAGATTAGAAGGGAAGCAGAAAACTGGGGAGGGGGAAATTTACATCCAAGGATTCTGATAAAGGCCTCATTTCTAAGATATTTAGAGAATTGACTCCAATTGATAAGAATACAAGCTGTTCTCCAATTGAAAAGTGGTCAAAGGATATGAACAGACAATTTTCAGATGAAGAAATTAAAACCATTTCTAGTCATATTAAAAAAGGCTGTAATCACTATTAGAGAAATACAAATTAAGACAATTCTGAAGTGCCACTATATATCCCTCAGATTGGCTAAGATGACAGGAAAAGATGATGATGAATGTTAGAGGGGATGTGGGAAAACTGTGACATTAATGCATTGTTGGAGGAGTTGTGAACTGATCCAATCATTCTAGAGAGCAATATGGAACTATGTCCAAAGGGCTATTAAATTGTGCGTACCCTCTGATCCAGCAGTGTCTCTTCTGGGCCTGTATCCCAAAGTCATCATAAAAAGGGGAAAAGATTCATATTTTTCCCTAAACTCTGCCACAACTTAGGGGTTTTTTCCCCTGAGACAATTGGGGTTAAGTGACTTGCCCAGGGTCACACAGCTAGGAAGTGTTAAGTATCTGAGATCAGATTTTAACTCAGGTCTTCCAGAGTTAACTCAGGGCCACAACTTAGTTTTGAGACAGTGGAGAAAGGGGACAGGGGAATAACCATACTGATTATTTCTGCACCCCTAATTCTCCTATCAAAAGTAGTAAAGTAAAAGAAGGTATGTGCAAAAATATAGCAGCCCTATTTGTAGTGGCAAGGACTGAAAATTGAGTGGATGCTCATCAGATGGGGAATGGCTTAAATAAGTTATGGTATAAAATATTATGGAATATTATTGTTCTATAAGAAACAATCACTAGGATGATTTCATAAAGATCTGGAGAGACTTAACATGAACTGATGCTAAGTGAAGTGAGTAGAATCAAGAAAACATTGTACACAGCAACAAGATTAGGTGATGATCAATTCTGATGGATGTGGGTCTTTTCAACAATGAGATGATTCAGGTCAATTCCAACAACCTTGTGAGGGAGAGAGTCATCTGCACTGAATGTGGTTCACAACATAGCATTTTCACCTTTTTTGTTGTTGTTTGCTTGATTTTTGTTTTCATTCTCATTTTTTTTCCTTTTGGATCTGATTTTCCTTGTGCAACATGACAAATGTGGAAATATATAGAAGAACTGCATGTGTTTACTTGATTACTTGATGTCTAGGGGAGGGGGGAGAAAAATTTGGAACACAAAGTTTTGCAAGAGTGAATGTTAAAACTATCTTTGCATATATTTTGAAAATAAAAAGGCTATTATTAAAAAGAAAAAAAAAAGAATCACTGATCTAAAAACTATGGTTCTTAGCACACTGTGATCACATTTCTGTCAGTCTAAAACTAGACCTGGACAAGAGGAAGAAGACCTAAAAAAAGACGACTTCAGGGGACTGAAGGTCATTTGGTGTTGTCCTTAGTCTACTGGATTGCCATGGCCAAGAAAACTCATCACCAAATGGCCAGCCATCTAGTTCTTGGTTGCCCTGTACTAAGGATATGGTCCTTAAAAAGCAGACATGATAGAACCTGCCAGAGCTTACATTCCACTAAAAAGGTCTTGGAAAACCTAGAGTCATCTCCACATCATAAGAGTAGTATGCTATCATATTTAATATATGTCTTCCCTGATATAACAACTGTCTTTATTACTCCTATTAGGTTTTGAAACTTGAATACAATACAAAATGTAAACAATTTGAGAGGATCCTCTAAATCCTGTGTGAGGCCACTTTTAAGACCTTTCCTCAGAAAGGCAGACCTGAATCTCTCTACCACTCACATAAAAGAAGTCTTTAGGGAAACTCCATATCTTTCCCTATAATCTGATCAAATTGTTATTTCTAGTTCCTTTACTCCTAGTATATACCATTAGCAATTAGAAATGATACGACTTAGGTTTGGAATAATGGAAAAAAGGTGCAAAGGAACAACCATACTGATTCTTTCTGCACTTTTAATTCCCCTATCAAGAGTTGTACAGGAAAAAGGGATATGATCAGGGATCAGCCACTCTCAAAGTACCACATAGTAAAATGGAAAGCAAGCTGGACTTGTATTAAGAAACCTTCAGTTACAATACTATTTTGGCTATTTGTATACCATTTTTCTTTATGCACTTTATGTATCTTTTTTTCTCATCTGTAACATGAAAGAATTAAACTTCATTATGTATTGGGTCCCTTCCATCTCTAAATCCTATTTTAATGTGAAGTTGAAGACTCTTAATTCCTCCAAGGCCCTATCATGCTTCTATTTCTATCAATAGGCAAATTCACTTCCTATTTGATTTAGAAGATTGAAACCATTGATTGTAAGCTATCTACATCACTGATAAAGTTATAAGCAGTTTTAGAAAATAGTATCTGAAAAAAGAATTTGAATTTTTAAGCCATGTTTTAAAATATAGAAATAATGAATGTTTAAAAAAAGAAAAAGAAAACATAGGGATATTGAATTTCTGATCAGGAATAGAGTGCACCCAGTTCCAATTCTCTTGTGATAAGGGGAGCCATCTGCACCCAGAGAGAGGACTGTGGGAACTGAGTGTGAATCACAACATAGTACTTTCACCATTTTTGTTGTTGTTTGCATTTTGTTTTCTTTCTCATTTTTTCCCTTTTTGATATGATTTTTCTTGTGCAGCATGATAATTATGGAAATATATATAGAAGAATTACACATATTTAACATATATTGGAATACTTGCTGTCTAGGGGAGGGCGTGGGGGAAGGCAGGGAAAAATATTTGAAAGAAGATTTTGCAAGGGTGAATGTTGAAAATTATGTATGCATATGTTTTGAAAATAAAAAGCTTTGATTAAAAAAAAAAAGGAATGGAGTGCACCTTACAAAGATAATCAAAAAGACTTTAACATTAAAAGGGTGGGATGGAGTCAAGATGGGAAAGTAGCAAGCAGCAAGTTAAATTTCCTGATACAGTTCCTGCACAAAAATCCAGAAAATACACCAGACCTGATCAAAAAATAGAACAAAAAAGTCACAATGAATCATATTTCCAGCCAAGGTTAGCATAGGGAGACAGGCAAAGAGATTTGCAGACACTATGGAGAAATTTGGCGAGCAGCACATCAAGCAGAGAATTTCAGGACAAAGAAACTAAAAGACTGTGACTGTGCATCAGGGCAAGAAAAGGTCCCAAACCCACAGAGAGAGATTAACTTTGTGCAGCCTGCAAGAACAGATGCCAAATAGCAGTTCTGTCATTTGCTACCTAGTTTGAAATCACAGATTCAAGGTCTACCGTGGAAGTATACTCCAGAATATGTAAAAGTCACTGGTCCTAGGCTATGTACTGCGCAAAGAACAAGTTCAGAAGCAAGCTATGTAGAATGGGATTTCAGTTATAGCCATCAATCTGATATAGAACCTGCAGTAGAATAACCAGGTTGGGTTGTAGGGCAGGAATCTCAGAATAAAGGGGTGCTTGAAGTTCTTTCACCTTGAACCTACAGAATTTCCTAGCTGGCTGAGAGTAGCTGAGTCTAGTAGCAGTCTACTGGAATTCTAACTTGGGGCACGTTTACAAGTGTATGGCGCAGGCCCCAAAACAGGTCAGGCATTTGCGGAGCTCAAAACAATAAGACAGTGATCAGATTTTACCCTGACGGATGACCACCTTGGGGGAACTGAAGGAGATCTGCAGATCTTGGAATACTACAGCACTTAATACCATCCCCCCAAGAAAATAGTAAAAGGCCCATAAAAGACATGAATTCAGCCCAGACATTCTTTCCAGAAGTATGTAGAGCACAGACCTAATATAAAGTCTAAAGTCAGGAAGTAGGCTAGAAAAAATGAGCAAATAAATAAACAAGAAGAATCCCACAATAAAAGAACTATTAAAATGACAAGGAAACTCAAGACACAAACCCAGAAGAAAATGACTAAGCTGCAATGAAAATATAATCTGTTTGTCTAAGATGACAGGGAAAAGAAATTGATGAATGTTGGAGAAGATATGGGAAAACTGGAACAATAATGCATTGTTGGTGGAATTGTGAACTGATTCAAACATTCTGGAGAGTAATTTGGAGCTATGCTCAAAAAGTTATCAAACTGTGCATACCCTTTGACCCAGCAATGTTTCTATTGGGCTTATATCCCAAAAAGATCTTAAAGGAGGGAAAGGACCCACATGTGCAAGAATGTTTATGGAAACTCTTTTTGTAGTGGCAAGAAACTGGAAACTGAATGGGATTCCCATCAATTGGAGAATGGCTGAATAAATTATGGTATATGAATGTCATGGAATATTATTGTTCTATAAGAAACGACCAGCAGGATGATTTCAGAGAGGCCTGGAGAGCCTTGCATGAGCTGATGCTGAGCGAAATGAGCAGAACCAGGAGATCATTATATATGGCAACAACAATACTATATGATGATCAATTCTGATGGACATGGCTCTCTTCAACAATGAGATGTTTCAAACCAGTTCCAATTGTTCAGTGATGAAGAAAGCCAAATATGCCCAGGGAGAGAACTGTGGGAACTGAGTCTGGACCACAACATAGCATTTTCACGCTCTCTATTGATGTTTGCTTGCATTTTGTTCTCTCTCAGGTTTTTTTCCCTTCTTGAAATGATTTTTCTTGTGCAGCAAGATAGCTGTATAACTATGTATACATATACTGGATTTAACATATTTTAACATAATTAACATGTATTGGACTACCTGCCATCTAGGGGAGGGGGTCGGGGGGAGGAGGGGAAAATTTGTAACAGAAGGCTTTACAAGAGTCAATGTTGAAAAATTACCCATGCATATGTTTTGTAAATAAAAAGCTTTAATAAAATTTTAAAAAAGAAAATAAAAACCTTCAATTAAATAAATGTTTATTGAATAACAAAGAAAAATATAATCTGTGTACAACTTTAATTAGAATTTCTAGAATACATAAAGCAAGAAAAATTTAAAATCTTAAAAATGATTTTTTAAAAAATCTAATGAGTGCTACAAAAAAAAATGAGGAAAAAATGAACATTAAAGTAGAAACAATTGGAAAAAGAATTAACAGCCTGAAACAAAATGATACAAAACTTTACTTAAGCAGAAACTACCTGAAAATTAGAATGGATGAAACAAAAGGCAATGTTACTCCATGAAATGACCAGAAGAACATTAAAACAAAGTCAAAAGACTGGGAAAGTAGAAAAAAAATGTAAGGCATCATATGGCAAAAGCAAATGACCTGAAAAATAGATTGAAATGAGAGAATTTATGAATCACTGGGATAACTTAAAGCCATGATTCTACACATAGACACACATAGAAAAAAATCCTAGATATTATATTTCAAGAAATAATGAAAGAAATCTTCCCAGATTTCTTAGAACCAGAAGGCAAAGGGAAAATGAAAAGAACCCACCTCCTGAAAGAAATCACAAAATGAAAACTCCCAGGAACATTACGGCTAAAATCTAGAGCTTCTATGGCAAAGAAAAAATATTGCAAGGAGCTAAAAAAAAAAAAGAATTCAAATATTAAGGATCAGAGACCTTGGAATATGATATTCTTGAAAGCAAAGGATATAAGCTTAGGTAAGAATGACTTAATCAGAATGACTCAGCAAAAATGGGTCATAATAATAATGATAACAACAATAGCCAATATTTATATAACACTATGTATCAGGCTCTGTAATAAGTTTTTTACAATTATTAATCTCATTTGTCCCTCACGACAACTCTGAAAGGTAGGTACTAATATTATCCCCATTTGATAGATGAGAAAACTGAGGCATATAGTTAAGTGACTTGCCCAGGTTCATACAGCTAATATAGGCATGAGGCTAAGATTTGAACTCAAGTCTTTGGTACTCCGGGCCTGGCCCTTTGGGCCTTTAATAAAATAAAGAATTTCCAAGAACCAAAGATCAAAGCTAAATAGAAATTTTGAGGTACAAATACAGGAGTCAAAACAAACAAAAATGTAAACATGAACATATAATCCTAAGGGGCTAAACAAGGACAGACTGTTTAATTTCTAATACAGGAAGATGATACATGTCCCCTTTGAACCTATCATCATTAAGGGCTACAGAGTTTGTTCAATTAGATAGAAGACCTAGGAGTGCTTCTTACATGTCTTGATGATCTTAAAAAAAGAATGCAAAGAGAGAAAAAGAGGAATACACTATGGTTGGGCAGGAGAAAGAGATAAGATTAAGAGAAATTATCTCCCATGATTACAGTATACAAGAAGTATCTAAAAACAAGGAGGAAGGGGTGAGAGAAGTATCTGACACCTAATCTTAATAGTCAAAGAAAGGACAACACATACACACACAGAATTGAGTGCAAAGATATATTTCTCTCCACTGGAAAACAGGAGGGAAAGAAGGAAAAGAAGAGGAAGGGAATAAGAGCAAGGGTAGATTAAGAGAGAGCTCATCTTTTTTTTAATAATAGCTTTTTATTTGAAAAATATATGCAAAGATAGTTTTCAACATTCACCCTTGCAAAACTTTGTGTTCCAAATTTTTCTCCCTACCTTCCCCCATCCTCTCCCCTAGACTGCAAGTAATTCAATGTTAAACATGTGCCATTTTTCTATACATATTTACTCATTTACCATGCTGCACAGGAAAAATCAGATCAAAAAGGAAAAAAAGATGAGAAAAAAAGTAAGCAAACAACAACAAAGATGAAAATATTGTGTTGGGGGGGGGGAAGGATAAGAATCTTTTATTGGGTTTTTAGTGAGGAAAAAAGAAGCAGGGATGAGATAAAGCGGGTTATATCAAATTTAGAGCACTGGGACTATTCTCATGCCTCTCACCAAAAGTATGAGAAAATAGGAGAGAAGGAAACAAGGTAATAGCCTGTTGGTGAGTCTGCCTATCTCAAGTCTCCCTACTCCAATTTATCCTACTTTTAGTCATGAAAGTGCTTTTCCTAAAGTATAGGTCTGACCATGTCACATCATCTCCGCCTCCCAATCAATAAACTTCAGTGTCTCCCTGTTGTCTCCAGAAGCAAATACAAAATTCTTTTTAGCATTCAAAGCCTTTTATAACTTAACCTCTTCCTACTTTTTCAGTCTTTTTATTTTTTATTCCCCATAAGATACATTTGGATCTATTGACACTGACTTCTTGGCCATTCCTTGAACAAGACACATCATCTCTAAGTCCAAGCATTTCTTCTGGCTATCCCCCATGGCTGGAATGCTCTCCCTCCTCAAGTCTGCCTATTGACAAATACTGAGACTTGATGGGATAGAACTGATGGTAGAAATATGGTTCTGGAAAGTTATTCCTATTGAAAAGAAATAGAAAAGGTTAAAGATGAAGTATGGAGTAACTTTGTATAATATATTCAGGTAAGGAAATTCAGTAACTGGGAGGATGGAAGCAGGAACTGGGGGGGAAGGGAAGAGTAATAAAGCATAATAGGGAATATCTAGGTGAAGAACAACTGAGGTAGAAGTAGTGTTGTTATTTGCGTATAATACAGAATCCTGGACAGGAAAAACACTTAGATGAGGAATGAGGGGAGTAGATGAAAAATCTGGATGAGAGATATATCCTAATGATAGGGAACATTAATCATCCAGACATATTCTGAATTTCTCTCCCTAAAATTGAGCAGCTAAGAATTTCTTGTCATTCTTAATAATAATTCATACAAGATGAAAGTACCTCACATGGGAATTTCTATTAAGGATTTGATTCTCACCAACAGGAGGTATCCATCTGAAGTGAAAGTAATGGAAACTCTGAAGGGAAAAGACCATTCTGTCTTAGGATATACAAAGGAGAAAATTAGAAGTAAGGATTGACCTAGATTTGGGGAGATCAGATTTCAGATTAGAGGAAATGGAAAAGCACTATATTTAGTTTCAAATCCTGGCTAGTCGTATTTTTAACCTGAGAAACTTTGAGTCCCTCTGGGCCTCAATTGCTTCATCTATAAAATAGGCTGGTTAGAGAACTTAGATGGCTTAGAAAGTCCCTTCCAGATCTAAATTTATGATTCTAAGTCAGTCCAGATGATACATAGTAAAAATTACAAAGAAAAAGTGGCTCATTAACCAACTTTTAAAAAGTTTTTTAAAGTTAGTTTTTTTTAAAGGAAGATGGAAAAAAGCAGGTAACATGAAATGAATAAAGATCCTTTAAGAATAGTGTCAGAAGTGGTAGAGCTCCAAATGAGCCTCTCCTCACAAAAGAAACCTAAGGACAACCAAAAAATAAAAGACTGTCAAGGACTTTTTTTAGCTATACTGAGGGGAAGAGGAGGATCAAAGAAGGAAGGATTCACTGTTTAGCTCTTATCAACTTGTGTTTAAAAAAAGAAGAAATACATCCAGAGTTCAGCAAACAGATCATAAGCCTGGCATGGTAGCATTATTATTAGTTTTGAAAGGGATAATGAAAATGGGCAGCACAGAGAAGACAGAGAGGTATAATTCTTTGCTTCTATTTTCTCTACCAAGAAGAATGATATACTTGCAAGGACATAGAATGTGAAATCTGGATGGGATATCATCTTACCCACTCTCTTTTTATAGATAAAGAAATTGAGCTCCAGAGAGAGGAAAACATTTATGCAGTGTCACAAAGCTAAGTGTTACATAGCTAAACAAGTCTCCAGGCTCCCAATTCTATGCATTTTGGGAGTGACTTGATAGAAAGAAAACTTTATAACAATTAGAACCACCAGCAGTGGAACTGAGCTACCTGGGGACATAGTGAATCCCTCACATTGGAGATTCTCAAGAACAGGCTAGATCAGTGGTATCAAATCAAATAGAAACAGGTCATTAATCCATACATAAAGATCCCTCTTAGGTCACATATTGACTTAGTCTTAAAATGTAATGTTATCCAGACAATTTTCAGCTGACGAAATTAAAATCATTTCTAGTCATATGAAAAGGTGCTCCAAATCACTATTGATCAGAGAAATGAAAATTAAGACAACTCTGAGGTACCACTACACACCTGTCAGATTGGCTAAAATGACAGGAAAAAGATAATGATGACTGTTGGAAGGGAGGTGGGAAAGCTGGGACTCTAATACATTGTTGGTGGAGCTGTGAATGGATCCAACCATTCTGGAGAGCAATCTGGAACTATGCTCAAAAAGTTATCAAACTGTGCATACTCTTTGACCCAGCACTGTTTCTGTAGGGCTTATATCCCAAAGAGATCTTAAAGGAAGGAAAGGGCCCCACATGTGCAAGAATGTTTGTGGCAGCCCTTTTTGTAGTGGCTAGAAACTGGAAACTGAATGGATGCCCATCAATTGGAGAGTGGCTAAATAAATTATGGTATATGAATGTTATGGAATATTATTGTTCTGTAAGAAATGACCAGCAGGACGATTTCAGAGAGGCCTGGAGAGACTTGCATGAACTGATGCTGAATGAAATGAGCAGAACCAGGAGATCATTATACACGGCAATAACAAGATTATATGATGATCAATTCTGATGGACATGGGTCTCTTCAACAATGAAATGCTTCAAACCAATTCCAATTGTTCAGTGAAGAAAGCCATATACACCCAGAGAGAGGGATATGAAATGTGGACCACAACATAACATTTCCATGCTCTCTATTGATGTTTGCTTGCATTGTGTTTCCTTTCTCAGATTTTTTTTCTTGTAGATACGATTTTTCTTGCACAGCAGGATAAGTATGGAAATATGTATACATATATTCGACTTGTCAAATATTTTAATATAATTAACATGTAGTGGATATCCTGTCATCTAGGGGAGGGGAGGGGAATGGGGGGAAAATTTGTAACAGAAAGCTTTGTAAGGATCAATGTTGAAGAGCTACCCATACATATGTTATACAAATAAAAAGCTTTAATTTTAAAAAAATGTAATGTTATCTATGTTTTATTGTATTTTTATTAATTTTGTTAAATATTATCCAATTACAACTTAATCTGGTTCAGAATACATTCTGGAATACTGTACAGCCAGTCCCTGTGTTTGATACATCTAGGCCAGATAACCAACCTCTTATCAAAAATGTTGTGGAAAGCAGTCTTACTTAGATATGAATTAGACTACTTGATTTCTCAGACTCTTCCAAATCTGAGAAGTTAGTTAACTTCCGAGCCCCAGTGTCCTGATCTGTAATATAAAGTTACTACAATTTCTATTTCCTGCCTCATCAAGATAAAAAGAAAGTCTTTTGGAAACTATGAAATAATATATAAAGTAATGATTTATCATTTTTTACTATTATACATGGGATTTTAAAAGTAGAGATGAAATCTATTATCTAGACCTGAGAAGAGACAAAATATAAAGCAAAATCTCTGAATGCTATTCTTAGATCTGCCACAGACTTGATATGTGGTCAGTCGCTTGATCCTGTGAAGTCACAATAGTTGCCTTCTCTGAAGCTAAGTTTTCAACTTTATAGAATGCTGGGTTTTGCTACATACCCTCTCATAGGAAGGAGTGATAATAATTAATTGCATCTTATTGTTATTATTGTTATAAATAATGACAACTTATATTTGACTACATAACTATACTTCCCAAATTACTTTATACATTATCTCATTTGTACTCCAGTCTGGATTGAATCTACAGTTACGTAAGAGCATCAAGGATTCATTTAATATTCAAGAAAGTTCCTGCCAATAAAAAATGTCTCAAAGCATAATCAGAATAGATACAAAAGGAGGGAGAAAAGAGAGAACAGACACAGAAATGGATTGCCAAGGTCACAGAGACAAGAGACAAATTCATTACTGTAGAAATCTGTGATTCGTGAACTTCATCTGGGGGCTAGAAACAAAGGGTAGTTTGAGAGTTGACTGGTGCTGACATGTTTTAAGCGGTTACATAGAAACAATGTAGCTGCCTCCAAACAATAGCACCCACAAGAATGTTGTTTTTTCCAACTGGAAGAGATAGAGCCCAATCTTTTCATGTTATAGATTTAAAAATGATGAAGGGATTTGTCCAAGCAGATAATTAATGGCAGGTGATCAAGGCTGTTTTGAAAAGGCTATTTAAGACAAACTCCTAAAAGATATATTCTCAAAATGCTTCCATACTGAACCCCTGAAAGTCTTGTGTGTATGTGAATAGTTTCTCTTCTGCATTTTACTCCTATGCAAGGAAGAAATTAGATGGGACTTACAGAACTCTGGAACCATTGGCTTCTTGACAGCCGAAATCTTGGTGACAGAATATTTGTCCTTTCTGGATTTCAAGAATCTGTTCATCTTCTTTCTCTTTCTTTAGGACAAGCATGTCATGGATGGCTCCAGCGTCAGTGACCCCACAGCTCTTAGATGTTCCAGTCCAATTAGCCCATTTTCCAGGGTCCACAATCCAACTTCTGAGGTTGTCTAGCCTCAAAAACCTATGCTCAGGGTCTGGGGACAGTAGGTGAAGTTGCAATGCCCTTAGTAGATGCTGAGCTCATGAAATGTCCATTTTAGGACACCTGTACAGTCAAAGGGTTGGCCAAGGTCATTTAAGAACCTACTAATTCAATCTGAGTTTTATTTTTATTATCTACAGAATCAGACATACTGATTAAATGTGCTTTGGCTTTATTAAATCAGGGAAAGTCATTCTCAGAATGTAGCTTTTTAATCCCGTTATTGAGGGGCATTCTGTCAAGTCTTAAAGACTCCTAATTTCTAATGGGTATGTCTTTCCAATGAAACTTCAGACCAAAAACGTTTCCATAATTGTATTAAACAATAGGCTTGGAAGGCATATACCCATAAGACCCCAAGGCTAGCGAATGGGACTTCTCCACTGACAAGAAGAAAATTTCTCCTTTAAGTCTAAAAGTTATATGGGTTAATGGAGAGGTGGCCTCTGAGTCAGCATGACCTGGGTTTAAGTTTTTCATTTGAAGTCATAGTAGTCATGTGACTCTGGACAAGTTGGTCTCAATACTTCAGGCAAGCAACTCTCCCAACTTTCACCTGGGATCTCTCAGTTTGTTCTTTTTAAAAAACATTTTGATAACTGTATTTAAATATGTGTTTCCTTTGTGATGCTAAGGATTTTATTGTATACATTTAAAAACATGATTCTGAGAAGGTGTCCATCTTCAACTGACTGTTAGAGGGGAAAGCCCATGACACAAAACAGGTTAAAAGACCTATTCTAAAATTATAAATTGCAGAGCATTTTCAATCCACATTGTTGGAAGATTTCCTTCCTCATTCTAAAGCTGTGTTTAACTGTGAAATCACAGGTTTTGAATAACAATATTAACAAAAAAAAAAAAAAAAAGCAACCCAGGGTCACTGAGGCATGATGGAGAGAATGAACTGCCTCACCTCAGAACAATGGCAGGACAACTGACCTCTGATGTGCCACTGAACAATTATTAGGAGGGGAACTTAAATACTCTGGACCACTCACCAGAATCAGGTAAAGGAGGGTGGTGAAAGTGAACCAAGAAACCTCCCATATCCCTCTCCTCTATGATACAGTTCTGAGAACCAAGAAAGATTCCTCACCTTGATGATAAGTTAGAAGTTAGAAACTAGTTTTCTCTGAAAAAGTCTAAGAGAAGTAATTGATAGATACAATTTTTCTGCTTCAGAAACTTGTGGATACTGCTCTGATAGAGCCTCTCAAGAAGCCGGGCTAGTGAAGCTAACTAGTGAAGCTAGGCTGCTTTATTTGATATGTAAAATACATTATCTCCATAGTCTAGGTGGACATTTTCATTGTCTAATTTCTACCCACAAATCTGTCAAGACTGAAAGATGCATTAGTTTATGGCAAATTTGCAACTAAGTGTAAAAATAACATCATATATTTGCATATGCATGATCTCATTTGAGCCTCCCAGCAACCCGGGGAGGTAAGTAGGGCACAAATTATTATTTTCATTTTACAAGTAAGGAAATTAAGGCTCAAAGAGATCAAGTTACTTACCTAAAGTAAACTAGTAAAGAGTAGGGCCAGGGTTCAAGCCCAAGGCTTCTAGCTCCCAAATCCAATGTGTTTTCCACTCCATCACACAGACTGGTACTGAGAGGCAAGTACTGAGAGAGGGTCCTTTGAGGTTTTTTGAGTGTTTTCTCTCACCCAACAGAAGCCTTGAGTAATTCCCAGCTAAATTAGAAGAGACTTTCTCCATTTTACCAGAACTTCACAGATACAAAATGTTTTCTGATCCTTCCACTCTTTTCTTCACATGAGAAAGAGAGTTTCCCTTCCTTCTCTCCCCTTCCCCCCACTTGCTTTCAGCCCAGGACATATTACCATAAAACCTCTTAGTGCACTAATCCCAAAATGCAGAAAGAGTCAAGAAAGCTTAGAAGAGAATTATTTCTTTTTAGTACCCTCTGCTTGGGACAAATGTGTTATTCCCTGACTCAGGCAAAGTCAGAAACTTTGGAAGTTGCTAGTCCTAGATAAGCTACCTTTGTTGTTATTGAATCATTTATTTCAGATGATTCCTGATCCTATTTAGAGGGTTTTTTTTGGCGAAGCTACTGATGTGGTTTGCCATTTCCTTCTTGTGCTCATTTTATACATGAAGAAACTGAGGGAATCAAGATTAAGTGACTTGCCCAGGGTCACAGAGCTAGTAAGTGTCTGAGGTTGCATTTGAACTCAGGTCTTTATGACTCCAGGTGGGGTGCTTTATACACTGTGCCACCCAACTGCTCAGTTAATAGATAATAGTTACTATTCATCTGTAATACTCAGGAAGCAGAGTAGGGCTCAGAAATTAGAAACATAGAATGTCAAAGCAGAGAATTTACAATAAAGATTTTCAAAGCTCTAAGATACCCTAGGAAGAAATTTTTTAACTGTGAGTAGCAACACCATATGAGTTTGTGTGACTGAATGTGAGAAAATTGGCAATAGTAAAAGGTTTCTGAATGAAATGACCGAAAATTAATTCAAAATCAGATATGTAATGAATCTCAGGTGTTTCTGGCAGCACTTGCTTATGTTGCATCAGGTGACTTCACTGCAACCTTGATTTTGAACATACAATATATTCAGTTTGCAATGCGCATGCACAGCTGCTGCTCAGATTTGAGGTGGAAACAAGGGAAAATTTTTTGGGTAAAAGGGGTCATGAGTGGAAAAAGTTAAAAAGCACTGATATAAGAACATAGATTGTTAGAGCAATAAAAAAAAAACTGTAGAGATCATTTTAATAACTTGATTTTATATAGTACTTCAAGACCTACAAAATATTTCCTCAACCACAACCTCATAGGATAGGTCATACAATTATTATCCTTATTTATATAGAAGAGGAAAGTGAGGCTCAGAGATTTTCCCATGGTCCTTTATCGTAACTAAGAAGTATCAGAACTGAATTACAAAAGTGATTTAACCCAAAAGATGAAGAATGCAGAGCTACAAGTAAAGGTCAGGTCTTTTCAGTCCTAATTTCATGCTCTTGCTGTTACAACTTAGAAAGTTATATATAAGTAATCCTCACAGCTTGCTGATAGGAGATGCTAAGAAATAATCTAAATTTAGAGGTGGAGAGGCTAAGAGGTATTGTGAGAAGCAATTTTTACTTCAGTTCACCCAATAAGTCAATTTTTACTTCAGATCACCCAGTAAGCCAATTTATGGTAAAGGAGGCATATAGACCATAGAGTTTCTGACTTGAAGCACTGGGTATTGGACATTAGATCAAAGTATCTTATCTGTCTTTGGGAATTGCCCTGAATTTCCTAATTTAAAAAAATGGAAATTTTCATTCAGCATGCCAAGCTCTGGAGTAAAAAGTCTTTTATATGGACCGGTATTATAGATAATTCAAAAAATAATTTTCACAACTTCTTCCAAACTGATCACTATAAGACAGAATCATTGATGCTAAAGGAAGGAGGGGCTATATAAGTATTTCCCATTTACATTCAAATCTGTCTAAATAAAATTTATATAAAGCAGGCCAAGAGGCTCAACTAAATTAGATCATTCCAAGAACATTTAAGGATGAAACTGGAAAGGAGAAAAGGTGATTAAAAAAAACAAAAATGGAAAAGATTTATCATGACATCTATAGCAACCCTTTTCTTCATTGATAGTAATATAATTAAATTCATATCATCCCAATGTGCTATAATCCCAATGTACTAAATAAAATAAAATTAGAAAGAAGTGTTAGATTAGACCAAGAGGGACATCTGTGTTAGAGGAGAAACAACTTCAAGGGTACTCAATTAATTTCAAAACATCTGGAAGAAAGGGGGATACCAAATGCTTAAGGAAAAAAAAATCATAAGCATGACCATGAAGGGAGATTCTGAATTACAGAATAATATTCACTACAAGTCTGGGAGGGATTGTAAATTGTGAGAAAGAAGGATTGCCCTGAAATATCTGTGTATTACCCTAATGATGACCTCTCATTCAGTTCCCTTCCCTTAATTCATTCCTTCATTTATTAAGTGCCTATTATGTTTTAGGCACAGCTTCTAGGAGTCTGGCACTTTCTGAATTTCTGTGGGATGAAATAAAGGCTATCTCCTACCTGACATGCCTTTGCTACCTTGAGTGCTTGTACAAGAGCTACATTTGTGAAACATATGCACAAGCATACCTTTATATTTTCAAGAGTATTCTTTGGATCGAGGTATGATAAGTCAAAGAAAAAGCTGACTCCTTGGGGAAAACACCTAAGATGAGATGAGATTCATGTAAAAAAAGAAGGTGTTGGGATAGAGAGGAGGCCTGGGCCGAAGGTAAATCTTAAATCTGTTTCCTGGTCTAAGTTTAGCTTTTTTTATGGAGCTTTCCTTCCAAAAGGGCTAATCCTGTGACTGACTCTCTCCACCCCAGCACAAAGGGATTGTTCTGGCCTTGTTCCAAGCCAATCAGTTCTCTAGTTGCTGAGACTTTAAGAGATGTACTTAATCCTCTCAAAGATGATCCACATCCCCCATAGGGCTATGTAACTATCTGTAACCACTCTAAATTGATTAAAGAATTTTCCTGACCAAACTTCACCACACTATTTTGCCAGGACCCTACCTGTATGATTTTAGAGAGCTGTCTTTAGCAGTTTAGTCTGATCTTTTGTTAAAAGTCACTTATCTTTTTCTCTCTAGCATAACCAAAATATGAACAAATTCCCAAGAAAAAGTTGTTTCTGTTACATGCTGAGAAATAGACTCCAAAAAGACATAAGTACTCAGAGGAAAAAAATGGCTCCAGTAAGAATCCCATCCATGCTCAAATCCCCAATGGAGGTGCTATCCTCTTGTCAGAGCCCTTCAAACCCAACCCTAACCTGGTTCCTTCATCCTAAATCTCAACTTCCTTATTTAAAATGGAAGCAATAATCGCCTTTACTTTATAGGATCAAATGAGATCAGGGAAGAAACCATTTTGTGAATACTAAAATGCTCTATAATTATCAGCTGCTATGATTACTGTTGAGAAGCAGTGTGGTATAAGGGATTGAGAACCAGCCTTAAAGCCAGGATGACCTTGGCTTAAATCCTGCCTCTAATACTTACTTTATGGGCAAGTAACTTACCCAGTAAAATAGTAAGTGGTAGAAGAGTTGTAGGTCTGGATTGATAGAGGAAGTTTCCTCTGGGAACTTCTGCCACCAATGCAATTACAAGTCTGGATCAAATTTTTTTTTATTATTTTTAGAAACTCTTCCCCAAATCCATAGGTAAGGGGCATTTCAAGAGAAGCCAAAGTTTTTAGGGGTGGGAGCATGATTTACCCTAAAGAGAATGGAGAAATACAGGATAGCATATTTCTGTACTAGTTATTTAGCATTCACAGCAGTCCCCTTCCTTCTTAATTGAGAGCAAGTCCTTTGAGCAGTGTTCACGCATGCTGCTGTTTGGGATCCCCTACGATGGAATGCACTTATATGTGAGCCCCATAAATTCTTAAACACTCAATTGTGCTAGCATACAACAGAGCAGATAACAAAGACAGAACACATTTGTTAATGAAAATTCTCAATATATTCCCCAATACAACCACCATTCACAGACCATTTTAGGAAAAAAAAAATGCTCAAAGCCCTTTCTTCTGTTTGTTTCTGTCTACAATACGTACTGACCAGTACTGACCAAAGCCACCAAAGTCATAAACTAAGAAGATCCCTAGAAATCGGAAGGGAGAAATGATCAGAAATGACTGATCTTACGATTATAGAACCAAACATAATGTAAGGAATGAGAGTAAAAAATGTTAATATAAGAGACAGAATGATGGAGCTGAAAGGAGCCTTCAAAAGGAGTAAGATGACCTTGCTGGAAGGGACCTTAGAGATCACTAGTCTAAATTCACTATTTTACAAATGTAAAGCAGAGAGAAAAGGTGAATTGTCCAAGGTTATCAACTAGATTGGTTTCTACACCAGTCTTCTAGAGCCTATTTCAATAATAAAATCATCTCAGGCGGGAAAATGAATGTATGATTCTATAAGAGCTTCATTTCAGCCTTTCCTCAATTGAACTCAGAATGGGAGAGGGCTCACAGGACCCTTATTCCCACTGATTGTTGCTAGCTTCAATAGAGATTATGAATTCAACTCTTATAAAATGAGAGTATTACAATTGCCTCTTTTGTCACAGTTCCTGCCAACAATCAAGAGTAATGTATTTAATAGAGTTATTGGAATAACACTGTTAAACTTGAACATAAGGGAAAAATTTACCTTGTCTCAATGCTCAGCCCCTACCTCTATTGAATCTTCAAGCAATATACCCACTTCCCCAATCAGAGTTTGATGCAAGAAGCTATAAGATGGCTCATTTCCCCAAAGGAAGAAATCTCTAGATCCAAAATGGATGCCCACCCCCCCCTCAGATCAAGCCAAGTTTTCCTCCTTTTCTTTCCCAACTCAGAAAATTGAGTAGAAATTGTGATTTTGTCAACAAATCCCTGGGAATGCTGCTTCTTGGAAGGCTCAGCAGAGAAGGCGACCCTGTGACCATTAGCAATGACATAGCCCAAGAAACCACCCGGTGCCTGTCCATCTCTCTGGACCCCATGGGTCCTGCTCACCTCTCCTGTACTGACTGCAGTAGCCGGCAGTAGAAGAAAGACTGAGCCTGCTTGGCTACCGTAAGCATGACAACAGCTTGGAGCTTTTGGATCAGTTACATACCAGCGGTAACAGCTGGAGTTTCTATAGAAAATTCTATCCCATCAAGGTAACCTAATAGGCCACTCATTATCAGGTAGACTAGTGGGATTGCCCACAGGACAGCTTGGCATTACCCCAGGCAAGCAGACCAGCCTGTGGATTTGGAGGTCCTTGGAGGGAAATGGAAAGAGAGGGATGTTTGTACTTGTCTTTCTGAAAATAAGTTTAGGAAGCATTCATTTTCTAGGAGGAAAAGTGGAAAGCCTATCTTTGTCAATCTAAACCTGGAATTTTGGAGCTGGAAGGACAATTAGTGAGTCAGAAAGTTGGGTATAAAAACTCCATTATCAGACATAAGAATAGCAAAATATAAACAATGTTAGCAATCTGGAGGTACAAACCATTTTAGGGGAAAAGAAAGCAGAAAAGTCTTTCTGAAAGACAATAAAAGAATACCATTTAAACTCTGGGTTGTACATATACTTCAAAGGTAAAAAGAGGGTGAGAAAGTGAAAATATAGTGGCAATAAATGGCCTGAGAGCCCTTAAAACTAGTAGTAGCCACTTGGCAAATTGGATTGTATTATGACCACTGTGGTGGAAACAATAACCTAACTCCTGTTTCTGTGCCGGTTAGGCGCTTTTTCTTAAAAATTATTGAAACCATTCTCAAGACTTCACTGGCTCAAGGGATTAAAGATTCAGTTTGCTGATATCATTTCCTGGTCACCTAATTCAAAATAGCCACAAATATTTCCAGACATGCATAGCTGGCATATAACTAAGGAAAGGAGCTTCACTAGTAGAATCAAGTCTGGATGTCCTCAGTGCATATACTTCTATCTACTATGACTAAGTAAATCTTTTAACTTTTGAATGATTAATGTTCAATCCATCCCAATATTGAATATTTTGGTGGTTTTACCAGGGGATTGTTCAAGTTAGGTATAGTCCAAACACTCAACAATACACACAATAGCCTCAACATGACACCCCATTGTCACCCCCTCACATCTATATCTATACTCACACTCTCATATAGCTGAACATATAGCTGAATACACGTTTATTCTGTGGGAGTAGTAGAAGAGGAAGGAATGTCCCCTACAGTTACTTCTATGACTCCTGATTAGAATCAATAGAATTTTAGAGCTATGAGATGGAAAAGAGATTGAATTTAAGAAACATTTACCAAGTGTTTACTGAAACTGGAAGACACAAAATTTAGAGAAGATATGGGTGCCTATCTTTATAAAGCTTTCAGTTAAATAGGGGAGAATAAGAACTAGAGATTATCTAGTCTAATTCTCTCCTTTGAGAGATGGGGAAACAGGAGCTCAAAGAGAATATGACTATGCAAAGTCATACAACTAAACAAGTAAGTGGCAAAGCTGGGACTTGAACCCAAGCCATCATTGATTACAACAATCATTAAAAAAAAAAAAAAAAGACTCAGATATTTAAAAAGATCCAATTCCTTTGGTATGCACAGGAATTTGACTCATAGACCTACCGATCATTTTACCTATTTTTCTTTACCTTTCCTTGACCCTCTCTCTGAGGAAAGGAACCCAGTATGGTTAGTCCACAGCAGTAGAACATCTTCAGTAACTTCCTATTCTCTACAGAAGAAAGCTCTGGTCTTCATGAAATGTAGTCTCTCTCAGCTCAAGCTCAGCTCATTTTTCAAGCATGAATTCAGAGGGACAAAAAGGCACGGCAGATAAAGGACCATACTTAAAGTCAATATGACCAGTCCAATTCCAGGCCAACACATATTGGCCTCTCAGCATCCTTATATAACTTTCTAAGATTATTTCTTGAATAATTGACAATCTTAATTTGTAACAAGAATTCCCCCACTCCAGTGAAATTATGTCTAGACTAACCAAACAAATAAACAAAAAACAACTCTTACTGCTTCCCTACACAAATCTTCATTCTAATCAAGTTGGCATACTTTTAATCTCCTTAACATATTCATATGTCTTCCCTCTTCTGAACCTTTGTATTGCGACTCTGGCTTACTCTACAACCCACATATGCATAAACAGGATGGGTTCCCAGATCTAGATTGGCTGCATCTTCCACTTTGGGAGAGTTTTAGGGGTACCCCTTAGGGGATAGGGGCCTTTCTTTTGTGCTTTAGCTCAAGACTGCATTCAGTGTGTTCTCCCCAGTAGTGATCACCAGCAATTAGCGCTCCAGTTTCATTTAACCAATTAACATCATTTAATTTTTACAAAAGAATGTTTACTGAGAAGGCATAAAAAGAACAGGAATTACAAAATATTTTTTCCCTAGTGACAGTGGGTTCAAATTACAGCAGTTTCTACATACCATTTATTCCATCAAATTCACTTACGAATATAGCATTTTTGTTGAATGAATCAGTTTAACTCTCTTGGTTACCTTTGATCTATGTTACCTCAAACTATCCTTCCATACTTCACTCCTACAATTTGGCTTTTGGCAAATCTTCACTTGGCAAAACTTCACTATAGTTTATGGACTCCTAGTCTTTACTATTCTGATCTTTCAAAATCTACAAGTTCATAGCCATTTCCAATACTTCTTCATCTAAACCAGGAAAGAACAAATGCAAAAAGGCAAAAAATAAAGGCCTGTGTATATGTCAGCCCTGCATTGAAGCCTCTTCCCATTTAAAAGGCCTACAGCAAGTCCTTCCCACCCAAACGGCAGGCAGGCAGGAATGAGGAAGAGAAAGATTTGCTTCACTCTTAGAGTTTTGTAAATAACTTCTGTTCTGTTTAAGCAGTCAATCAACAATCCATCTCTTTACTACATAATTCAGTTATAGAATGTACATGCTACAGATTGAGGAGCAGGACCCTTCCATGTCTTTCCAGAGGCAGGTTTTTCCCGTTCCTGTGGTCTAGCAACAGTTTGAGCAGACTGTGCTTACTTTGGGGACAAGACTTTCTTTGTTAAGCCCTGATTATATGAGTTTTTCTGCTTGGTATGCCCTTACTGATCTTCTCTGCTCACTTGAATTTTATTCATCCTTTGAAGTTTAGTCATTTCATCTCCTCAATGAAACTATTGCTGTCCAAAACAGCATTCAGTATTCATTTTGATCATGGAATCTTGTATGTTAATGATCCTTTTACATGTAAGAGGTAGATAGACACAGACTCCATGTTTTCTCTAGACTATATTATCCACTAGGCCTGGGAGCAGAGAACTTTGTTCATGGGGGGAAGGCAGGTTTCTGAACCACTTTTCACAAAAGTGTGTTATAAACATTGTAGTGCATCATTTAGACAGATTTTGATTGTGTAGGTGTACTAGTGTAACCTTACACAAGAAGACAAAGAAATAAGAAGTATGAAAGTTGAAGGAGGAAGTAGGGGAAAAGAGGGAACAAGTAAAGGAAATGACCAGAGAGTCACACCTTTCCAGACATTAAACCCTTTCTGCTTATGTCAGACTTTGGACATTAGTTTGGGAGGTGGTTTGCTTTATACAAAGGGAGGTTGAGAGTGCTATTTAATGATTTTTTCTGATATGTATCTTATATCTCTATTGTAAGCAAATTATACTCTTTTGCCCTATTATGATCAATGTATGTCATGTGATTACTACTGGTAGATCTTAGCAAGAAGATTCAGAGAAGGAAAATAAGAACTTGGAGTGGTAATTTGAGCATATATAAACTGAAATGAAGTACAAATGACTGATGATAAAAAGTCAGTCATTCAATCAACTAGCATCTATCAAATATCTACTTCAAAATGCTGAACATTGCTGAGCTAAAGATATAAAAAAGGGCAAAAAACAGTCTGCTCTCAAAAAGACAATATACAAACAACTCCACATAAACAACAGTAAATTGGGAGTGGTCTCAAAGAAAAAGACTAAATTAAGGTGGACTGGAAAAGGCTCCTTGTAGAAGGTGTGACTTTAAGCTATATTGAAGAAAGCCAGGAAACAATAACTATAGATAATATAAAATATTTAGGAATCTACTTGCCAAGACAAAGTCAGAAACTGTATGAACACAATTACAAAACACTTTCTACACAAATAAAGTCAGATCTAATCAACTGGAAGAATATCAAATGTTCATGGGTAGGCCAAATTAATATAATAGAAATGAAAATTCTACCTAAATTAATCTACTTATTCAGTGCCATATCAATCAAATTCCCAAGAAGTTATTTTATAGAGGAAGGAAAAATAATAAAGTTCATATGGAAGAAAATCAAGGTCAAGAAATTCAAGGGAATTAAAGAAAAAATGCAAATGAAGGTAGCTATTTGTACCAGACCTAAAATTATATTAAAGTAGTGATCATCAAAATCATTTAGTACTGGCTAAGAAATAGAGTAGTTGATTAATGGAATAGGTTAAGTTTACAAGTCAATGACTACGATAATCTAGTGTCTGATAAACCTAAAGACACCAACTTCTGGCATAAGAACACTATTTGACAAAAATTGATGGGAAAATTGGAAATTAGCATGGTGGATATTAGGCATTGACCCACACCTAACACCCTATACCAAGATAAGGTCAAAATGGGTTCATGATTTAGATATAAAGAGTAATACTATAAGCAAATTAGAAGAACAAAGGATAGTTTATCTCTCAGATCTGTAGACAAGAAAGGAATTTGTGGCCAAAGAAGAACTTGAATATGTTATGGAATGCAAAATGATTAATTTTGATTCTATTAAGTTAAAAAGGTTTTGTACAAACAAAACCAATGCAGACAAGATTAGAAGGGAAGCAGTAAACTGGGAAAAATTTTTATATGCAAGGGTTCTGATACAGGCCTTATTTCTAAAATATAGAAATTCAAATTTATAAGAAAACAAGCCATTCTCCAATTGATAAGTAGTCAAAGAATATGAACAGACAATTTTCAGATGAAGAAATTAAAACCAATTCTATTCATATGAAAAAATGCTCTAAATCACTACTGGTCAAAGAAATACAAATTAAGACAACTCTTAGGTACCACTACCTCAGATTGGCTAAGATGATAGGAAAAGATAATGATGAATGTTGGAGGGAATGTGGGAAAACTGGGATACTAATACATTGTTGATGGAGTTGTGAACTGATCCAACCATTCTTGAGAGCAATATGGAACTATGCCCAAAGGAATATGAAACTGCATATCTTTTGATCCAGCAGTATTTCTATTGGGCTTAATTCCCAAAGAGATCTTAAAGGAGGGAAGGGACCCACATGTGCAAAAATGTTTGTGGCAGCTCTTTTTGTAGTGGCAAGAAACTGGAAACTGAGTTAATGCCCATCAGTTGGAGAATGACTGAATAATTTATGGTATATGAATGTCATGGAATATTATTGTTCTGTAAGAAACAACCAGTAGGATGATTTCGGAGAGGCCTGAAGAAACTTAACATGAACTAATGCTAAGTGAAGTGAGTAGAACCAAGAGAATATTGCATAGATTATATGACGATCAATTCTGATGGATGTGACTCTTTTCAACAGTGAGGTGATTCAGGCTAGTTCCAATGGTCTTGTGATGAAGAAAGCCATTTGCACCTAGAGAGAGGATTGTGGGAAGTGAGTGTGGATGACACTATAGTATTTTTACTTTTGTTGTTGTTTGCTTGCATTTTGTTTTCTCTCATTTTTTTTTCCTTTTGGATCTGATTTTTCTTGGGCAGCATGATAGCTGTGGAAATATATATAGAAGAACTGTACATATTTAACATATATTAGATTACTTGCCATTTAGGGGAGGGAGTGCAGGGAAGGGAAGGAGAAAAACAAATTGGAACATAAGGTTTTGTAAGGGTGAATGTTGAAAACTATCTATGCATGTTGTGTTTTTTTTTGTTTGTTTGTTTTATTTTTTTAATTAAAGCTTTTTATTTGCAAAACATATGTATGGGTAATTCTTCAACATTGACCCTTACAAAGCTTTCTGTTACAAATTTTTCCCCCCTAGTCCCTACCCCTCCCCTAGATGGCAGGATATCTACTACATGTTAATTATGTTAAAATACTTGACAAATCGAATATATGTATGCACATCTTGCTGTGCAAGAAAAATCATGTGTACAAGAAAAAAAATCTGAGAAAGGAAACACAATGCAAGCAAATATCAATAGAGAACATGAAAATGTTATGTTGTGGTCCACATTTCATATCCCTCTCTCTGGGTGTATGTGGCCTTCTTCACTGACCAATTGGAACTGGTTTGAAGCATTTCATTGTTGAAGAGAGTCATGTCCATCAGAATTGATCATCGTATAGTCTTGTTGCTGTGTATAATGATCTCCTGGTTCTGCTCATTTTGCTCAGCCACAGTTTGTTCAAGTCTCTCCAGGACTCTCTGAAATCATCCTGCTGGTCATTTCTTACAGAACAATAATATTCCATGACATTCATATACCATAATTTATTCAGCCATTCTCCAATTGATGGCATCCATTCAGTTTCCAGTTTCTTGCCACTACAAAAAAGGCTGCCACAAACATTCTTGCACATGTGGGTCCCTTTCCCTCCTTTATGATTTCTTTGGGATATAAGCCCAACAGAAACACTGCTGAGTCAAAGGGTATGCACAGTTTGATAAATTTTGGGGCATAGTTACAAATTATGCATGTGTTTTAAAAATAAAAAAGCTTTCTATAAAAAAAGAAAACCAGGAAACAGAGATAAGGAGAGATAATTGTTCAGGACTGGGGTCAGCTTGTGAAAAGACTTGAAGTCAGGAGATGGAGTGTCCGGGGGGAGAAATAGTAAGGAGGCTGGAGTTATTGTATTGGTAAGTATGTGAATATGAGTAAGGCGTAAGAAGACTAGAAAAGTAGAAAGGGTCTAAGTTATGAATGATTTTGAAGACTAAACAGAAAATTTCATATTTGATCCTGGAAGGAAGAAGGGGCCATTGGAGTTTGATGATTTGGTGGGGAAGGATGGTAATGTTGTTGGTAATGATATAGTCATGAAGTCTTGGGTCCTTGGTAATTAAGTGAACAGTGACAGAGAGAGCCTGAATTAACTGTATATAATCTGGAAGCCAAGATACTCCCTGAGGCAACCTGGGAGAAGCACTGATATGATTACTCCTTTAAGTATACCTTTTGATTTTGATTAGGCCTTTTGTTCTTTAAGTGGACCTTTATTATAATCCCACTTTTGGTTTATCCCTAGTTGAATTCCTAGCTGAATTCTTTGCATTGACAAAACCACCATAATTACATAGTTACTGTATTCAATCAGGAAGTCAAGTTATGATATAAACTCCTGAGGTTATATTTCCCCTATTAAAAACCTACTTGTACTATAATTCTCCCACTAAATTCCTGTTTTAGAAATTTAGCTTGACATGATATCTGGAGTTCTCTTGGAACTAGCCACACCTTAATGGCATCTTCCCCTATTAATTGTGAATTCCTTTACAGAATTTAGCTCTTTTCCTTTGTTAATTGCTAAAACCCTTTTTCTTTGTTAAAAACCTCACATGGATTTAGCCTGCTCTTACCAGCATAATAAAAATCTTTGACTTTTGATTTGGAGATTGTCTAAGCTTATGAATGCTTTTGAGGTACTTCAAACAACTGACCTGTAATCTCAATACATTTTTAGGGTCTGCATCCCAACCTTTGATAGTTAAACTCATCATTTTGATGGCCCTCTTCAAAGAGAGTCTGGCTGCAGTCCTAAAACCCCATCATTCAAACCCACATTTTAAGATGATCAGTTTGACAACTAAGTGGAAGATGGCTTAGAATATGGAGAGACCTGAGGTAGGGACCAACTAACAGACTATTGTAATAGTCTAGACATGATGTGATAAGGGTTGGTACTAGGGTAGTTGTGGTGGAGGTGGGACAAAGGAGAGAAGAGGAAAGGAGGAGGCAGGAGAGGGGGGAAAGATGTTATGTAGGTATTACATATACATACATATATATGTGTGTGTGTATATATATATATGCATATATATATATATATAAACTTGCCCCTACACTGGATTGAAAACTCCTTGATGATAGGAATTGTGGCTTACTTTATTTCCCTATCTTTAGTCTGTAACCATATTTGAGAACATTGCATGAGATTCTTTCTGGGCATCTTTTCTCCCTATGACCCTCTTCCCTTCCTAGCTACTTAACAAACCCCAACTAGCACAGTATTTTGTGAATATGCATCCATTAACAACCATTAGCCCCAACCAATGTATTTACCTTTACTAGTCAGCCAGAAAATATAATTAGTATAAAACAAGACATTTGATAAAAATAGCATAGTAAAGAACATAGAAATATAGTATTTCTTCCATGAACCTAAATCACACTCTTCCATAAATACAAACATCTATAGGAAAAGTGGATGCATATAGAAAACAAATATGGCTTGGGGTATATTCAAGGAGTGGCTTACATATAGGGAATGATGAGGTCCTGCATAGCTGGATGGGCATTGGCAAAGAAAGTAGTATTGTAATGCTCCCTAAATCAGGAGGAACAGGGCACTGATGGGATCAGGTCGGCCTTGGGTGAACCTTTTGTTCTTGGGTGGGTCTCTTGTTCAAGTGAACATCTTTGATAACCTCACCTTACTGTATCTAATTAGAAAGCCAAGTTATGATGTCAAACTCCCAAGGTTAAATTTCCCTTATAAATCTGCCTATGGCCTGTACCTTCTTTGCAAATCCCATTTAGAGTTAGCCTGCCAGTCAATGATGTGATCCCATTCCTTTGTTAACCCCTTTTGAGTTAGGTCTGCTAAACTCCTTTATGGATTTAGCCTGCCAGTCAATGGAGTATTTCCACATCATGTTGTATTACCTTTCTCCTGGTTAATTGGGAATTCCACTAGGGAATTTGTCTTTTCTGTGTTTAATTGTTAAAAATCCCTTTCCTTGTTAATTATAATATTCTTTTTATTGCTCTCCTGAATCTATTTCATATTTACCAATCCTAGTGTCTATTTTACCTCTTCATTTTGTCTGTAATCTCTTATTGTAAATAAAGGTATCTTTTGGCAAAGAGAATACCACTATGAATTCTTCACATGTGCCTTATACCTCATATTCCAAACTAGGAATTGCTACTCTTACCTCATCAGGGAATATCTGTGGCTAGGGTTGATGATGCATGTAGCAGTACATGACTGATGATACATGACTGATGATGACTCCTGGAAATACCATTATGTGGCTCCTTCCCCACTAGTCTTATATTGCATATGGTTCCCACCAGATATATAGCCTCCCCTGGATATATCTCTTATCAGCTTTGACTCCCTGTTGGTCTTATATAGCTGCTGCTCAGCTTTGCTTGTCTATCCAGATACCCTTGCTGCTGGTCCCAAACATAGCTCTGTCATGTACAAGGCTGTGGAGCTTTGCTTCAAGCTTTAGTGAGTATCCTTAAGGGTGGGGGTGAGGGAAGGTTGCTATCTCTTAACTGGAAGAGTGGGCTCTGCCATGCTCTTATTTTTAAAGGCCAGACACTTAATTCTTTTGAAAAATAAGCCTAAACTATATCCCAAAGAGATCTTAAAGGAGGGAAAGGGACCCGCATGTGCAAAAATGTTTGTGGCAGCCCTTTTTTGTAGTGGCTAGAAAATGGAAACTGAGTGGATGCCCATCAGTTGTAGAATAGCTGAATAAATTATGGTATATGAATGTCATGGAATATTATTGTTCTATAAGAAACGATCAGGATGATTTTAAGAGGCCTGGAGAGACTTAACATGAACTGATGCTAAGTGAAATGAGCAGAACCATTAGATCATTGTACATGGCAATAACAATATTATACGATGATCAATTCTGATGGATGTGATTCTTCTTTTTTTTTTTATTAAAGCTTTTTATTTGCAAAACATATGCATGGGTAATTTTTCAACATTGACCCTTGCAAAGCTTTCTGTTCCAAATTTTCTCTTCTTCCCCCCATCCCCTCCCCTAGATAGTAGGTAGTCCAATACATATTAATTATGTTAAAATATATGACAAATCCAATATATGTATACATATTTTTACAGTTATCTTGCTGTATAAGAAAAATCAGATCTATAAGAAAAAAAAAACTGAGAAAGAAAACAAAATGCAAGCAAATATCAACAGAAAGTGTGAAAATGTTATGATGCGGTCCACACTCAGATCTCATAGGCTTCTCTCTGGGTGTATATAGCTTTCTTCATCACTGACCAAATGGAACTTGTTTGAAACATCTCATTGTTGAAGAGAGCCATGTCTATCAGAATTGACCATCATATAGTCTTGTTGTTGCCATGTATAATGATCTCCTGGTTCTGCTCATTTCACTCAGCATCAGCTCATGCAAGTCTCTCCAGGCCTCTCTGAAATCATCCTGCTGGTCGTTTCTTACAGAACAATAATACTCCATAACATTCATATACCATAATTTATTCAGCCATTCTCCAATTGATGGGCATCCATTCAGTTTCCAGTTTCTAGGCCCTACAAAAAGGGCTGCCACAAATAAGTTTGCACATGTGGGGCCCTTTCCTTCCTTTAAGATCTCTCTGGGATATAGGCCCACTAGTAACAGTGCTGGGTCAAAGGGTATACACAGTTTGATAAGGATGTGGCTCTTTTCAACAATGAGATAAATGAGGTCAGTTTCAATGATCTTGTGATGAAGAGAGCCATCTACACTCAGAGAGAAGACTGTGGGAACTGAGTGTGGATCATGACATAACATTTTCACTCTTCTTGTTGTTCGTTTGAATTTTGTTTTCTTATTCACTTTTCTTTTTGATAGTGTCTAACTATATAGGTAATACATATATTGGATTTAACATATATTTTAACATGCATAACATATATTGGATTACTTGTCATCTAGGAGAGGGGGTGAGAAGAAGTGGAAAATTTGGAACACAAGGTTATGCAAGGATCAATGTTGAAAAATTATGTGTGAATATGTTTTGAAAATAAAAAGCTTTAATAAAAAAAGAAAGAAAATAAGCCTTAAAATACCCAGGCATTCTATGGGTGAAAACAAAATTTTTATAAGCAAAAAAATATCTCACCACCACCACCAGTCCATTACCCCTTCTTACTTTCAGATCTTGGCTAGAAGAGGTCCATTCTCCAAAAAGAGAGTACTTGCCCCATGTCATCCTCTCTGGATCACAGAGGACAACCTTAATCAGGAAGCTAATAGCTTCCGCTTCATTCTATATTTTAGACTATTTTCTGATCACTTGGTTTTGGGTTTCTGAACTCACCCTGGCTTAGAGTTAGCAAATTCATTTTTGGTGGTTAAACCATACCAAGTCATCATCCCTAGGGAACAGGAATTCTTAACATGGGATCTGCTGTCAGGTTCATAGATTTCAGATCAATGATGTGGATAAGGGGGAGGAAAAGCAAAACCCTTATTTTCACTAGGCAGCCAGATGGTTCAGTGAATAGAGCATTAGGCCTGAAATCAGGAAGACCTGGGTACAGATTTGGTCTCAGGCACTCACTAGCTATGTGATTTGGATAAGTCATTTAATCTGTTTACTTATTCACTGGAGAAGGAAATGGCAAACCACTCCAGCCTCTTTACCAAGAAAACCCATATGAAATCATGACTAAATAGCAATAGATTTTTACCCACCCTTAACTGAATTTTAGCCTTTCCTTCAATTATGAATACAGACAACAGCAAAAGAGTCCAAGACAAAAAAAGGTTAAGAGCTCCTATGTGAAACTTCTGGGGAAAGGGCTCTCCCAATTCCACCTCTCCTGTTCAGTTCAAAAATCCAGTCTTATCATGCATATGAATATAAGGGGAAAGGCAGGGCAACAAAACTAAGCCCAGGGGGCAAGGTAATCATTATCTACACCAGTTTAACCTCATTCCTATTTTTACTATGTACATGTTACTAATTAAGCCTTTCTAGGCTTCAAGCCCACCCTTTCATTCAGGCCTCCAGTCTATTTCTGAAGTCTAATTAATTCAAAATTCCTGCCCAGATAAGCCTGTGTTCCTTAAATATAGAAAGCACTCAATAAATGTTTTCGATTGATTTTTATCAACTCTTATTGCTCACCCTCGCCTGGGGGAGCCTAACATTTTTTCCCTCCTTTGTTTTGGGTTCATATTGTGGAAAATCAAACTTCTTCTTTTTTTTTTTTTTTTTTTTTTTTTTTTAATTTGAAAATCAAACTTCTTGATGAGATCCAGAGTAACTGGATGAGGCTGGCAGAAAGGAACTGGAACAGTGATGGAATTGCTTCCTGGGACAGGGAAGGGCACTGATAGAGATCAATTTAGCCTCTTAGTCCCAGCTTGTGAGGAGGTCATGGGCAACCCTGCCTTGCTATGTCGAGTCAGAAATCCAAGTTATGTCAAATCCCTGAAGTTAAATTTCCCCAATAAATCTGTCCATGACTTATGCCATCTTTGCTTGGAGTTATAACACTCTGCCTCATGATGTCTTTCTGATCTCTCCTTTTCTCTCACATGGTATCTCTCCTTTCATTCCCTATCATGCTCCTAATTTTTCTTCTTATAGCTATCTAACTTTCTGAGGGTGCTAAGCTCCCCTATAGTCTTAGCCTGTCAGCTAAAGGCATACTCCAACTTTATGGAGAATATATACCCTTTTTCCTGGTTAATTGTGAGTTCCACTAGGAAATTTGTTTTTTCCATTGTTAATTGTTAAAATCACTTTGGTGTCTAAATATAATGCTCTTCCAACTCTATTTCATATTTATCACTCCTATCTATTTTACCTCTTCATTTTGTCTATCTATAACTCCTTCTAAATAAACCTATTTTTTGCCAAAGGGAATGGTCATTGTAAATTCTTCACATGACTGAACCCCAACACTTGGTGCCTACAATCTCATCATTTAGTGACCAGGAATTGATCTCCTAGATCACATGATTTGGTCTCCTAAACTATATCATTTTGATAACCTGTTTTTGTGCTCACATATAGCTTGAGGCACAGAAGGTTAAGTAGTTTGGACTAGGATAAAGAAATAAGACACCTCTGCAAACTTCCATCTACCAGCAAACATGAAGGTGATAGGCATGGATATTTGGCCAAATATGGAAACATCATTTTCTCTGATTTAGGAAAAGAGAAGTTTCAGTGAAGGCAATAGCAGTGCAGAAAAAGGCTGATTTTTCCTGCCTTCCAATCTCTGCTGTTCATATTCTCTTCCTTCATCGGCTGAATTCCTGCCCATCAAAATGCCATCCCCACAAGGAAGCCTTTTCTGATCCCTGCCCTCCCCCACATCCCTTTCTTCCTTTCAACACCGTTTGGTACTTTGCACTTCTTTCATGCACTTATCATGTATTATCGATGTGAATCCTAAAATCAGCTTATTCTCTCCCTTTTTCAGGAAATGCTAAAAATGCTCATCCTGGGAACTTAGTTTCCCAGATTGTCTTATTACCATAGTTAAGGTAACTTGATGTGCCCAGACTGTCTTGATTAGCATCTTTAAGATACCTATGATGGGAAGACAGGCTTTCCCAGACTTTGTTAGTATCTTCAAGGCAGTCTCAACAACTCAATATACAACCTTGTCCTCCCCTTTATTTCCCCAAGATTATATTTCCCCTATAAAAGATGTGTTTATGATGAAGATCTTTGCTGAGTCCTTTTCAAGACTAAATCCTATGAGGGGCTCTCTCCCTCCTCAGCATCTTCCTATTAATGGCTATTACTATAGCTAACTCTGGTTAGTCTGCTAAACTCCTTTATGGATTTAACCTCCTAATCAATGGTGTATTCATGATTATGTGGATCACAATCAAATGTGGCAAGTCTTCAAAGAGATGGGAATACCAGAACATCTTACTTGCCTTCTGAGGAACCTATATGTAGTTCAAGAAGCAACAGAACTAAATATGGAACAACTGATTAGTTTCAGATTAGAAAAGGAGTATGACAAGGCTATATAATGGCAGAAAGTAATTGAGAAGATTCTTAATAAGGGTAAAAGAAGAAAGTGTAGAAGCTGGCTTGAAGCTTAATTTAAAAAAAACAAAACAAAAAAACAAACAAACAAACAAACCTACAACTAAAATCTTGGCAACTGATTCCATGACTTCCTGGCAAATAGAAGGTGCAGAAATGGAAGCAGTGTCAGATTTTATATTCCTGGGCTCAAAGATCACTGTAGATAGCAACTGCAGCCATGAAATTAAAAGACCCTTGCTTTTTTAGAAAGAAAGCTACAGCAAATTTGGATAGCATACTAAAAAACAGAGGCATCACTTTGCCAACAAAGATAGTGATTGTCAATCTCATTAGGAAAAAATAAAGGACCTTTCCCCTTTTCCCATAAGATTGTCCAAATACATGCAAAATCTTATCTGAAATTATCCAATTTTTCTTCTCTACCCAATTCTTCTGCCTTTTTTTTCTTATTATTTTCCCTTCTTTGTATAATCCCTAGCCTTATTCTTCTGGAGTTCCTATCTCCCTCAAAGAGGATGCCCACAGAGTATGTCACCCCTTATTCCAAATAAATGCCTATGCTTGATTTGGAGGTGGTTTAACCTGAATTCTTTCAGGTGATACTGCAATACACTTCTGCTACCCCAATTTTTTAGTATATTTAGGTATAATCAAAACTATATTTTTTCCAGTATTGATACATATCTATGACCAATGTATGGTTGGACCATAATAAAAACTGAACACAGAATCTATATTTTCTATTTATGGTGCTGGAGAAGACTTTTGAGAGTTCCTTGGATAGGAAGGAGAGCAAATTAGTCAATACTTAAAGAAATTAATACAAATTATTCAGTAGAAAATCAAATACTAAAGCTGAAACTTAATACATTGGCCATATAATAAGGCAGGAGTTATTAGAAAAGACCCTGATTTAATGAAAGATCAAAGACAAAAGGAAAAAGGGATGGCAGAGGATGAGACAGTATCATGGAAACAATGAACATGAATTTGGACTGACTTTAAGAGATAATAGAGTACAGAAGGGTTTGGTGTGCTGTGGTCCATGGGTCATAGTCAGAGATGACTGAATGACTGAATAACAAGTGACCAAAAAAAGAGTTTATGTTTGATCTTAGAAGTATTAGGGAGGCACTAGAACTTATTGAGTGATGGGGTAAAATCTTTGCTTTAGAAAAATCATTTTGGCAGTGGAGTGAAAAATGGAATATATTGAAGAGAAATTTAAAGGAGAAAGAATAATTAGAAGACTATTGCAATAGTCTAAATTATAGGTAACAAGAGTCTGAACCAAGATTGTAACTGTGAATGGAGAGAAAGGAACATTATGGGAGAAATGCTGTGAAATCTGCTGAGACAGCTAGGAGGCATAGTTAAGGAAGACCCAAATTCAAAGCCTGCCTCAGGTATTTATTAGCTATGTAATGCTGGGCAAATTACTTAACCACTGTTTGACTCAGTTTCCTCAATTATAAAATGGGAATAATAGCACTTACCTTGTATTAAGATTAAATAAGATCTGTGAAGTGCTTAGCACAGTGGTACATAATAACATTATATAAATGCTTATTCCTTACCCCATCTATTATTTGATTAATAACAGCCTCCAGACAGATGGCCTTGGAAGTCTGAAATAAAAATCAATCAACTAGCATTTTTTAAGCATCTATTATATGCCAGATACTGTATTAAGGGTATGTACCTAAAGCAAAAGCCTTGGAAAGTAGAATGGAGCTGTATAAAGAAACATTAAGCATCAATTCTGAAAAAGGCAATTCCAAAGAGATCTTAACAAGAATCCCTAGTTATTTGCTCCCAGAAATCTGACTATAAAAGGTAACCTGAAACAGGGGGAATAAATGTAGTCTAGCTTCACCAAATAGCAATGGAGAAGATAGAAGAAAGCACCAGTTTTGGAGGTAGTGAGCAGCAGTTTGGAATTAAAATAACTGGAGGTTATCAAATGAATGCTTCTTTGGTTACTATAGCCGAATTAATGTATCCTAGAGGTAGAAGGGACCACACAATGTTCACATGGTCATACACCTTCTGTGCCACTGTTGGTTTCACCTTGCATAGTCTATGAAAAAGATATAGTCTGATATCTATATTTGAGTTTTTATGCTTTCCCTAAATTACCTAGTACTGTCATAGTTTATATAAATGAGTTGATTGCCTCCATGAGCCAGCTTGAAATCACTTGCTTATCTGGCCTTGCAGTTCCAAAATGCTGATTTGTTTATTGATCCCTCTTTTCATAAAGCATCCCAGATCATCTGTGGATGACAGCAAGATGTCTAGCTCAAATTTTGACAGTGGATAAATCCCATCATTCAACTTTACTACTACAGATCTAATAATTAAATGGCTTACCATCTTCCCATTTTAATTTGCCTTTCCTGTTGCACTTTTGCCAGCAGGTTGTATAGCCTTTTCCTTTAAGCTTACTATTATTCATTTTCTTCTGCTATTTTCCATTATCCATCAGTGGAGATCATTTATAAGACACTTTCAGAGCAGAATTCAGTAGGATAATATAAAATGATGCCACAAAGCATCATGAGGAAAAAAGAGAGAAAAAATTATTAAAGAAAAAAATCACAGTTGTGAAGAAAGCAGATAAGCATCAATCTAGAATGCTCGGATGTCCATCTAATAGGGAGAGGTTGTAGCTCCACCTACTGGAGTAATAAGTTTTTGTACTGTCCCTATATAGAAGTTTAATTTGTTTCTTCAATGAAAAAGGCATTTGTTACATTTCATTTTGTTTTGTTCTTATTTCTTCATGCAAATTCTTTTCATGGTGCTCTGTTTTGCCTCTTGAGAAGAGTAACAACATATCCCATTTCCAAAGAAAAGCAACTCCAATTTGCCTTGGGGCCAAGAGAGTATGGTATAAATGGTGGTTGATCCTGTCAACTGATCTTACAGCAGCTAAGAAACTGACACCACAGGTATGGTTTCAATGTGTGTGTAGAAGTATTTGTTTAGGAAGACTATTACTAGGAAAGACTGTGTGCTATTAAAGATTTCAAATGGGATACAATCTTTCATTATAATACTTTAAATAGATTTATTTTTGGATTAAATTTTTTTTTTCTTCTCAAAACTAAAAGTTCAAGTATGGATGTCTGGATGCTATTAAAGAGAGAGAAAAAAAGAAAACACATACTATTTTTCTAATTTTCAATATGTCTGTATTTGGATTCTAGGTATATCTATGAAAGATTCATGCTTTTAAAAACATTAAAAGGGTACATAGATTTCTATGACAAAAAGGTATATGAAATCAAAAAAAGTTAAAAACCCCTATTAATAGATTTCCTGTTACAACTTATTCTAACTCATTTTAGGACAAGAGGCTGCCAAGAAATTAATTTTTTGAGCTTGATTCTTCACCTGTGTTAATTTAACATTTTTTTCTTTCTATATTGTATAATATTTTTCCTTAAGTATAAACTCTACATTTGCAGACACAAAGCTTTGCTTGTTACATTCATTTTCTTTGCTTTCCATCTTTAAAATGTTTTATTAAAAACTTAATAATGAATATCAATATAACCAAGCACACTTGCTTTGCAATAAGTTAATTTAAATGTATAAGGTATCATAGCAGTATAATGGGTAATCTGGCACCTGTACAGACCCCATCTGTTTGTTTGGCTAATACAGTCTTTTGCTTCTGGGAGAATTGTGATGTAAGGGAAGTATCTTGGTTAAACTATGGAGTCCACATAGATATTTTATCACTGAAGGCAGTCAACTAGCTACATGGTAGAAGGGGAGCACTGAGCTTCTAAGGAATGAATTTTGGTGGTGATTTTTAGATCCCGGCCTACAGTAACTGCAAAAACGACTCTTTCAGCTGAGATACCTACTTTGGATATGACCTTTTTAGAACTTAGGTACTAAGCTAAGTTTTGAACCTGTTTCCCCAGAGAGTAAGTAAGCAGGGGGAAAAATATGTTTGGCCTGAGACACTTACCACGTCCTAGCTGTGTGACCCTGAGCAAGTAACTTAACCCCAATTGCCTCAGCAAAAAAGAAAAAAAAAACTTTCTGGTTTTGTAATATCTAATACTAACATCAGCAACAAAATATTTTTTAAAATAGACAATAAGAACAAGAAAATACAAACAAGATTGTTTTTGTTCAAATCAATATGTACATTTTTTAAAAAGAAGCAAATTTTTTAAAGAAATATTTGGCCTGATAAACCTTCTAATCAAGACAATAACATCATTCTAATCCTATAATAATGAATTGCTACAACTTTGTACTTGGAATTTTAGAAAGTACAAAAAAGCATCTTTTCCTAATTCTTTTTTTTTTCTTTTAAGTTTTAATCCTGATCTTAACAAGCACCAAATAACATATTTCTTTCTTTTTCTCTCTCTCTTTCTCTCGCTCTCTCTGTATATATACACACATATATGTATGTATTATGAAACAGAAGATAATGTCTGTGATACTATGATTCATTACATAATTTATTTTTGTTTTTAAGTATAAAACAAATTTAATGTATAACTTTCAAAACTATCCTATTTGGGATACTTGTCAGGGGAGTTGTCTGGAGCTCCGAGAGACTATGTAATACTCCCAACGTCTTTTTTTGGAGACCAGATTTGGACTTAGAACCTTCTGCTTTTGAAGCCCTCTCTTTATCTACTATGCCAAGTTTCCTCTTAAAATATCAAAAGACAGTGGCAGCTAGATGGCGCAGTGGATAGAGCACCAGCCCTGAAGTCAGAAAGACCTGAGTTCAAATGTGGTGTCAGACACTTAACACTTCCTAGCTGAATGACCCTGGGCAAGTCACTTAACCCCAATTGCCTCAGGAGAAAAAAATCAAAAGACAAATCTCAGACAAAAATAAATCTTGGTACCTTAGCCACACCTAACCTGCTTACCACTATATTTCTGTTCTTTTCTTCTCAACCCACTACAGAAACCTAGGGCACAGCATGGAAAATGGTTAATCCTAATACTGGAGCAAATCTCAGAATACTTGAGTTCCTGAGCCTTCTTTCATGGATTCAATCCCCTGCTACTTTTGATCTCTCTCCCAGCCAATACACAAAGCAATATGTATAACCCCAACCAGGTATCTTGAAAATGTGAGCCATTTATCACAAAAAAGAACTTGGATTAGTATAAATCTGTGTGACTAGAGGGGGAAAAACAAAAATAAAAACAAAAAGAAACAAACAAAAAAACCTGTCCAAAATATCTATGTTATTGAGTCAGTTATATCCCAAAAAAAGATAGTACTAGGAACACTGGGTGAAAATTACAGATATACTTAGCTTCAATCTAAAGAAAAATGTCCTCATGACAGAGTTGTTTAAAAATGGAATTTGCTACTTCAGGAGAAAGTGGAATATTCATTACTTGAGATCTTTAAGAAAAGGTTGCCCAGCTATTTGTCAGTGCAATGTCAATTACTCCATAAGATCATTTATCAGTATCTTATTATGGATTGGATTGGATGATTTCCAAGGTCCTTTCCAAATCTGAGATTCTGTGTAAACCAAACATCTGAACATGTAAGAGACAAGCATGATGCAGTGCAAAGAGCAATAGATCTGGAATCAGAGGGACTCAGTACAAATCTTTGCCATTTTCTATTTATGTATTGTTCTATAAGTTACAGTAGTCCCACTGGGGGTTAGTTGCTTCAACTGGGGAAAAAAAAAAAAAAAAAGGGTCACCACTAAAATCCTTCCCCTTACAAAAATGGATTCTATGAACCCATCTTTGAGCAAAAAAGGTTAATATGAAAAGCTGAGCTGCTGCTTGGAAGAGACCTTAGGAAGTAGGAAGAATTTAATTAGTAGCAATTTGGATATATATATAGGATCAAACATCTCCTTTTCTTTATGAACAGATACTTTATCTTTTTTCAATAGTATTTTATTTTTCCAACTACATGTAAAAATGGCTTTCAACATCATTTTTGCATGATTTTGAGTTCCAAATTTTCTTTTGTTTGTCTTTCTCCGTTACCTTCCCCTTCCCAAGACAGCAAGCAATTTGATATAGGATACATCCATACAATCATTTTAAACATATTTCCATGTTAGTCACATTGTGAAAGAAAAATCAGAACAAAAGGGGATAAAAACATGAAAAAGAAAAAGCAGATAATTTAAAAAGGTAGAAAAAGTATGCTTCAATCCTCATTCAGTCTTCATATTTTTCCATTCCAAGTCTATTGAAATTTTCTTGGATCAATGTATTGCTGAAAAGAGCCAAGTCCATCATATTTGATCTTTACATAATCTTGCTATTACTGTATATAATATTCTCATGGCTTTGCTCACTTCATTCAGCATCAGTTCATGTAAATCTTTCCAGGTTTTTCTGAAATCAGCTAGCTCATAATTATGTATAGAATAATAACACTCCATTACAATAAACAGACACTTTAATGACTTAAAGAACAAAGAAAGGTTAAGGTCTACAATGGAGGGAAAAGTAAAAGAGGTTGCAAAAAGGGAAAAAAAAAAAAGAAGAAGATGATGGCGGAGTTCAGACATGACTGTGACCTCTGATCTTTTCTCAAACCAACAGCAGATTAAGCCTCTGAACTGATTTTGGAGTCAAGGCACCCCCAAAATATTTGGAGTACAACACATTCCTGGAAGTAGTTGCCTTGGAGGAGCTTCTGAACAGGTCAATTTCAGTTGGGCAGGGGGACAGTTTGCCGAGCTCAGACAGCAGCACAGACAGGGAAGGAAGCCGGGCCTGGACTCAGTGTGGCAGTTTCTAAGCACCTGGGAAGTTTCTGTGAGCCTCTTAGGCCACTCTGGCCTGGTTGCAAGCAGGTGCTTTGGCAGATCTGCCTTTTGTAAAAGGTAGATTGTGAACCACTGAGAACCTCAGACCTGACCTTGATTACCCAGCATCAGAAGTCAATCAGCTGAACTGCCCCAGGGCAAATTAAAGCAGCTGTCCCTCCTTTGCTTTGAACAAACCTCAAGCTTTTTTTAAAAATGAATAAAAAACAAAAAAGAACTCTGACCATAGACAGCTTTTATGGACAGAGAGAAGAACAGATCTCAGATCCTGAGGTTCATGAAGGTAAAGCAACTTCTGAAGAAGCCACAAAGGGAGACATGAGCTGGTCCCCATTTCACAAGGCTTTCCTGGAAGATTGCATAAAGAATGTCAAAAGAGAGTTAGAGGAAAAATGGGGAAATGAATTGAGATTATTGCAAGAAGGATATAAGGCCCTACACAAGAGATATGAAAAAGACACCAATTCACTGAAAAACAAAATTGGTGAAATGGAAAAAGTATGCAATGAACAAATTGACCAATTACAAAAGGAGCTAAAAAAAGTAACTGAAGAAAAGAATACAACAAAAATTAGAATTGAACAAATGGAAGTGAATAAATCAATAAGACTTCAAGAATCAGTCAAACAAAAACAAAAACATGAAAAAATAGAAGAAAATATGAAATATCTCCGAGGAAAAACAACTGACCTGGAAAATAGATCTAGGAGAGACAATCTAAGGATTATTGGACTTCCTGAAAGCCATGATGAAAAAAAAAAAAGAACCTAGACATTATTTTCCAGGAAATCATGAAAGAAAACTGCTCTGATGTTTTAGAATCCAAAGGTAAAGTAGCTATTGAAAGAATTCACTGATCACCTCCTAAAAGAGACACCAAAATTAAAGCCCCAAGGAATATTGTGGCTAAATTTCAGGACTATTGCACCAAGGAAAAGATATTGCAAGCAGCTAGAAAGAAACAATTCAAATACTGAGGAATATAATTAGAATCACCCAGGATCTGTAAGTTTCCATATTAAAAAATTGAAAGGCCAGGAATCAGATATTCCAAAAGGCAAAGGAACTTGGATTACAGCCAAGGATAAGCTATCCAGCTAGAATGAGCATTATCTTCTAGGGAAGAAGATGGATATAGGTGAATTTCACCTATTTCTAATGAAAAGACCAGATCTGAACAAAAATTTGACCTCCAAACACAGAACTCAAGAGAAGCATAAAAAGGTGTAAAAGAAAGAACTCTTGAGAACTATATTTGATTATGGATATACTTAGAGAGTGTGGATATAATTTGATTTTACTTTGATAATATGAAAAAGAAATCTAGAGGTGGAAAGGGGATAATACTGGAAAAAGAGGGAAAAGGAGGTAAAATAAGGTTAAAAAAAAGGAGGTAAAAATAAGTAAAATCTCATGAAGAGGCAAAGAAAACCTAATATAATTGAGGGAAAGAAGGGAAGGGAATGAGCATTGTGTGAATCTTACTCTTATCAGATTGGACTCTAAAAGACAATATCAGACACATTCGGTTTCACAGAGAAACTTGTCCCTCCTTATAGGGAAGCAGGAGGGAAAGAAGGAAAAGAAAGTGAAAGACTAATAAAAGGGAAAATAGAAGAATTAGGAGGTGTAAAAAAGGTGGAGGGGCTCTGGGGGGGAGGACTGTTTGAGGGAGGTGGTCATCAAAAGCAAAATACTGGGGAAGGGGGAAGGAAGATAGGGGAAAGGAAAGAGAAAAACATAACTTTGGGTAAATAAGATGGCAGGAAATACAGAATTAATTATTTTAACTGTGAATGTGAATGGAATGAACTCTCCCATAAAACGGAAGCGGATAGCAGACTGGATTAAAAGCCAGAATCCTACAATATGTTGTTTACAAGAAATATATCTAAAGCATAGAGATACATACAGAGTGAAGGTAAAGGGCTGGAGCAGAATCTATTATGCTTTAGGTGAACAAAAAAAAAAAAAAAGCAGGGGTAGCAATCCCAATCTCAGATCAAGCAAAAGCAAGATAGATCTAATTAAGAGATAAGGAAACTATATTTTACTAAAGGGTACCATTGATAATGAAGCAATATCAATACTAAGCATATATGTACCAAGTGGTATGGCATCCAAATTCCTAGAGAAGTTAAGAGAGATGTAAGAAGAAATAGACAGCAAAACTATACTAGGGGGGCATCTCAACCTTGCTCTTTCAGAATTAGATAAATCAAACCACAAAATAAATAAGAAAGAAGTTAAGGAGATAAACAAAATGTTAGAAAAGTTAGGTATGATAGATCTTTGGAGAAAATTGAACGGAGACAGAAGGGAGTTTACTTTTTTTCTCAGCGGTTCATGGAAGTTATACAAAAATTGACCGTGTGCTAAGGCATAAAAACCTCAAAATCAAATGCAGAAAGGCAGAAATAGTAAACATATCACAAACAGCACTTTTTCAGATCATGATGCAATAAAAATCACATGCAATATAAGGCCAGGAGAAAATAGACCAAAAATTAATCAGAAATTAAATAATCTAATAAAGAATGAATGGGTGAAACAGCAAATCATAGATACAATCAATAATTTCATCTGGGAGAATGACAATAACAAGACAACATATCAAAATTTGTGAGATACAGCCAAAGTAGTTGTAAGGGGTAATTTTATATCTAGATACTTACTTGCATAAAATAGAGAAAGAGAAAATGAATTGGTGCTTACAATTAAAAAATCTAGAAAAAGAACAAATTTAAACCCCCCAAACAAATACCAAATAAAAAATTCTGAAAATAAAAGGGGAGATTAATAAAATTGAAAATAAGAAAACTATTGAATTAATAAATATAACTAAGGGTTGGTTTTATGAAAAAACCAACAAAATAGATAAGCCTTTAGTTAATTTAATTAGAAAGAGGAAAATCAAATTGTTAGTCTCAAAAATGAAAAGGAAGAACTTTCTACCAATTAAGAGGAAATTAGAGAAATAATTAGGAGTTACTTTGCCCAACTTTATTCCAATAAATTTGATAATCTAAGTGAAATGGAGGAATATCTACAAAAATATAGATTGCCCAGGTTAACAGAAGAGGAAATAAATTATTTAAATAGCCCCATTTTAGAAAAAGAAATGGAACAAGCTATTAATCAAATCCCTAAGAAAAAATCTCCAGGGCCACACGGATTTACATGTGAATTCTACCAAACGTTCAAAGAACAATTAATTCCAAAACTATATAAACTATTTGAAAAAAATAGGGAAAGAAGGTGTACTACCAAATTCCTTACATGATACAGACATGGTGCTGATAGCTAAACCAGGTAGGGTGCAGAGAAAGAAAACTATAGACCAATTTCCCTAATGAATATTGATCAAGAATCTTAAATAAAATATTAGCAATGAGATTACAGAAAGTCACCCCCCTGGGATAATACACTATGATCAAGTAGGATTTATACCAGGAATGTAGGGCTGGTTCAATATTAGGAAAACTATCAGCATAATCAATTATATTAATAACCAAACTAACAAAAATCATATGATTATCTCAATAGATGCAGAAAAAGCATTTGATAAAATCCAACACCCATTCTTATTAAAAAAAAAACTAGAGAATATATGGCTTTTCCTTAAAATAATCAATAGCATCTATTTAAAACCATCAGCAAGCATCATATGTAATGGTGACAAACTAGAACCATTCCCAATAAGATGAGGAGTGAAACAAGGCTGCCCACTGTCACCATTACTATTTAATATTGTATTAGAAATGTTAGCTTTGACAGTAAGAGAAGAAAAAAGATTAAAGGAATTAGAGTAGGTAATGAGGAAATTTATCATTCTTGGCAAAATTATCATTCTTTGCAGATGATATGATGGTATACTTAGAGAACCCTAGAGACTCAACTAAAAAACTACTAGAAACAATTCACAACTTTAGCAAAGTTTCAGGATACAAAATTAATCCACATAAATCATCAGCATTTTTATATATTACCAACAAAGTTCAGCAGCAAGAGATACAAAAAGAAATTCCATTCAAAATAACTGTCAATAGCATAAAATATTTGGGAATTTATCTGCCAAGGGAAAGTCAGGAACTATACAAACTAAACTACAAAACACTTTCCACACAAATAAAGTCAGACCTAAGCAGTTGGAAAAACATCAAGTGCTCATGGGTAGTCCAAGCAAATAAAAATGACAATACTACCCAAATTAACTTATTTAGTGCCATACCAATCAAACTCCCAAGAAAATATTTTACAGATCTAGAAAAAAATAGTAGCAAAGTTCATTTGGAAGAACAAAAGGTCAAGAATTTCAAGGGAATTAATGAAAAAAAAAAAATGTTGACGAAGGTGGCCTAGCTGTGATAGATTTAAAACTATATTATAAAGCAGCAGTCATCAAAACCATTTGGTACTGGCTAAGAAATAGAGCAGTCAATCAGTGGAATAGGATAGGATCACAGGACAAACTAGGCAATAACTATAGCAATCTAGTGTTTGACAAACCCAAAGACCCCAGCTTTTGGGATAAGAACTCACTATTTGACAAAAACTGCTGGGAAAATTGGAAACTAGTATGGAAGAAATTAGGGCTTGACCCACACCTAACACCACATACCAAGATAAGATCTAAATGGGTTCATGATTTAGACATAAGGAGTGATATTATAAGCAAATTAGAGGAACATAGGATAGTTTACCTCTCAGACCTGTGGAGAAGGAAGGAATTTGTGTCCAAAGAAGAACTGGAGCTCTTAATTGAACACCAGATAGATAATTCTGGTTATATTAAGTTAAAAAGGTTTTGTACAAACAAAACTAATGCAGACAAGATTAAGAGGAAAGCAATAAATTGGGAAATCTTTACATTTAAGGGTTCTGATAAAGGGCTCATTTCTAAAATATATAGAGAATTGACTCTTATTTATAAGAATTCAAGCCATTCTCCAATCGATAAATGGTCAAAGGATATGAACACTTTTCAGATGATGAAATTAAAACTATTTCTAGTCATTTGAAAAGGTGCTTCAAATCACTCTTGATCAGAGAAATTCAAATTAAGATAACTCTGAGATACCACTACACACCTGTCAGATTGGCTAAGATGACAGGAAAAGATCATGATGAATGTTGGAGGGGATGTGGGAAAACTGAGACACTGATACATTGTTGATGGAACTGTGAATGGATCCAACCATTCTGGAAAGCAATTTGGAACTATGCTCAAAAAGTTATCAAACTGTGCATACCCTTTGACCCAGTAGTGTTTCTATTGCGCCTATATCCCAAAGAGATCTTAAAGGAGAGAAAGGGACCCACATGTGCAAGAGTGTTTGTGGCAGTCCTTTTTGTAGTGGCTAGAAACTGGAAACTGAATGGATGCCCATCAATTGGAGAGTGGCTGAATAAATTACGGTGTATGAATGTTATGGAATATTATTGTTCTGTAAGAAACAACCAGCAGGATGATTTCAGAGAGGCCTGGAGAGACTTGCATGAACTGATGCTAAGTGAAATGAGCAGAACCAGGAAATCATTATACATGGCAACAAGATTATATGATGATCAATTCTGATGAACATGGCTCTCTTCAACAATGAGATGATTCAAACCAGTTCCAGTTCTTCAGTAATGAAGAAAGCCATACACTCAGGGAGAGGCCTGTGGGATCTGAGTGTGGATCACAACACAGTATTGTTTGTTTGCTTGCATTTTGTTTTCCTCAGGTTTTTTGTTTGTTTGTTTTTCTTGTAGACCTAATTTTTCTTGTATAGCAAGATAACTGTATGAATATGTATACATATATTCAATTTGTCAAGTATTTTAACAAAATTAACATGTATTAGACTTCCTGCCATCTAGGGGAGGGGGTGGGGAAAGAAGGGAAAAATTTGTAAGAGAAAGCTTTGCAAGGGTCAATGTTGAAAAATTACCCATGCATATGTTTTGCAAATAAAAGGCTTTAATTAAAAAATATATATATAATCACAGTATCCAGAATGGTGCAATAATTCTAAGGGCAAACTTGGCTGTTTGGGAAAGGGACTCATTTGGAATTCTGATATACTGGATTTGAGATCTTGTTTTCTAGCTGGATAACCTTGGACAAGCCACTAATTTCTCTGAGTCTCAGTTTTCTAATCTGTAAAAGGGAAGTAATGATAATGATACTACTTAATTCATGAGTGGAAAGATCTATATAAGCCATAAAAAGTTATATAAATAAAAAATCCAAGTTTAAATTATTTTTTTTAAAAAAAGGGGGGGAAAGTACAGTTCAAAGACTATCTGCAGATCAAATTTTTCCAATAAGGAGAGAGGATAAAATCAGATTAGCTAGAGAAAAGACCGAATCATTGAGAAGTCATTAAAAAAAAAATCATAGACCAAGAATAAACTGTCTTGATGAATTAGACAAATATATCTATATGGGAAAAATCATTTTTTAAAGATATCCTAAGACTGAAATGTATATAAAGGCAGCATGACATCCTTGAAAGAACATTGTTTCTATTGTATGGCCTTAGACAAGTTACTTAGGTTAGTTGTATATTTTATTTTTCTCCTCTATAAAATGAAAGTGAAATGATTTATAAGATGCCTTCCAATTCTGACATTCTGAGTTGGTTTATGCAAATGGTGTAAAAATTAACCTAGTCTATCTTATTTCACTGCCTATAGTGAAATAAATTGAAACAATGAATAGAAATTAAGAGAGATAGTAGAGGATAAATGGACTTGGCATGTCATGGTCCGCAGAGACCCAAAGAATCAGATGTGACTAAACAACAACATGATGAAATAATCATTCTTCCTCACAGGCCTAAGGGTACATTGCTAAGGTACTGAGCTGCCATGAGGAGGTTTAGTGGGAGGTGCTATACTCCTGAGCATCAGAAAATGTCCACAAAACAAAGTCCAAGCATGGGGAATAACTGGGGACAGAAAACTAGCACCCAACTGTTACTATAACACTATAAACAGATAAAGAAGAAGACAAGTGGTTAGCAAAGCAGCCACAAAATACAAGTAAATTTTGCATTAAATAGCCATTTGCCACAGTTCATTACTCATGTCACTCAAAGCAAGGCTGGATTATTATTCTTATAGGTCTGGGGCATGAGTAATATAGAATGTTCTTTGGGCTTTTCTTTTTTTAAATAAATATTTTTTTTAATTTCAAATAAAATTGTAAAATAAATTCCAAAATTTTGTGAAGTGAAAATACCAAAGTTCAACAGTAAAGAATCTGAATAGGAATCATTTGATATTGAGGGTGGAGCATAGATGGAAGGACATTAATGGCATTAGTATCTTTCAAGCTCTCTGGGTTTGCTATCTGTTATGTAAAACGGGGTTAATAATGTTTGCTGTGCTGGCTTCACTGAGTTGCCATGATCCCCAAATGAAATAACAAAATGAACAATTTGACAAAAAACTGTTAATATAAATATAATTCTATGTCAGAGGCTCCCTTTTGACATGAAGAGCCTAGTTATGCATTAGGTGCTCCACCAGATGAAACTTCCAGTCTTTGATTATTTCTTAATGGTAGTACCAACTTACCTAAGTGAATACTTCTGAGTATGCAGGCATACAAAATATCAAATGTGAATGAATTTTATTTACAGTACAGGACCCAGAAGAGACTGAAATATAAACCTGAGAATTGTCTAATAGTTTCCTTTCCTCCTTTTGGTGGGTCCTATCTTATCCTAAACACCTGGACTGACTCATAGAATCACCCTGAATGGGCTCCAGTAAAGCTTGTGCTAGGAATATGATTCCCCCCATTTCCAAACAACAGGAATTAATTTTCCCATATAAGGTGACAAAGGATTTAACTGGGCTTTGCCTCATCTGACACTGCTTTTCAGTCCTCTAAGGGCATAAAAATTTCCATGCATGTGAAGCTGGGATCATTCTAATTTGGTCTTGTAATCTTTAGATCACAGCTATATTCTGCTCGGCTGATCAGATGAATTTCCCTATGAAGATGAGATGGGCTGAACTATTAAGTATCATTGCTGGACAGGGCAGACTAAACCTCTTTCTCTTAACTGTTGAGCTGTGAGTGTTTCATTTCAGTATTAAATCTAACCCAACAGGCTGTGTTAGGTCTGCCTCTTAGGAAGAGGAAGTTTAGTTCCTCTACATTTCTCACTACTTTGAGACAGTCTTTGACTTGCAATGAGAAAGACATGAATTCAAATTCTGCTTGGATACATAATAATAGCTATGTGACTTCAGGCATTATTTAATCTTGTTCAACCTCAATTTCCTCTTCTGTAAATTTGAGACTGTAATAGTATCTGTTTCACAGAGTTATGTAATGTAAATCACTTTGCAAACCTTAAAGTGATAAATAAATGCTATTATTACTACTTTCATTACATTGTAGTTCCGTTCCTGATAAGTATCCACCATTCTCCATTCCCAATAGAAGTCCTATGTTCATGATGTTAGTGCAGAGGTGCTACCGTTGTTCAACCCAACATGGTTGATGGGGTTTAGAAAGGCTCTGTTCTTCCTTTTGGCCTTTTTGTCTTCTGCCATTCTCCAATACTGCTGGCTAGGTTATACAGATTGCCCTAAGTATTCTGGATAACATGGAGGCCTTGTATACTGACCTTCTGGAGGGGATTGAGTTGGGGAGAGAGGGAGGCAGTTTGGACTCTGAAGTCCACAATCCAAGATTAATTTTACAAGAGAGAAGGCCTTTCTTGAATTGGTAATTTATTGTTATATAGAGCAGAGAGAAATTTAGGACAACACTAAGTTCTCAGACCCAGCTTTGTTGTGAGATGAGGTAGAAGCATATAGTTTTCTACAAAAAATTAAGCTGTACAAATCAGAGAGATGAGAGGGTGACACTGGCCAAATCAAAAGGCTGATGCTATGTCTGGAAGATTGCATAAGTCTCTAGAAGAAAGTACTCAACTGTGAGGAAAAGATAATATTCTGATTGTCGTGTGTGTGTGTGTGTGTGTGTGTGTGTGTGTGTGTGTGTCTTGTTTTACAATTTCTGCAGGATGAAAAAAAGGCTGTCCTGTAACCAAAATTTGAGTTAGATTGGTATGGAGCTAAGGACTCTTCTACATAGCTGTAGAGACCTAGACATCAACTATATTCTCAGGTTCCCAGGAATAACACTGGCAAACAGGCCAAGAATATATAAATTTTAAAAAGTTTCTTTCCTCCCTGGTCCAAAGAATGAGGTGCTGGGATATGGATCATGTTTTAGATGCCAGAAGATAAGTTGATATAAACAATATCCATAACTGAATAATTTCACTTGGGTTTGCAATATGAATCATATTCAACTCTTTAGTATTTCTTACCTTATTGTCTGTCCCCTCCCTTAAACCAATTGTAAAATCTTACAGATTATATCTCCCTCATTTCCCTTCTCCTCACTCCCATACCCCTTTTTATACCATCATGGCACCTTTTCCTGAAATATTACAATAGCTTATTCATTACTCTCTTACCCTTCAATTTCTCCCTTCTCAAAAAATGTCCTCTGTAAGGCAAACTGATATTCCTAAAACATAGATCATTTTACTCCAGTATTCATGAAGTTTCAATAAAGGATAAAATATTGTGTTTAAAGTTCTTTGCAATCAGGCTCCAGTTTATCTCTCTGACTATACATTACATTTTAGATTCTAGCCAAACTAATCTAATCTTCCATTCTTTGAAACATTTCTCTCTTCTCTGTGCCTTTGCTTTGAGGCTATTACCTGTACTTTCCCCTCAATTCTGACTTTTAGAATCCTTTGAATCTTTCCAAGTACCACTTCTTGATCCCCTATTTTAAGTGTACTTTCCCCCCAAACCTCAAATTGCTTTGAATTTACTTTGTATATATTTTCTATCTCATGAGAAGCAGCACCTAGTATCAGATAAACAATTCGGTTGGGAGACAGACATTCCATTTTTGATGCCAATTTTATAGCTTGTAAGCATCTTAGAAAACCATTTGACCCCTCAAGTGTTCTAAGCAACTAAGACTGTATATTGCAGAGAGGGCACCTCTACCATTGGTAGAGGGAGTTTTTTCATTTGGAATGAACGACACCACACAAGTATAGTTTTGTCCTTATGTTTTGTATTTACTTAGTGTCCAGGTTGTTTCTACCAGGAGAATATAAGCTCCTTACCATAAGACTGTTTCATTGTGGTTGTTTTTTTCTTTTCACTTCTAGTACTTACACATAGTTGTTATTTAATAGATACTTAAATGATGTAACCTAATGGTCAAGGTTTATTTGTGATACCATTTCATCCCTGATGTTATAGTTACAGTCAAGAAAGAATAAATACACCTTAAGACTTGGGGTCTAGAAACAGGATTTAATTTAGGAATACTAAATTGTGATGGACAGAGTCAACTGTAGGGAGAGAGAGGACTCTGTCCCAGAGAGTAGGAACTGAGGGTAGATCACAGCATAGTATTTTCACCTTTTTTGTTGTTGTTTGCTTACTTTGTTTTCTTTTTCCTTTGTTTTTCTTTTTTGATCTGATTTTTCTTGTGCAGCATAATTGTGGAACAATGTATAGAAGAAATGCACACGTATTGGGTTACTTGTTGTCTAGGGGAAGGGGTGGGAGGGAGAGAGAAAAAAATTCACACAAGGTTTTGCAAGGGTGAATGCTGAAAACTGCAAGTATTTTGAAAATAAAAAGCTTTTAAAATAATTTAGGGGTAGCTAGATGGTACAGTGAATAGAGTTGCTGGATCTGAAGTTAGAAATACTCATCTTGAGTTGAAGTTTGACCTCAGGCACTTTCCAACTGTGTGACCCTGGACAAGTCATTTAATTCTATTTGCTTCAGTTTCCTCATCTGTAAAAATGGCTAGAGAAAAAAATGACAAATATTCCAACAAAGAGTTGGATGCGACTTAAAAAACAGTGAACACCATCAGGCTTAATCACGATTCTGTGACACTGCATATCTCTTGGGCCTCGATTTCCTCACCTGTAAAATGGGAGGGTTGAACCAAAAGATCTCTACGACTTCTCCCAGCAGTGCTATTTGATTCCAAGCTTCCCAGGATTACTAGGCCATCCCAGGCTGGGAAAAGCAATGTAGAAGCTTGCATGCTTTGGTTAAACTAGATTGTCCTTTTTGTCTTCATCATCAACAATTTCGATATAAAGTTTTGTTACTAAGGTGATAATAAACGTTCTCATGTATGTAGACCTTTAGACTTTTAGGTCATATATGTATTAGGATAACCGAACTACTTCGTCCTCCAGATTTCTAAAAGGCGTGAGTTGCTGAGGAGGCAAGCTGGTCAATGCCCAAGCACTGCACTCGGCGTTCTCTAAACAACCGCATGATGCTCAACAATGGACCTTTTCTGCCTTCGATTGGCTCCTCCTGAAGTGGTGGCTCGATATTCAGGCCAAGCCGGAAGTACCTGTGAAGGTCCTGCTCAGGGGAGGCTTTCCTTAGGTCCATACGCACTTTACATAAGACCCATCCCTACCTGATTCCCTCCACTGTTGGCCAGCGCCCCGCGTCCGTCTCAATTGCCGGCGCATGCTCCATGTATACTCCTTTTCTCCCGCTATAGTCATTCCGGAAGAAGACGCGAACCTAACCTGTCATTTGTAGTGGGCAACCCGAGGTCACGTGCCTCTTAAGACTTCTCCTGTCACATTTTTAGCTCTCGCGGAAGCCCGAACTAGATGCGTATTGGTCAGCGAGCTGTTGGCACATGCTCCGTGGCGAAACATTTCTTTGTCCTCCCCGCCTCTAATAAGCTCCCGCGCGCCCCAAGTCGGCCCAGCTCCACTGAGTAATGAAGGCTCGCCTCCGGGACCTTTTAGAGCCCCGGTTAGAAGGCTCGTAACCGCCCTTATTTGCCCCACTCCAGACCTCCCCCCAGACCCTGAAGGAGCCTGACTGAAAGTCCCGCTTATTTTCTGACGTAATTCAGTTCCGCAAACTTTTTTCCAAGCGCCTCTTCCGAGCCAGGTACTGTGCGTGCTAGCTACAGAGCGGGGTGCCCAGGAGAAAATCCTGGAGCAAAGGGACCAGGATGGGAGCAGGCTCAGAAAGAAGCACCGGCCAATCTGGAAAGCTATTTAAATGAAAGAGCAGGACCTACTTTCAGACAGAGAGGTGCTAATAAGCAGAATGAAACGCAGTTTTGGACACAGCCAATAGCAGAGATTTGTTTTGTTTCACTATGTTTTATTTGTTGTTGTTTATTTGTTGTTTTATTCATTCCCCTCCCACCCCGGGAAAGAGAAGTTGGAGGGGAAAGAAAATAAATGATAATAGAAAAATATTTTTTTTATTAAAAAAGAGCAAGCTATGAGACCTACAGTTTCTTATGCAGCTCATTTTCTGTTCATGTTATTAAAATCAGGATAGAAATTTATTTTGACAACAGTAGAAAAACCACGGAAGCAGGTGAGAGAACAGGATAGGAGAATAGATTTGTTTGGTTGGAACATAATTAGGGGGAAAAGAGTATAATGAAATAAGAACAGAAAGATAAATTAGAATTAGGCTGTTGAGTTTCTTTTGTAAACAGTGGATAGCCTCTGAAGGAAGCTTTTTACTATACCCGGAGAGTGTGTAAAAAGTTTGGTTTTGTCTGAAAAGAAAAGGATTTTGCATAGACTTATACATCGGTGGCCAGAATACATTGGAGAAGGTATAGAATAGATACGGCAAAGAGTTAGGAGGTTATTCCAGCCAGGATTGTAAAAGAAAGCCACTCTAGACTAAGTGATCCTTACTCTTCCCTCAAAAGAAAATTCTGCAACTATCCTTTTCTTTGGAAGGGCTAAACTAACATGGCCCTCCAGACTGCTCTAAAGGGAGTTGATTTTACAACCTTAGACTAGGGCCTAGAAAAAGATAGTTGAGACCTATAGAAAGCTTTCTTAACATGATTCTCAAGACTTGATCTTTTTCCTTTTTCTATGAACTTTCAAATTGAAAAGCAGCTTTTGTAGGTTTGGGACACTTGCAGGTAAAAAAGAATCTTAGTGAATTGGAAATAACATGAGAATATCAATGGTGCCATTTTTGTAGTCCGCTAATTGAAAATGAATATTTGCTGATGTTATTAGACATCCTTTGAAGTGCTGCATTTACATAGAATTACCCTTTCAACAATCCCCCAAACTAAGATTCATGTTTTCCTTGAATGTACTACTTTCCAAGATAAAAATCAGTTGCTAGTCGATTTAAGCCTTAATTACTGACATGAATTTTGCTTTTCAAAAGGTCCTAGAAAACAAATACAACTCTAAAAAACTACCTTGGAGTTGGTATTGGCTTCCCCTCCCCCCCCCCCAGATGCAGGTAAAAAGACTTGCTGAAATTGTTGATTGGGCCTTGCAGGGGAGACCCTAGTAACTTCCTGAGTCTCAATTTTGTGATTTTTAAAATGAATATATGAAACACCTGCTTAAATACTTAGAACTGTTGGGAAGGATAAATGAGAAAAAAATATCTTAAGGTAGTAAATTTGCAAGTACTATGTGCATGCCAATTTTTTTGTGGCACAGTAGTGTAATGGAAAGAATCACATTAGAAAGTCAAAATTGAGGCTTGATGATATAAAATTCAGTATCTTCTACCTCTTCCCCTACTACCTCCCTCCCCAAAAATCAACTGGTCCAAGAGTAAAAAATAGATATAGAACCTTTGATATCATTGGTGTCAACTCCTAAGAACAGAAAAAAACACCTTTTACCAATGCAAGTTGGCAGCTCTGCAACTTAAGTTGCATTTTACCAGTGCAAGTTGGCATCTCAACAGAATTGTCTAGGCCACTAAGAGATTAAATGATTAGCCTAGTATTTATCAGAGATGGAACTTGATCATGTCCTTATCTCGGGGCACCATTTTATCCTGTGTGCCTCTCATTGACTCTCAAAAATAAAACCAAATGTCAGTTGAGAAACATTTAAGTGCTTATTGTGTGCCAGGTGCTAAGGGAATAAGCTGATCTCTTAGGATACAAAAAGAGAGACAAAAGACAATCCCTGCCTTCAAGGAGTTTACAGTCTAACAGGAGCCAAAGAAATATAGATAAGGCCGGTTGTATCCAAGATAAATAGGAAATAATATGGTTTTCTGCAGTATGTCACAAATCTCCAAAAATTCCCATTTATTGATGACCTACCCATGAATAATCAAAATTGCAGATGTGAAATCCTGGCATGTTGAGGAGTGACTGTATTTTATTAGCCTCTTAAAGGCTCCAGTCTCCTTTTTGCTTTCTGTTCTAAGGCTAGCCTGCTTAAGAGACTGTCCTTTGCCCGTGTTATTTAATTAATTAATTAAAGATTAATCTAGGTTCAGAATTTACATTTCAACAGGCATAGTCTTAAAGAGGGTGGGTATTAGTTTATTTCTGCTTAGAACCTTTATTTAAATAAGACTTAAGGAAAGAGGAAACTCATACTGCAAAAGTAATACATAGTTAACAAACACATTGGCCCCTATAACAAACAACATATGGCATCGCCACATCTGAGTTTCTTGTCTGGGAGGCCTCATGGTGACAGTATTCAGAATCTCTAGTGAGAGTCATTTCGAGTCAAGTTTGTAAAGACTTCCTAGCCCAAATCCTCAAAATTCCTTTCCACTTAAGGGTTTTTATAGGCTGAGAACAAAGGCGGCACTATGATAAGTATTTTTATTTAATATGTGACTCTTGAGACTTAGTAGCCTCCCAGATACAGGATGCTCCATCACAAAAGGCCCACCAAGGAGAATATTTGTTCATTCCCTTAGGAGGACTGTGTTTATTCAAGGTATTGGCCAGGTTTCCAGGGTAAACACAGGTCTGCAGTAAAAGACTTGATTAATGGACCAGAAAGGATGGCCTTCCTTTATGCTTTCCTAGCATTCTATCAGATAACTGCAAGCATATTCTCAGCAAAAAGAAGTTAAACATGGCTGAGACTTATTTAAAATATCTTGCTCACTAGGATTCTTTACAACAGGTTAGATATTAGAATTAAGAGGGTTTGGAAAAGGCTTTGTGTGAGATGGGATTTTAGTTGAGATTTAAAGGGATCTAGAGAAGTTAATAGGCAGAATTGATGGAGAGTGTGCCACAGAAAATTCTCATGCTATGGAGAGTGAGTCCAGCAGTGTGTGTGTGTGTTGGGAGAAGGCATTAAGAAGCCTGGAAATAAGTGAGACTGCTGGTTATGATGGTCTTGAGTGACAGCATTTTGTATTTGATTTTGAAGGTGATAGGGAGCCACTGGAGTTTATTGATCTATACTTTAGGAAATAGGAAATTGACCTGTGCTTTAGCTCACTTGTGGCTGAATGGAAAAATGGATTGGAGTTGAGAGAGACTTGAGACCTACCAGCAGTCTATTGCATTAATCCAGGATAGTGGCAATAAGGGCCTTTACTAAAGTATTGGCAGTGTCAGAATAGAGAAGGGAGAATTCAAGAGATGTTGCAAATATGAAATCAATAGGCCATGGCAACAGATTGGATATGGGGGAGTGAGAGATGGTTAAGAATCCAGGATGACTCCTAGGTTAGAAACCTGAGGAACTAGAACAATGTTACTTGATACAGTAATAACAAAGGAATGAGGTGAAAAGAACCCTAAGGGGAAAGATAATAAATTCTGTTTTGGATTTGTTGAATATAAGATGTTTACAGGACATTTAGTTCAAGATTTCTGAAAGACAGTTCTAAGATTCATAACTGGAGATCTGCAGAGAAGGTGGAGGTAGAATAGAAGATTTGAGAATCATCAGCGGAAAGATGGTAGTTGAATCCATGGGAGCTGATAAGATCAATTAAGTAAAGTGATTATATTAGTGAAAATTAGAGGGAAAAGAGAAGAGAGCCCAGGACCGAAATTTTTGCAGACAGTGTCTTTCTGTATGCTTCATTATTTCAGCATCTCAAACCAGATTCTATATTTTCATGTTGATTGACTTAAAACAGTAAATTTGTATCAAATCCACAAGACAAATTACAGAAAATCTCAGTTTAGATAATGATTTTTTTCCCTCAAAGCTTTTTTTTCTGTTGTCTTTTGAAATAAGTTGTTAATGTGATTTAAAATCAGAAAAATTTTGAAAACTACTTTAATATAGTTATATCTGTTAAAAGTAAAAATTCTTTTTAGATAAACTACAAAGATTGAATTAATGGCTGTATGGAAATCATAAATGTTAAAACATAGCCTACACCTATTTCCTGCCTTTTATTATAAAGGAATGAATTTAAAGAATAATTTATAACAGAAAAAATCAACAAATCCTTAGAAATGTCACATATTAGATTATAATAGAAGAAACCTCTAACATAAAATGGTTTTATACATAAGTGGGTTGCTTATTCTAATGAAATAGTGTTATAAATAACATTTAAGACTCCATACTAACCTACAAAAACCTATTCAAAAATAAAAAGTAGGGAAATAATATAATTCAATAAAGCTATTTTAAGATATTGTCTTACATGCTAGTCCTTGTATTATTTATATTTTTATATCTTTTAACATTTCCACAGCTCTTTTAAGAAGCCTCTCCCGGGTAGGAAACCAGTATTTTATAACTTTATGTTAAATGCCTAACATTGTGCTGCATACATAATTGACAGTTGCCTGAAATAGATTTAATTCAACTATGAGTTAAGAAAAAAAGGTGGCCAAAGAGGTCTTAGTTAAAGGCTTAAATACAGATCCTGATAGAGCATGTCTCTGGATAGCTCACTTGTTTTGGTTGTCTTTCTACTAATGCGCTCTAGTATCCTTCCAGAACTAGATATATATACTATTGCATTTGTGTTCTGACCAGGGCAAAAGCTCCTTCCGGATATTTGCTTCTTTTGCTCTTTTATATATCATCTATGATTGCCATGTAATGTGTTCTTGTCCTTAATATTTCTTCCAGTTTGTGCTGCTGCTTCAGAGCCTTATCACTATAGATTTCAGTCGTCCCTTGACATTTGAGAGGATTAGTGCATAGGCCCTCAGCAAATGTGGCAGTCTACCACTAACTCTAGACCCCACCCCAAACCTTTACTTTTAATAATTCTGATCATATTTAACACAAGTAAAACAATACACTACACCTATAAAAAAGTTGCAGTTTTCCACATGTGAAAGATTGGTATCGTGCACACTATGTAGTCTTCATAGCCACAGTTAGCAGTAAATGCTTCATAGTTTCCGTCTATGAAAAGTATAAGATATGACCATTATTGCAAAAGAAAATCACATGACTGAATCGGGATGGCTGAGAGACAGGGAGATATTCCCAAAGAGAGTGTAGCCCATAGTTCTTTTGAAAACTGAAACTTTAAACAAAATTTAACTATAATTTATGTCTGTGTACTTTTGGTATTAAATGATAGAATAGATTAAAATTTTATAGTATTTATGTTTTTATGATTTACTAGTTTTTTTAAAAAAAGTTTTCTTTACATATGTACATCATTTGTAATTTTCTGCAGTATGTCACAAATCTCCAAAAATTCCCATTTATTGATGACCTACCCATGAATAATCAAAATTGCAGATGTGAAATCCTGACATGTTGAGGAGTGACTGTATTTTATTAGCCTCTTAAAGGCTCCAGTCTCCTTTTTGCTTTCTGTTCTAAGGCTAGCCTGCTTAAGAGACTGTCCTTTGCCCGTGTTATCTCCCATACATAAAATAGTCTACCTGTCTTCCTTGTGTCATATGCTAAACTATTTCTATATTTTAAATCCCAACCAAAGGGTAGATTACTTTTATTCCAATGTGAGCGCTGCATTTTTCTTCTCTTTTCTGGTTATGAAATAAACTTGGATTCCAACATTGAAAATGGTAGATCAAAATCATCAAACATAACTTGCTGAGCCTAGTTTCATGAGTGTTGTTACCATGTTGCCCTGCTATCTTCCCAGTCAATACACAGTAAAATGCATGGCCCCATCCAGTTGTCTTAAAAATATGAGCCAATTGTCACAAGGAGAATGTCTTTCAGCACAAAGCTATGTGACAAAATATCTGCCTTATTGAGTCAGTTATCGAAGTTCGTGATATTGTGGAGAATGTTATTATTCTGAGTTGTACTATATAGCTTCCAAGATCCCTTCCAAATTTGAGATTCTTTGTGAACTAAGCCCTAGAAAAGCATGATGCAGAGGAAAGAACACTGGATCTCGAGTCAGGGCATTAGTGCAAAGTTTGGCTTTATCTGGCACATAATACATGCTTAATAAATGCTGTTTAATACTAATTCTTACTTAATATTCATTTCAAACTTCTGAATTGCTTTGCTTAAAAAGTAACTGCAGCTACAACTGAAGAACACATTTTGATTATACTTTTGCAAGTTGAAGTTAAGAAGTTGTTCCTAAGCAGAATTTTTTCAAGTAAGATTTGCTTTATGACCTAGATTTACTTTTACCTAACTTCTCCACCTTCAGGCATTCCTTTGTGTTGTTTTTTTTTATCATACCAAAATTTACTTTTACAAAAATAACTAATAGACTGAGAGCTCATATTTGCAGTGTTTTACATCTTAGAAAACATTTTCCATATATGACCATTGGTAAAATTGCTGTGATATATATATTCTTTTTTAATGATATTAAGCTACTAGCCTAGATCATACATCTAATAAGTATCAAAATTGGAATCTTAACTAAGGTTATTATGTCTTACATCTTTATATATAGATGTATTTATACATATTAATACTTAGCTTCAAGTACAGTATTCTTTTCACTTCATTAGTTTGCTTTCATCATGTATTTCTTATTGTGAATGTTTACAGTCAGCCAACATTTATTGGACTCCTTAATAATTGAGCACTATGCTAGGTGCTATTTAGAATACAAGGAGGTTATAAGATATATTACTTACTCTCAAGGGACTTACTAGTTAAGGAGATAGAGTAACAACAAATGTTACAGTAGATCAGAGCAGGAAAGGTTGCAGAGTTGGTTCCAGAAAAATCAGAAAGTTGTACTTTGACCTGATTCTTGAAGAAAAGGAGTGAAGAAAAGCACTTTAGATAGAAAAGAGCAATAGCCTATTGGTGAGACTTCTCGTGGCTCATTTAGAGACTAGACTAGTTGACAGAAAATTTGTGGGTACATAATAAAAAAAAATATGTTTAGGACTTTAAGGCTTAGAAAACTTTCATTATAGCAAGATTGTGAGATTGAGTTTTTCTTATATTAAAAATAATTCCTGAAATATAGATTATATTTTATGATACTAATTTAAGGTTTTTAAAAGTTATGCCTTATGTCATTTGATTCACCAGCCCTCTGGGGGTAAGCACTATATTATTCCAATTTTCCTAATGAGGAACTTGAGACTCAGAGAGATCAGCTGGTAAGTGTCAAATGGGATTCAAGTGTAGGTTTCTTATGGTTCAAAGTCTGGTATTTTTTCCACTGCATCACACTGTCTTAATAATACTGACATGTATTTAGTTCTTTCATATTTACTAAGTATTTTATTTAGAATCAACTTTCTTATCCAAGTTCTCAGATATTTCTTAGATCTATTTCATATCTGAAAAAACTTTTCAAAGTTTAATGAGTCTCAAAAATTAAATATCTTGCCTGTAGTCATGAAACAACTATTAAATGGAATTTGGACATAGATTTTTCTAGCATAGCACCTTTTCTGTTATATCACAGTACTGTTCCAACAACTTTATTTCCCTGTATTCATGATGGTGTTATAGTTGACTACCCACTTTCCTCCTAAAATGAGTTCTAAGTGATTATAACAGATTTTTAATTCCTTATTATTTACTGTTCTTCCTCCTGTTGTCTTTCTTTCCATTAGCTTTTCTTTCCCTGTGCATTTGTTTTGTTATTTTTTCTCTTATATTACCTGGTCTTTTTTCATGTTCAGTAATCCCACACTAGTCATTAACTTCTGTGGAATAGGAGAGGTTTTTTGTTTCACAGCTTTTAACTATTTATAACCTTGAAGCATGTATGTGGGAAGCATTGTTACACATAGTGGATACTTAATTGACTTTGGAGTTAGAGTTCAAGTTCTGTTTCTGATCTATACTGTGTGATCATAAGCAAGGTCACTTTGCCTTTGCCTTTAAATGCTCCTGACAGTTTTATAAAACTGAAAGTCATAGCTAATCTCTATCAATGGAAGGAAATTCTCCACAAGAATGAAATCAAAGGTATGGACTCCTCCCTCCCCTCCCCCCCCCCAAAAAAAAAGGGTTAGGGTTTTAGATTAAACTGAGGAAAATGAACTTTCAATTCAGCATTTAGTGATAAGATATTTTCCTATATTTGGAGGATGCCTTTTTTAACTTGTGGTCTGTTTTGGCAGGCTACATAGAGACCCCTCTACTACTAGACTTATCCTCACCCATCGATCTATACAGCTTTTGTGTCTTAAGAAGGTACTATCTTGGGTGGGAGCTCAGCAAGAGGAAAGCATTTTCACCAAATTCATAGAATCAGAAGAGTTCTTTCCATAGGTGCCATTGTTTCCCTCAGGGGCTTTTATTATACATGGGACTACCTTGGGTGGGACTTAACAAGGAGGAAGGGTTCTAGGTTCTCCTGGAACCTAGTAGTTCTATCATACTAGTCTGATTGGCAGAACCCTTTGTTTACAAATTAAAGAATTTCAGAGTAGGAAGGGGCCTCAGTGGCTTCAGTCCCTTAATTCATTTAGTAAACTTTATTATATTTACTATATGCCAAGTACCATGCTAAGTGCTGGGGATACAAAAAGAGACAAAAGACTACTCCCAAGGAACTTCTGAAAAAGAATCCTCTCTATCACATATTTGAGAAATAATTGTCTGGTCTTTGAAAATCATCAATGAGGAAGAGCTTGCTTTTTCTTGAATCTGACCATTTTACTTTGGGATAATTATTAGTAATTTTTTTCTTTAGATGGAGTAAAAATGTCAAATTGTATCTAAAACTTCTACCCTTCTGACTTCTGAGACCAAACAGAAAAAAATTAAAATCCCTTTTCTATGTTACAACCCTTGTAGTATTGAAAATAGCTGCCATGGTTCTCCTGTCTTCTCCAAAAGCTGAGCATTTTCACGATCTTCAACCAGTCCTAAGGGCATGAATTAGAAACTTGTTACCATTTTGATTACCCTTTGGATGCTCTCCCGCTTATCAGTGTCCATCAAATGTAGTACTTCTCACTAATTGTGTTACTCCAAATTTGATCTGACCAGAGGCAGTATTCAGTAGGTCTATTAGCATTCTTATTCCTCAGATTCTACATAGTTGGTTCCAGACAGTATTACACATTTCATCTAGCGATGGTTAGATGAGATACATATTATGTACTTCCATTTCATCTAGTGATGGCTAGATTATATACATATATATTATGTATCATTCCTCCAAATGTGATATATCTTTTTGTTTGAATGTAAAATTCCTGAGCATTTTTGAATTTGTACCACAGCAACTAGCATAGTGTAGCATCTAGTAGGTATTTAAATGCTTGTTGATCAATTAATTCTGTGCCTGACTTACTGTAAGTCTGGGGTGACTTTTACTTTTCTGGCTATCATATAACACTGGTCACCTCCAATTCTTTTTTCAAACCAACTTCTCTCTAGCTATATATATATATATGTATTTCAGACAAGTTGCTTTAAAAAGAAAGCCAAGTGTAAGATTTTATTATTCTTATTCAGTTTCATATTAGATTTGACCTAATGTTCTAATCTGTTGTGATTTATTTGAATCTTTATTTTGATATTAAATGAGTTAGATATCCTTAGTCAATCAGCAATATAAACTAAATGTCTTATATATGCCAGTCACTGTGCTAGACCCTGGAGGTACCAACAGAAAAGTGAGTGGCAGCCCTCTGGGAGCTTATATTCTACTGAGGAAATACAGCATATCCACAGATAAATAATGACAGATACAAAATTATTTGAAGTAGGAGCTCTAATAACAAAGGAAATTCTCTAAATTCAGAAAACATACCATTTGTGTCTTTAAGTCATTGATAAAACTGTTAAGTAGTACCATGCTAACCACAGATCCCTGGGGCATTCCACTTGAAATAATGGAAGGGGATACTTAGCCATTAATAAAATTCTTTGAGTCTTGACATTCAACCAATTTAGAATCCACCTAATTGTATTGGCTAGTGTATATATATCTACATCTTTTCCACAAAAAATATCATGAGACTATCAAATGCTTTTGCTAAAATCAAGGTAAATACTATTTCTAACCAAGACTGCTGCCTAAGTGGAAACAAGATCAACTGCATCAAAAACTCAGGTTTGGTTGCCATTATCACCAGAAAAATGTATAGCCTAAATGCTATGCATTCAGAAACAATCTTGGTGAAGACATCTCACAAGAAAGCTCTAAGCGGGGCAGCTAAGTGGCATAATGGATAGAGTGCTGGTCCTGAAATCAGGAGGACCTGAGTTCAAATTTGATCCTAGACATTTAATACTTCCTAGCTCTGTGACCTTGGGCAAGTCACTTAACCCCAACTGCCTCAGCAAAAAAAAAAAAAAAAAAAAGGTTTAGGGGGCAGCTAGGTGGCACAGTGGATAGAGCACCAGCCCTGAAGTCAGGAGGACCTGAGTTCAAATCTGATCTCAGACACTTAACATTCCCTAGCTGTGTGACCCTGGGCAAGTCACTTAACCCCAATTGCCTTAACCAAAAAAAAACAAACAACAAAAAAAGAAAGCTCTAAAATAGTCAGAAATCTATAATGATGAACCTCAGAAGTCACAAAGAACAGCAGTGACTACATGATATACATGGTAGCTCTCAGGCAGGGACATCCCAAGATTCCAAGGTTTCCAGAACTGTCTTGAGAATAACACAAAGATCTTTGAAGGCCCAGCATTCTGTACTTCAGTGGTCCAAAGGGCACCAAACCCAGGATGTAGAAGTCAGGGCATGAATCTAAGTAACAAAAGACAAAACCAAATAGAGCCAATAATTCCAGAAATTGGCCCCTGGCATAAATTCAGAAATTAAGGCTAGATATTATAAGTAAGCTAAAGAAAACTAATCAGTATTTTAAAAAATGGTCAGGCATCCAAAATAGAGAGTAATCCAATAAGTACAGAGAGATTTGAAGGGGGGAGATGAGTTTTTCCTTTCCCCCACTTTTTTTAAGGGGAAAAACGGGTTTTTCATATGGAGTAAATGAAAAGCCAGAATAAAGCAAGATATTTAAAAAGTTTTGAAGGAAAGAATTAGATGAAGAATAAATAATTTAGAATAAAATATAGTAAACTTTACCCAAATAATGAACTCCTTAAAAACTAGTCTAAAATGAACAGAAGTTACTGACTCTATGAAACAGGAAAAAAATGAGACAAAGATTTTAAAATAGGATAATTGAATTCCCTGAAAATGAATTTTTTAGAACCTATTCATCTTATTTCAAGAGATCGTAAATGATCTATCTCAGATCTGTTAGAAATTGAGATCACAGTGAAGGTAGAATCAATCAATCATCTGTAAGAAACTCTCAAAAGTTCCAAGAACATAGCAAAAATCCAGTGTCCCTACATTCAAAAGATAAGGCATCTAGCAAAAATTTGTTCAAGTACCAAGGAACTAGTAATCAGGATCATAGAAGACCTGTTGCCTTTTACTAAACAAAAGGAGATTTAGAAAAGTGTTCCAGAAGATAAAATATAAAAATT
>JAJPUD010000584.1:398809-543486 GCA_023553655.1 Myrmecobius fasciatus
GCATTTACCTTTGCCAAATCTTGTATTCCAAATTTTTCTCTCTCCCTCTTCTCCCTCCCCAAGATAGCAAGCATTCCAATATAACAAGCAAATCCAAGATAGCAAAGCAAGTGTGATTCTTCTAAACATATTTTTACATTCATTCTGCTGCGCAAGAAAAAAAACGGGGGAAAAAACACGAGGGAAAAAAAAAGTAAACAAAAAAAGGTGAAAATACTATGCTTTGATCCACATTCACATTCAGTTTCTATATTTCTTTAGATGCTGATGGCTAAGAGGATAATGTCTTGATTTGCAAATGAATTGTATTTAAGTGAGGCAGAGTTGCACAAAGTTGTTAGTCTCAATTTCTTCCTGAATCATTGAAGTCCAGTGGCCTGACAAAAGTCTAAGACTATTGGTCTCATCCTAAAGATGCCAGGGATGTCCTTGATGTCTTTGATGTCTGATAAGCTCTAATGAGTTACATTAGAAAAACAAAAACACAGTGGCCTTGAGGGCGTTGATTCTCAGAATTTTAAGAGGGAAAAAAAGGGAGAGGAAAAACAATACATTAATGTAGAAAGAAGAACTTTCTATTTCTTATAACTGGGCTCTGTGAGAAGAAGAGTATACAAACATGTATAAAGGGATAGTGGGACCAGATATCAGATGACACTCTTTTCTGACATGGATTCTGACAGGCTTGAATACATTCATATTTTGGTATAGAAATACATCAAAACTCCACAGGAAAACCACTAGGGATGTATGGGGAAAGGTTGAAAGAGAAGATAATATCGAGGAAGTGAAAGTCACAAGCCAAACAAATTTATCCTGAAGAGATTAAAAGGGAAAAAAGAAAGAAAAAATTGCAATTCAAAGGAAAGAGTTCCCTTCAGTTAGGGAATGGTTGAGTAATTGTGCCATATGCATACAATGACCTTAGCAAATGAAATAAAAAATAAATATAGAAAATTTTGGAAAATATGAACTTATTCAGAGAAAAGAATAATTTCTACAATGACAAAAACTACTCTAAAAGACTTAAAAGTAATTATTAGTTATGTGTCTCAGGGATCCATAATGAAGCAAGTTATCCCCTTCCTGATAGAGGCAAAGGACTCAAGCTCCAGAAAAAGTGTTATATTCTTGGACATAGGCACAGACTACACTTGTTTTTGTTTGATTTGGTACTGGTCTTTCTTTTCCCCTCTGTTTGGGGATGGGAATCATTAGCAGTAATGATATTAAAAAAAAAATACCATTGAAACAATAATAAACACAAAAGAGATCAGAAGACAGTTCATAAGCAGCACAGTTTTGAAAGTAATTTATAAAATTTCCTTTTTTTTTCAAAAAAAAAGCAAGCAGTATAAAATGGAGACTTTAAAAATTCATATAATGTCCAATTTTTGTCCTGCTTTTTTTTTTTTTTTTTTTTTTTGCTTTTTGCTGAGGCAATTAAGGTTAAGTGACTTGCCCAAGGTTACACATTGAGGAGATGTTAAGTGTCTGAGACCAGATTTGAACTAAAGTCTTCCTGACTTCAGGGCTGGTGCTCTATCCACTGCACCACATAGCTGCCTTGTCCAGCTTTTAACATGGAAATGTTCTTTGATGTTTAAATTCAGAATAAAAAATAAAATTTAAAAAATCTAAATCTATAGCATTTTGCTTGTCTATTACTTCTCAGGAAAAAAAATAGCATTTCCTTTTTTCCCTGCTTTTTAAATATCTTCTCTACTTGTTGCTCCTCAATAATTGGTGCTAATTACCCCTGGGTCTGAATTTCAGCTGCCATTATTACAACTCTTTGAATCTTTGGGCCTCAAATCCTCTGGGCAATTTACCTCTGTTTAAAATTATCTTCCACACAGAGTCTCTTTAGTTATCTCTGGAAATGCTTCTTTTGCTAAAAATTTTCCCAGGAGTCTCTTCTTTTTAGTTCTGGTTGGCTCATGAGGGGTTGTCCATTTGTCTTCTTTCCTTAGCACCTAGGTAGTAAATCTCCTGTTTTGTTATCACCTCCCACTGAATCTTTTTCAGGTTCAGAAAATCTTTTTCCATTTGTTTTCACTCTTCCAGGCTTTATTTGGGTCAGTTAGTCTAACCTACACAGATATTGTAGTTTCTCCATATCTTATTCTAGACCCTAATAAAATCAACGTCATTCTAACCCAGAAGCATAAAGATGGAAAGTAGGCTAATTTTCTACTACAATTATTTTTTTGAACAAAGCAGTTTGAATTTGTTAGTGAATTGCTATTTACTAATGATGGGTTTATAAAGTATAAATTCAGTTTTCCTAAGCTCTGTCTGAATTTCCTTTTCCTTCATAACACTCTACATTGTATTATACTTATTTGTACATATGTTTTATACATGTACTATCTTACCTACGATAGACACAGTACCATGCATACAGTAGGTTTTTAATGATTTTGTTGTCTAAGCCACAGAATGGGCAAAAAGGAATAAGACCCTAACACTGGGAAATGGTACTAGCCCTCAATTCCATTGTATCATATGGGGTTGCTTTGTGATTATGATGAAGTCCTAGATGGCCAGGTGCACTTGGCAGAGAAACTGGAGCATTGGAATTGTACCCTGGTGCAAGCAGGGAAAAGGCTCTGATAGAGATCAGTGCAGCTCTGTGGTCTTACCCTCTGTGGAGGCTGTCTAGTCAGAAAGCCAAGCTGTGTCAAACCCTTGAAGGCCACTCTCTGTGCAGGTCATGGGCAGCCCAGTTATGTCCTGTCAGAGATCCCAGTCACGTCCCTGTGGTTATATTTTCCCTATAAATCTGCTTATGGCCCATGCCATCTCTGCTGAATCTCCACCAAGACACTCTGTCTCATGGTGTCTTTCCCCTTACTCCTCTCCCATGCCACATCCCACTATGCCTTATGGTGTTTCTCCTCTGAGACCCCACTTCTCCTTATTGCTAACTAACCCTTTTAGGGTGCTAAATGCCTTTTAGGATTTAGGCTGCCAGCCTAGGACATGTTCCAACCTCATGGGATGTTTCCTTTTGCCTGGCTAATTGCAAGTTCCACTAAAGAACTGGTCTTTTCCATCGTTAATTATTAAAACTCCTTTCCTTGCTATATGCTCTACTAATCTATTTTATATTTACCATTCCTGGTGCCCATAGTATCTCTTCATTTTGTCTTATTACCTCTTCTAAATAAATCTACCTTTTGCTAAAGAGAATAGTTATTGTGAATTCTTCACCGAACCCCATTTGATGCCTAAATAGCATCATTTGGTGATACATTGGCCAAATAATGAGATGGTTAATTACTATGAGGGACCACCATCTTAGAAGACTAGTTTATAGTTTAAATTGATTAGTTTTTTGGTCTGAAGTTAGATCACTTTCTCTTGGTTATTCTTGTTCTGATAACAAGTATTAAGTATCCTGGAACATCCTATACTGTATATCACATTCTACATTTTGCTAATTATTTCTATAAAAGATATTTTGTAATAAGCAAGTTAAAAACAAGTTTCTCTTTTTAATTTGGAAGGGCAAGGAAGACTTATCAATGGTGTGATAACCTTGTTCCCTAAAGATATTTCCTTACATAGATTTCTTTTTCTCTAATATTATTTTATTTTTCCTAATTACATGTACATTAATTAAAAAATTGGGGGGTTCCAAATTTTCTCCTTCCCTCCCTCATTCTCCCCCCGAAGATGCTAAGCAAATTGATATAAGTTATATATGCCTCACATAGATTCAAAGTTTCTTTGGGGCCTAGAAGGAAGAGAATTCAAGTGATGATTGTGTCTATAAAAACAACAACAAAAACCCCCAAAACAACAGCAAAAAAGTGAGTGAAAAAATATAGTCATCAGAAACAATTTGAATTGCTTACCTCTCTACATACAGAAAATTGGTAAATACTTTACTAAGAAATACTGACACACTTATCTTTATTTTGTTGTAGAACTCAAGATGGATTTTTTAGTTCTTTTCCTGATTTACTTGGTCTGTGTTCTGACTAGTGTTTTACTGCTCTGCATATATTCCAGAAGGACCCATAACTTGGCAGGAGGAATCCTGACAAGTGGATCACAGGTAATGGAGCAAATGTAGACATTATGGGGATAAGTATATTTTCTAATAAGTTTATTAAATAGTTGTTCATGCTCTTGCCAGTTTTTTCCTAAGGCTAAATAGATTCTATATCTATAATTTCCTACAAGTCAATATATATAATGTACTTCTATAAAGTTAGTTATAGATTAAAGTAACACAAAATGAAACTTATTTTTTCACTAATTTAATATAATTGAATATCTTCCTCTAAAAAAAAAATCAGTATCTTATAGATTTAAGGATATAGTATCAGACAATGACTCTTCTGGCTGTATCTGCAACCAGTTTTTCCTAGTTTTCTAACATTGCTCCTCAGAAATCTTTTCAGCAGTCAAATAAGATATATATACACACATGAACATTATGAGAATAGATAGGACAGAGAGTGAACACCAAGAAGTTTTCTCCATCTTCCAGAGCAGTGAAAAAAAAAAAAATTAAACTTGGTGCCAACAGAAACTCACCCTGGATTCTGTTACTTGTGACTTGTCAAGCCTAAGCTGATAGCCAGGCTAGATTATAAATTTATTTATGAATACTTTTAAGTCTTGGAGAAAATCCCATTCTATGAAACCTATATTAGAGAAAGATGATGTTTATAACTCCTGACAATTTATTGAGTAACTTTAAATGGTAGTATCATTATTTGAGAAATAAAACCAAGGTCTTTATGCTCTCTATTTCATTCTGGACCCGTGAACCAAACCTAAAAAAAAAAAAAGAAAAGAAAGAAAAAGGTAGAATTGTGCTTATCTGGTATGCTCTTAATGTTTACCAAGACCTATAGGGCAGACAAACTTTTAATTTAATTTAGGGGTCACAGTTAAAACAGGAAGCAAGCAATTTTGGAACAAGTGTTATACCTTTTATTAGAGATACTGCCAGTCAGTTATTAATAGAACATGAATTATGAGCTATTTATAGATAATGTCACATCTTTCCACATGTTAAGAACTCTGTATTAGCAAGATAGAGACTTTTTAGGTTTGGGCTTTTCTTTAATGCCATGATGCATTTTACTTCACAGTAGCTGTGCAAAAAATAATATTCTTCTGTAGTTTTACTAAATGCACCTCTTATGGTTCAGTTTTCTTATTTAACTTCAATTGTGATGCTAGCTTTATATTTGGTTCTCCCTGCACAATTATGATCAATTGACTACTCTCTTAAAACAGTACCCAGAACAAGGATATAGTTTGCAGCCCAAATGTTTTTATTCATGTAAAATTAACTAGACTCTATAAGGATTGAATCCATAAGGCTTCAGCTCCATATTTTAACCCAATGAACTAACTAGAATATAAGGCTTATTATACTCTGTAAAGGGAAAGAAAGGGGACAAGCATTTATTAACTACCTACTGTTTGACAGGCATTTTACTAAGTGTTTTGCAGTTATTTATTTTGATCTTCACAATAACCCTAGTAGATAAATAATATTCTAGGTAAGGAAACTGAGACAGATGCGATTAAGCGACTTGCCCAGGGTCTCACAGCTAGTTTGTATCTGAGGTCATATTTGAACTCAGGTCTTCTGACTTCAAGCACAGTGCTCTATCTACTGTGCCACCTTATTGCCTCTATAATCAGAATATAACATACGACACATTAAAAAATAGCAGCATCAGACATCTCCAGATGGAAGAATTCATAAATAACTTGGTAGTAGAATGTTAATCTTTTACCAATACATAGGAAGAATTGCATTCTGGTCATGTTATTTCCCTGGTTATAATAGAGATTATAGGAAATTAACAGTAAAATCTGCTATACATAAATAAATAAAGATAGATAGATATAGATATAGATCTATAAGTTTCAAGCAGGAACTAAAATGTTATTTATATTCAGTTAAATTAAGAAATGTATTTCTATCATTCATTTGACAAGTTAAATATTTGAAGAACTCTTGAGTATATGTGTATTCTACCTACTCTCAATACTCCAACTCTAAATGAATCACAGTTAAAGTTAAGACTTTAAGGAGGACAATTTCTCTTATCTCTGTTTTTGTTTTGCTTTATTAGTTTGCTTATTTGTTTTTTATTCTTTTCTGTAAGGAGTTCTTTGATGAGTCTGCAGCAGTACTAGCATCATATTCTGGAAGGGTCAATTGGCCAATACATTGAACCAATAAATTGAAAATGGAAGAGAAGTAGGGAAAGGCATGGCACCAAAGTAGCAAGCACATGTAGAAGAAATTCAGTGAAGCTACTCTTAGAAAGTTGAGAAAGAATGGAGATGCTTTTGGAAACACAAATGGAGAAACAGCAAGGAAGCTTTTCATAAAAAAGATGAACAAAAACAGTATATTGGCCTTAAAAGATAAACAGAACTGAGAAGACTAATAAAAAGTTCATCAACTGTCACAGATGAATAAAAGGAACCTTGATGTACTTCCATTTTTTTTCTCAATATGAGTATTTTATTTTTCCTATTACATGAAAATTTCAAGATTAATTATTGTAAAATTTTGAGTTCCAAGTTTTTTTCTCCTTCCTTCCCTTCCCTTCCCTTCCCTTTCCCCAACACAGCAAGCAATCTGATATGCGTCGTACATTATCCAGTCATTTTAAATATATTTCCATATTAGTCATGTTGTGAAAGAAAAATCAGAATAAAAGGAAAACAAAAACATGAGAAAGAAAAAAACAAACAACCCCAAAAAAAGGTGAAAATAGTATGCTTTAATCCACATTCAGTCTCCATAGTTCTCTCTGGATGTAGATGGCATTTTCTATCCCAAGTGTATTGGAATTGCCTTGGATCACTGGATTACAGAGAAGAGAGAAATCTATCATAGTTGATTATCACACAGTCTTGTTGATGCTATGTACACTATCTCTTGGTTCTGCTCACCTCACCTCACTTGGCATTATTTCATGTAAGTCTCTCCAGGCTTTTCTGAAATCATCCTGCTGATTGTTTTTTATACAATTATTATATTCCATTATATTCAAAAACCATAATTTGTTCAGCCATTCCCCAACTGATGGGCATCCACTCAATTTCTAATTCCTTGCCATTACAAAAAGGACTGCCACAAACATTTTTGCACATGTGAGTCCTTTTCCCTTTTTTATGATCTCTTTGGGATATAGACTCAGTAGTGAGACTGCTGAATCAAGAGTATACACAATTTGATAGATAGCCCTTTGGACATAGTTCCAAATTGCTCTTCAGAATGGTTGGATAGTTCACAATTCCATCAACAATACATTAGTAGTACTTCCATTTTCAGTAGATGAAGATGAAGGCAGGTAACAGAAACTGTCATTCTCTTGATTTCTTTGGAGATTCTTATATGATGGAGCTGAGTCATATTCTTGTGGAAGAGAACTAAGCAGAGGCAACATGGTATATTGGAAATGATTTTGAATTCAGATAGAAGAAGCTGAATTTGACTTCTTCCTCTGCAAATTTCCTAGCTGTATGACCTTGAGCAAATCAGTTGATCTCTGTGGGCCTCACTTTCCCAACTTTCCAACTTTCCTAACATTTTCCATATTTATTCTCTTCTCTCCATTCATACAGCCAGCATCCTTCTTCAGCTTCTCAATCACCTTTCACTTAGAATAGCTTTCTGGCTGGTGCAGCCCCAGCCTCAAGCCTCCCTCTTCTCCCACAGCCAAACACACCTTCCTTCATCACGGGGCTGACCATTTTGCGTTCTCACTCAAAAATCTTCTATGATTTCCTAGGACAAAATGCAAGTCCTCCAGTTGAAGTTTTAAAAACTTCACAGTTTGTCTCTATACTTTCTGGAGAGGTAATCTCTCTATAGTTCACCCTTCTCTTTTATACACTCCAGGTAATCAAACTAATCTGGTAGTATATTAATGATTTAATTTTTTTAACTCAACTTGAACTTACATTGTGTTGGACTTCTTGTGACCATTTAAAAGATCAGAGATTTTCTACTTGTGCTTCTTTCAGAATCTCTCTCTTGCTTCTGATTTCCTCATTTCTCAAGTCTCTATCGTAGTTTTTAATTGACATTAAATTTTTCGGGGGGGAGAGATCTGGGCTTGCCATGGAGCTTCCCAGCAGGTGGTACTGGGGAACGAGTTCTACAAAAAATTGGGGCAGAGCAGGGTTACAGGTCATAGTGGTTTGTCTGCCCAAGTGCTGTGCAGTGGAGTAGACAAGACGGAGATTCCAGTTAAGAGTGTCTATCCTGTCCAATATGGTCCAGTTGCTGGGGCTGCCTATTTCCTCAATAAAAGACAAACAGTTGGCTCACAAAGATTCTTGGTAAATATTTGTTGAACAGCATCAGCATAATTTTGTATTGTGCAGCAACCCACTCTTCCCCTATATTAGTAGATTCGTTTCTCTAAAATACTTTTTTCTTTTTTTTTTTTTTCTTGCTGAGACAATTGGGACTGAGTGACTTGCCCCTTAGGGTCACACAGCTAGGACGTGTTAAGTGTCTGAGAGCAGATTTGAACTTAGGTCCTCCTGACTTCAGGGCTGGTATTCTATCCACCATACCACCTAGCAACTCCAATACTTTTTTATTTTTATGAAAACAAAAACTCAAAGCTATAAAGGGAGATGAAAGTGAGATAATATATTCCAAGCTCTAAATCAGAATTTACCAATGAGAAGCTCTCTTGCATAAAAATTTCATTTTGAGAAGACTAAATCCTAGAGTTTCTTTTAGAAGTTTTGTAGTGTACTCTATAGAGTGTTGGACTTAGATATTAGAAAAATCTCGTTTCATATCCCACTTCCCAAATGTACTAGCAATGTGACTGGGCAAGTTACTTAGGGAAACTGAAGCAAAGAGAGAGATTATCTTTGAAATGAGGACAGACTGAGTTGGTACAAAGATTAAATGAGAACATATATAAAATGCTGTAGAAACTTTGTGATATTTGAACATCATTTTTTATTTTTCTTTGTGTTTCAGGTATTTTCACATTTTGTGCCAAGATGGCTATACAGAGCTACACAAAGAACATTTCATTACGTCTTCCATACACGGTATTTATTTACTAAATAGAGTTTTTACTTATACTTTTCTGGGCTTTATTTACTAGTTATTATTTTCTATTTCCTTTGGGAAAGTTATTTATAAATTTGTGACTTTTTTTTTTAAATCAAGGACTTCTCTTAGATGCTGGCATTCTCAAAAGTTGCCATCCAATTTATTTTATGATTTTTGGTGAACCAAGAGCTCACCAACAAATTCAACAAATTTATTTATTAAATGTTTACAATATTCTAGGCATGCTGATAAGAACTGAAGATACAGACAAAAATTTAAACATTTTTTGCCCTCAAGGAACTTACATTGTATTGAGAGAATACAATTTGTACATAAATAAGTATTATACAAGAATATATATGAAAGAGGATTAAGGGAGGATCAGGGAATATTTTTCTTTTTTTCTTCAAGTTTTTAAACTTTTTTTTTAAAGTTTTGAGTTCTAAACTCTATCCCTTCTTCCCTGCCTCTTATTTCTCCTCCCTTAGACAGCAAGCAATTAATTATAGTTATACATGTGCAATTATGTAAAACATTTCCATATTAGTCATTTTGTATATGGAGACTCAAATAAAAGGAAAAAAATGAAAAAATAAAAAAATAGTGTGTTTCTGTTTGTATTCAAATAATATTAGTTTTTCTCTGGAGGCAGATAGTATGCTTCATCATTAGTCATTTGGGATTGCCAGATCATTGTATTGCTGAAAATAGCTAAGTCATTCACAGTTCTTCATCGAATAATGTTACTCTTACAGTGTACAGTATTCTCCTGGTGCTGTTCATTTTACTTTGCATGAGATCATGTAAGTCTTTCCAGGTTTTTTTGAAATCATTCTGCTTGTCATTTCTTATATAGTAAAATAATATCCCATTATAATCATATGCCACAGCTTATTTAGCCATTCCTCAATTGATGATCATCTCTTTGAGTTCCAATTCTTAGCCATCATAAAAAGAGCCATCATAAATACTTTTGTACAATAGGTTTTTTTTTTCCCTTTGGGAGTATTTTTCACACAACAGAAATCACACATCAATTGAGCTCTGAAAGAAGATGAAGTTTGTTGAATAGAGGACTTTCAAGAATACCTATTTAAAAGACTAGAATTGAATAGGAACTTTGAAGTGTATAAACCCAAGAGTTAAAAGAAACCTAGAAAGGTAAATTAATTTGAGTAATTAGAAGGGGCCGTATTATAATGTAATGTAATATCTTAATAGAGGGAGAAGAAACAAGTAGTCCTTTATAACCTTAATGAAAATATTGAGGGAATTCAATAAGAAAAACAGCTGATCTATTGGGTGGAGGGAAAGAAAAAGAAGGGTTTCTTTATTCTCTATTCTAAGGGCTTTAGGAAGGAAAGAAGAAGGGAGATTAGTAGATGGAGAGGTTAGCCTTGGAGTGAGAAAGTGCTTAGTTCAGGTTCAGCTTCAGACACTCAGAGTGATCCTGTGCCACTCTGGACAAGCTGATTAACCTCTCAGTGCTCAAGACAACTCTCCAAAACTATAAGTTGCAGAAAACACTGCAGTCCTGACTGCATAGAATAAATTTTGTCAGATAACAGTTCACCATGCCTTTAAAATAGGTCTAGTTCCTTTCCCTAATAAGTCCAGGAAATGATACTGAATAGATGGAATATGACAGGGGAAATAGATGGAATATGACAGGGGACTGTAGCAGAGATTCAGTTTAGTGAGATAGAAACTAAATGACAAAGAGTAAAGATAGGGAAGGAGGAAGTAGTATGATATTAATGGCTATCATAGCCATTAATAGCACTGTTAAGTTGTGCAAAGCACTCAATATGATGTTTTCCAATCCTCATAATAACTCTGTGAGGTAAATGCTCTTATTATCCTCACTTTAGAGATGGGGAAAGTGAGGCAGAACAAGATTAAGAGACTTATCCAGGATTACACAGGTACTAAGTGTTTGAGGCAGGATTCAAACTCAGATCTTCCTAACTCCAAGTCCAAGACTTTATCCATTGAACAACCAAGTGGTTGCCTAGACAACATTTCTTAGGAGTTTGACTGTGACAGGGAGGAGAGAAGGAGGGCATTAATTCAAGGAGATGGTAAGAAGAGGGCTTTTTTAAGGTTGGTCATTTTTGCAGGCATTAGGAAAGGAACTAGTAGATAGGGAAAAATTGAAGGTTCTGTAGGATTGTAGTGGGAGAGGGATGATTATGGGGCAATTCTGCTAGAGAGGGAAAAGGGTAGGATTATAATCACATATGGAGAGAATAGCCTTGGTGAGGAGAAGGGCCTTTATCATAATAAAGGAAAAGAGAATGGTGGAGTGGTGTCAATTGACTTTGAGGTGGAGAGCTCATAGCATTGGGCTTCTGTTATCTCCCTGAAATGTTATTGGTCAAGGTCCTTAGCTAAGTGAATGAGCATAGAAAAAAAGCCTTTATGTTGTAGGCTTGAAGGGAAAGAAGACATGGTTTAGAACAGCTGCAGCAGGGAATGTGAGAGAGAATAAATTAGGGAGAAGTAAAAGAATTGATTTACCTTAGTGAGGGTGTTGTTGAGATTAGATAACAAATTTGTGGTGGGCTAAGGCAGCACAGTTTTGTGATTTCTTTTAACTGGTTCAGAGATGGTTGGGTTCAACTTATGAAGGGGAGAAAGTAAGTTCAGTGTAGGAGTTAAAGCTTGGGAGAATACTTTAGGAGAGAAATCCTAGAGGTCATGGTAAGGATGTAGAATAGTTTTAGAAGGAGTAAAGCATAAGGAGAAATGAAGTAATAAGTTACCACCAGGTAAAGGAATTTCAGAATTATTGTTGATGAAATTGAAAGACTTGAAGGTATCGGGAGACCAAGCTGTTTGAGGGAACATCAACATATCCGTAGATATAAGGGCATGAAAAGAAATATTCCAGAAGCAAAGAGTTTGGAAAAAAAGAGATGGAGGAAGAAAAGAGCTTTACTAATAGTCATTCAACCAGTAATATATTTTTAAATGTGCTAGGCATTCTATTAAGCATAAATGATACAAAGAAAAAGCTAAAGCAACCCTCAATCTCCAGGAACTTGCATTATAATGGGAGAGAGAAAGATCTGTATAAATAAAGAATGATGGAAGGTAGCTGCAGAAGGAAGGTACTGCAGCTAGAGCATGCAGGAAATGGTTATAGAGGATATAATGGAAAGAGAGAGAAAAAGGATTGAGCTAAATTTGAGAGCATAAAGGAAGGATAGCAAGGGAAAGGGACATGTTGACTAAATCAATGGGATTTGGGGATCAAGAAGTACAAATCTGCTCACTTTATAGACCAGGTTTTTGGGGACTTTACCTTTTAACGTTCCTTGATGGTGGACAGTGACAATGGTGTGGTGTTCCTTTTCCAAATAACAAGAAACTGAGCTTGGATGGGGAATGGTGGCAGAGAATTCAGGATTGAGGTTTGGGTGGCTAGGGATGCATCTGATTTTATATTTGGCACCAAGTCCCAAGATTGTAAGTGATGGTTAACAACCTTAAGTTATCCCACACATGCAGCATGCCCTTGATTCTGTTAAGTCCTGCTTCTGAGGTGCTTCTGACTTGTATTCTGGCATCTGATACTGTATTAGGACCAGTGCATTGCCTTCTTTGAGATCCCTTTATTTCTAGTTTTAGGTGTGGTGCCTAAAGGTTCTCATTTTCTGGCTCCAGATATAACCCTTAAGGTTCTGAGTGCTAGATGATACTAATGTGGCACTGGATCTTTATCTGTGGTCCTAGTCTTTCCAGCTCTATTTGTAAAAGTAATGGTGCCAGGAATGGCTCCTATATCCTCCCAAACACAATTAAGGAACTGGTGGTCTGGTTCTTTCAGGAATCAATCAGGCCATGGCTATGTGCTAAAGACAAACAAGAAAGAAAAAGAGGAAGAAAAGAAATTATTTTAAAAGGAAGAGAGAGAATCATACTCTAGGAGTTGGAAAAGGGGGAGATTTTAATACCAACATGCAACTAAGTTCTAAATAAAACAATGTTATATCATAGGCAAGCATAGAAGAGAACTTAATTTGAATTATAATGTTTAACTTTTAAAAAGTGATTATAGAATGAGAAGGATAAAATGATATAGCAGCACTTAAAGTGGAATGGGCAGGCATCACAATATGTCATCAGAAGTTGGAATATAGAAGGGTTCACTCCTGCAGCAGGTGAACAGGAGGGAGGTCATCATGGAAGGGGGCTGAGCCAATAAGGAGAGTGAAATAGAGTGGAGTCTGAACAATAGAGAACTAAAGAAATAGGAGAATGAGGGGAAAGTTGAAACTAGTTTCCAGGAGAATACTTGAAAGAGCTCCTATAGAGGCTTTCTGTTAATGAAGGCCCCTTACCAAGTGCAGCCTTTTACTGTAGTTGTTGAGGCTTCTCTCAGTAGCTCAGACCCTGGGTTGATCATCTGTCTCTTAAAAGACTGGGATATCAGGGTGGAGCTTGCTCTCCCCTGAGAGTTGCTATCTTTTTTTCTTCTTTTCTTTTCTTCTTTTCCCTGTGAGCCCACTGTGTTTTTCATTTTTCATAGAGTTATGATCCCTGAACCCACCTAGGGCTTAGCCAGGGCTTACCTAGAGCCAATTTTCTTTCTACCTTCATGGTCCTTGATGTTTGATTTTTTTTTTTTTTTTCAGAGGTCAGGGACATATATTCAGATTCCCCATAGCTAGGGAACCAACTCTTTCCAGTTTCCCAGCACCAGAGTTTTGACCAACTTTCATATTGCTATGATTTTCACAATGCTACATATAGCTTATAATAATTAACATTCTCAGCATTTAATTTAAGTCAGACAAAAGCAATTCAATCTGCAGTAATTTGATAATCCAAATAATATAGATTACCCTGATAATTACATTCCCATTATATGCTACAGATTACTTCTGTTATCTTGGTAGTTTCTGTTGCAATAATATCTTTGAAGAAGACTTAGTTGGCAAAAGGCAGTACTCAAAACTTATAGAAAGACTACTAAGTTAAGGTCAGATTATCATAAATATGTGTAAGGCTGGGGTGTTCATATTACTTTATAGCAGCTGTGTTCTGATGAAGTCATATGAGTTCCATTATTCAGTAACTCAATTCATTATTTTAATATTTTTATTTTATTTTTTTCAAAATATAAAGACATTTTAATCACTTTCTTAGCAAAATTACAAATTGCTTTTTAGCTTTCTTTTTTTTATTAAAGCTTTTTATTTGCAAAACATGCATGGGTAGTTTTCCAACATTGACTTTTGCAAAGCCTTTTAATATTTTTAAAATTACATTGTTCAGCGTACCGATTAAAATGGGTATTGTGGATTTTGCTTATTCTAGACCAACAGAATCTTGTCAAAGGAAACTTATTACAGTTTCCTGCTCAATATTTTCTTGCATATCAACCCTATAAGTATTCTTTGAATGTATTAATTGCTTACTAACATCTTGTAGAACATGGGTTCTTAAGCCTGATTTGCAAAAATATTTTGCTTATATTTCAATATTAATGGCTTTTGTAATCCCATGTATTTTATTTCATTCATTTAAAAACATCTTTGGGGGAAAACATTCTGAGAAGAGTCTCATAGACTTCACCATATTACCAGAGGGATATACGATGTCCCAAAAGATTAAGAATTTCTTTTGTAGAGGGACTAAAGTTTCTGGAATCACTTTAAGAAACTGTTTTTTAAAAATAAAGATATAAGCCCTGCACAATACCTGAAAATACAGTGCAAGTTTTGAAGAATTTTATTTAAATTATAAGAAAACAATGTACAGGACCTAGGTATATATTGTGGAAAATAAATACTACCTTTTACTGTTGTGATACTAGCCAAAATGATTCACTGTTATTTAGACTGAGAAGTCTGATCAATTTCATTTACATTTTGGTATTGTCTTTCTGGTATGTACACTTTCTATGTTTAAACTGAGATGTTCCTTAGCTTATGAAATAGGTTTCTAAAAAACTGAATATAAGTGAAATTTTGTTAAGCATGCCTCTTATTGAATGACCAATTTTGTCAAGTCATTTAGCCTCTCCAGTTTTGAGTTTCCTAATATATAAAAAGTTTAGAAAAAATGATCTCTTAGCTTTTAGTTCTAATATTGTATCATGTACATAAAATATAGAACTCAGAAGTCATGTCACTCCATCCCCTGAAGAACTGATTTTGAAGCGAGAAGACCTTTTCCTATAGCTAGCATAAGGCATAAGGCACAAGCAAAATGGGGGTTCAAATCCAGGCCTTCTGACTCCAAACCCAGGACATTGTACTGTTCCACCAGCTCTAACTAAACATATTGCTGGAGCTTGAGACACAAAAGAAATCTGATTGTGGGCTATAATATCCAGAAGGGCTTTCCATTTCTAAAATTCTGTGATTCCATAGCTTAATCAGTCTTTCTTAGTCATCTGAATTTTCATATGCCTGACAATTAAAAAAAAACCCCAAAAAACCTGAAGATTTTTATCTCATACATCAAAAATTTTTTCAAATGTGAGGATTCTTAATCATGGGAATTACAGCAGTGTAATAAATCTATTGCCTTAACATTTCTAGTTTTGATTAGAATTCTGAAAATTTGTGGTAGTTTCTGTGTTAGAGGAAATGTTCACTTGTATATTTAAAAATAGAATAATTCAATGAATTTTAGTGATCATAAAGTTAGAGAGAATCTAAGAGATCATGTAGTCCAGTTCCTTTATTTTGCAAGAACAGTTAAAAGAAAGCATTTGGAGTCTTCTTTAAATAACTGAATGTCTTCAGAATAGTCTGAGTTAACACTTAGAAAACTTGATGTAACAAGATTTGTACTTATTTTCTTTCAGAAACTGCATATTCATCATACTACACTTGGCCTTAGAAGGGGCTGTTTACAGTGAATACACTTGGGAGATATTTCACTACTGTCTAGAACTGGAGTTTTCACTGTACCATCTTCTTCTGCCCTATCTGCTATTGATTATAAACCTGGTTTTTTTCATTTTGAGTTGTATGACCAATCCTGGTAAGTTGCAAATCTTGAGCAGTTAGCAATATAACAAGGAACTCAAATAAACAAGACGAAGGACAAAGTAATCAACCCTTTCCTTGAAAGCATACTTCTACCATAAAGTATGTATAAGAATGTGTATGTGCAAACCATTCAAAAATCAATAAAGGATCAGAAAAGCCAAAATGAAGGTATACAAAATAGAATTTGTAGGAACTAAGTGGATGTTCCAGGTTAGGAATTCTAAAACATGATATTGTGAAAAAATGATTGTGCAATTTTATTTAAAAATTGTTCTATTCTAGGCAGCTAGATGGTTCATTGAAAACAGTCTTGAATTTGGGATCAGCAAGACCTGATGCAAATGCTTTACAGCTGTGTGACCATGGGCAAGTTACTTAACCTATCTGTCACTTAACCTAACTTTTCCCTTCTATAAATCAAAAATAATACTTATAGTATGCATCTCTTAGAGTTGGTGTGAAGATAAAGTGAGATATCTGTAAGTCACTTTTCAGATTTTAAAGCACTTGCATAAATGCTAATTATTAGCATTATTACTATTGAAATGCTCATAGGAAAAAAAGGCATGAGATCTATAATCAAAAGTGTAGTTAAGTTTATAGAGAACAGAAGTTATTTGTTCAAAGTAAAAAAAAAAAATTGGAGAACCAACTCATAAAACTTGTCTATCAATAGTAGTAACTTAACATTGAGAGAGATTCTTTGATTGGTTTAACTATTTCATTATACAGTCTTCTAGACAGATAGATCTGTGATTGATCTTTTTCCTCAGATTCTGAACAAACAGTGCCATTGTCAAACCAAAACTGTTCTGTCTCTGCTGATATAGCAAAGCCCAATTACATAGCCCATTTATATATAGTTATATAGCCAATTACATATACATTTCAGATTTTCTCCCCAAGTAGGGAAATAAAAGATAAAAGGATCATAGATTTAGAAGCAGAAAGGATCTTAGAGGTCATAGAAACTCAATCTCATTTATCCTTGATTAAGCAGGGCCTTTTTCTATGCAATCCCCAGCTTTTTATTACAGTTCAAAAACCAGGGCAGCTGAGTGATGTGTTTTAGCAGCTTTTTACCCCATTCTAAACAGATCAAAGCCTGGAGGAGCAGAACTTCTGAGCTGCTTTGTTCACCTGGCCTATCCTCCTACCATTTCAGAACAGTTAATCTTGAAAATGGGGAGACAGAGTGAAGTAAGGTTAGACCTCTTTCAGGAACTTAGGATGATTGTAGTGGTCTTTGTTTTTGGATAGTTTTTTCTGTATTTTTTGGTATCCTTCTGCAAAGGCCATTCTGTAAGCTGCCGAAAGTCATGAGCTTGGAAAATATAAACTGTAGTCAGCAGTAGCTGTGCTTTTGAAAGGTTTTTCACTAAAACTTAACTCACATACTGTTGACATTTTTATACTTTAATTTTCCATTTTTAGTGTTCTGGTAAATCTTGAAAGCATTCTTCCCCCCAAAAAACTAAGTTGAAACTGTAAGAAGTACTTAATTCCTGAGGGAATTATCCATGTACAAATAATAAATGTAATTTATCTTCTGAGTATTCATGGCTAATATAATATAAGTGGTTTAAATCTATTCATCCATTCTGATAGTGCTTTAATAACACTTGTCACTAATTATGTTCACTCCTAAGCTTTGACTTTTTGTCTTTTTCTGGGTTGCTTTTTTTTTTTTTTTTGGCTGTACATAGGTGCTATATTATGGAGAATTAAAAACTTTACCTACCAGTGTCTCATATACCATCACAACTTTCCAAACAGTGGGACCATTTCACAGGAATTGGAATGAGGATCTAACACAGGCAGGAAGGTTTGATTCTTTCTGGCCCTGGAAACTATTCTCCTCAAACTTCCTAAAATCAATACTTATTTACTCAGGCTGAACACAAAATCTACTTTAAACATAGATCCTTACACAGTCATATTCACTCCTTACTATTCTACATCTTCTTTGCAAATGCACTCAGCATCTACTGCATATTTCCCTCTCTCTCTCTCTCTTTCTCTTTTACTCTCACTTCCCTGTAATCAACATTCAGGAATCAGATATCAAATCATTGTGGCAAATAAATTATCTTTTTAATATTATTTTTAAAAATTATTTTATCTTTTCTGGTTATACATGTATATTAACTTTTTAAATACACTTTTCTTTATGAATCGTTTTGGGAGAGAAAAATCAGAACAAAAGGGAAAAACCATGAGAGGAAAAAACAAACAAACAAAAAAATGAACATAACATGTATTGATTTACATACAATCTCCACAGTTCTCTTTCTGGATGCAGATGGGATTGCTTTGTATCACTGAACTGCTGAGAAGAACCAAGTCTTTCATAGTTGATCATCCCACAATCTTGCTGTTCCTGTGAACAATGTATTTCTGGTCCTGTTTGTTTCACTCAGCATCAGTTCATGTAAATCTTTCCAGACCTTTCTAAAGTCAGGCAAATGACAATTATCAAGAGAACATGCTTTCCCCCTGAAAGTGTTAATACCTCATCTTCCTTGGTAGTTACTTAGGGGCTTTACCCCTTGTTATTCTTCTCCCATTCCTGTGGTTCCCTAGGCTCAGAGAAAGAATTCTATGCAATAAAAGTGTATTTTATAATGTTGAAACCGCATTTCATTTTTGTTAATGATCTATCTCTTCATGTTCTATACATGTTAGAGAGTATATCAGCCACCTGATCAGTTATTTTCCAATTTTCACCCTTTCCTTCTTTTACTACTTGAGCTTCTATTGTTTTCATCCTTTTTAAAAATTTCCTTTGAACTTTGTCAGCTGCTTTGGCCAGAGCTTATTGCTGCTCCCTTTGCTTGACCTCTATGAAATTGCTTAGGAGATAATGGATCTTTTTTTTTTTTTTTTTTTTTTTTTTGAAGGTCTTGAAGCAGCGGCTCAACGAGACCTTTCAAAGCCTTGCTGAATTTCACTGGTTTTCTGACTGCTTTGCACTCTTTTCTTTTTGTTTCGTATCATTCCAAGCTCTTTGAAAACAGTGATTATGTTTCATGCATAATTTAAATTTTGCATAATATCTGACACCGTTGGCCCAATCAATATTCATGTTTTGACTGCAGCAAAACACTCGATTCTCCATTTTAGTACATTCAAGAATCATTTTTCCATGAGCCCCTGGCTTCCCAAAGTAATGCTTCTTGTAGCTTTGCTGACTTTTTGTGTACAAGGAATACTGTTTTGTAATGGAAATTATTGCTTTTGTTTTATAGGAATAATAACAAAATCAAATGAAGCATCATTTCTTCAAGTTTATGAATATGATGAGGTGATCTTCTTGAAAAACATAAATTGTCCTACCTGCAACTTGAAGAAACCTGCCAGGTCAAAGCACTGTAGTAAGTATTTTTTAGTATGATTAAACTTCCTCCACTTCCCCTTCTTCCCTCCTTCTCCTTCCTCCCTGCTGCCCCCCAACTCTAATCAGATTTTTTTAAAGGAATCACTATATTGCTATTTTTTGCGCAAAAGGAAAAAAGTTTGGATCCTGGGAAACATTGAAGCAGGGCTGAGAAACCTTTTTTAGCCCTTGCATTACTTTCATTTGGATTGCAAGATGATACTCTGACCCCTCTAACTACATACAACTCAGTGAATAATATCTCTTCTCAACTGGCATGGATATGCCAGGAATAAACTTCCTTAGAGGAATAAATTCTGAGTTGATTCAGGGCAACAATTTATTTCTGATTAGATTGTATATTTTTAGCCTTACTAGGGCCCAACTAGAATTTTTTAAAATGCAGACATTTATATATGTTGCATTTTTGTAACTATGTAGACAGAGTATTTGTCATCTCAGAAAAATCTGCTGGCTTCAAAGTTTTGTGATTCTACTTTAGTAAAAAAGCAATACATGTTTCTAGAGTTCTCTAACAGAAGAAGAAAGTGCTAAATAGTCTTTGGAAAGGTTTTTATATGCTATGTAAACATAGGAAGAGGAGAAATTTGTGTACTGTAAATTGAGAGAACAATGCAAAAAGAATAGGGAACTATCTGGGTTTAGAGTCTTGAAAAGGCAGGCTAGGACTCAATATCTAGAATTTCATACCTGTCTGGAGGGCTCTGGCAGAAGCACAATCCAAATTCATAAGAACCTTGCCTACGACAGGGAGAATCATCAAGAAGGGAAATCAAAAATAGTTTTTCACAAACCTAGCATAGTCACATAGGTCCATAGAGCCTAAGCAAGCCCTGATTTTTAAGCATTCTTAAAGAGCAATGCAAGAAGCAACATAGTAGAGTACTTTAGAAAGACTTCTTCAGAGTCAGAGAGATTTGGCTTTAAATTCTGTTTCTGATATAAACTAGCTATGAGATCCTGGGTAAATCAGTCAGTCAGTCAATAAACATTTATTAAGTAAGTCAGTGTGCCAGGCACTGTGCTAAATACCAGGGATAGAAATAAAGCCTCCCTGCAAACAGAGCAAACAAAACAAAAAGCTAGAGTTTCCATTGTTAAGGAGAATACATTCTGATTGGGGAATCAGAAGGCAAATATTTAGCCACAAAGTTATTCACAATATATGAAAGTAATCTGGAAGTGGAAAACAGTGAACAATAGGTAGGAGTATAGGAATCAGAAGGGACCAGGAAAGGCTGTTTCCAGAAGGTGGGATTTGAGCAGAACTGAAAAAAGCCAGGCAATCTGGATTGAGGAAGGGAGCAGAAAGGAAGAGGGAGTCTTCTGTTTGAGGGATAATGAATAGTCTAGTGCTGTTGAATCAGAGTCTAGAAGTTAGCGAGTGTTAAGCACTTGCTGTGTGCCAGGCCAAGCATAAGGAGGTGAGTAAAGTAAGAAAGCTGGGAAGGTAGGAAGGGAACAGGGCTAGGGTATGAAGCTCTCAGGGTGCCAAAGAGTTTGCATTTTATCCTGGAGGTAATATCAAGAGCTATTAGAAGGGTGGGGAGAGAGAGGGAGGGAATATGGGGGTGACATGATCAAATCACTTAATGTCAGTGCCCCCAGGGAACTCCCTAAAACTAGAGCTGCAGAGATCCAAGATAGCTGGATCTGCATTAGTTGAGAAAGATTCTCTTCAGGAACTCCTCAAGTAATTATAGGTCCAGACTTTAAAAAAAAAAAAAAAAAAAAAAAAATCATGGTATTGGGAGTCAGGAGAGCCAAGATCTGGCCATGAGTTTATCATTGCTAACTCTTCATACTAGTCACTGCTTTCTTGGCCTCAGTTCCTTACATGTGAAAATGAAAAGGTGGTTTGGTTGATCTTTAAGAAACTTTGTAGTTCACATTCTAGCTTTTAGAACCAGTGCCTTGGGAATAGAAGGTTTGTGTTGGTCTTCAGATGAGTCAGAGTCCAGGGTGTACTTAGCATAATAGATTTAGAGCCAAAAAGGACTTTAAACAATCATTTCACAGGAATTTAAGGCCCAGGTCACACAGCAAATAGAGCAAGAAGGTGAGCCCTCTAACTCCAATCTTGGTTCCTCACCATTCTATCATGTTGCCTGTAAGCATCTGTGGAGGTCTCACTGCTTCCAAGCTGCTTCATTATCCTGAAACCCTAGCAGTAATTTGTGTAATGCTATCACAATCCAGTTGCACCTTCAGAAATAATTTTGATGAAAAAAAAGAATAGGTACAATTTCAATTGAAAAATTTAAAGACACATAAAATATTGCTTATTCCTGTTTTTTTTGTGTTTGTAACATAGGTGTATGTAACAGATGTGTGCATCGTTTTGATCATCACTGTATTTGGGTGAACAACTGCATTGGTGCCTTAAATGCAAGATACTTTTTAATCTACCTCTTGACATTGACTGCAATGGCTACAGACATTGCCATCATAACTGCAGCATTTCTAATCCGTTTGGTGCTCATGTCGGGTATGACAATGGGAACATATTTTGATGACCATGGACATGAACAACCCGTTGATATTGCCTTTCTTATACAGGTAACCATGCTTCAGTTTATAAATTCTTTACTTGGATTTGCTGTTTAAAAGGAACTGTTTTTCCTCTCATTAAATATGTATTTTGTCACCCTTAAATTCAACAGATTATTTATAAGCATTTGTTAAGGACCTACTCCTATAAAAAGCACTGTACTACATACCAGGATTACAAAGATAGAAAATGATACTCTTCCTACTTTTGAGAAATATGTACAGAAATACTGTACAAGATAGTGTGTGATGATAATAAAGGTGAACTCTAAAGTGTTGTAAGAACTTTCAGGTCAAGGTAGTAGGGATAAGTGAGAGAGATGTTCACTGAGGTAACATCTAACCTGATTCTTAAAGAAGAAGGATTTTAATGTCTAGAGGTGAAGTAATTGACAAGATCAGGACCTATTGGTAGTTCAGTTTGGCTGGTACTTAGGGTATATGAAAAGTAGTTTGAAATTAAGCTGGAAAGTTAAATAATTGAATAAGGAGTTTATATTTTATGCTTTAGGAAAAGAGAGGGGCATTGAAAATTTTTTGGACAGGGGATCAGACTTTTATTAGAAAAATCAATTCTGTAAAATGTGTGAAGGATGCATTGGAGGAAGGGAAAGTTGGAGGTGAAGGAATCAGTGAATAAACTGTTAGAATATTTCAAGGAAGAAGTAATGAGGCCCTGGATTAGGGTAGTGACACTTTAAGTGGAGACAAAGGGAATAGATGAAGATAGTATTGTAAAGGCAGATTCCACAGGAGTTGATTATAGAAAGATTGGGTGTGAGGGTGAGGGAGAAGGGAAATCCAGAAATGACTCTAAGGTTTTCAGCCTGTTTGGAAAGATGCTATTACCATATACCACAATAATAGAGTTGAAAGGAGGGAGAGATTTGGGAACAAATGTAAATTTAGATGGAAACCTGTTAAGTTTGAGATGTTAGAAAACCAGACTGAGATATACAGAAAGTAGTTGGAAATGTGGGATGCGAGCTTAGGGGAAAATCTTATGTATAGATTTGTGACTCATTTGCATAGTATGACTTTGAAGCCATCAGAGTGAGTAAAATCAGTAGGAGCGTATAGCTGAGAAGATAAGAAGCCTGCAATAAATCTTTAGAGAGAATCCCCCTTTTCAGTGATAAAGGAGAGAGGTAAAACAGTAAGGAAGACAAAGAAGGGGTCATAAGATTAGCAGTACAGGAATCAGGAGAGTGTGGTGTCATGAAAGCTGCAGGATGAGGATGAGAGAAAACTTAGTAGGTAAACAGCAACAGCAGATGCTATAAAAATGTCAAAGAAGATGAGGACTGAGAAAAGGCCCTTAGATTTGGCAATTAAAAGGTCAAGAGCAACCTTGAAGATATCTAATGATATCCTGAAGATATTGTTAGATTAGTAGAAGATGAAAGCCAGATTGTCACAGGTTATTGTAGTGAATGAGGAGGTAAGGAAATAGGCAACAGCAATAGATTAATTTTTCTTTGTTCTTATTAAAACTTTCCGTAGGGTTTCCATATTTCCATATATAAGGCCAGAAGAAGAGAGATCTGGCTTATTTAACATTATTGTCACATCTTTTTTTTTTTTTTTTGATGAAGTATTCTCTTGTTTCTATGTATTCTTGGATCCACCAGTTCTTTAGAATTATGTTTTTTAGTCTGCAATGAGTTTTTAATTTTTTTCCTCAAAGGTCTTTTGTTGAATGTGATCTTTATTGCATTATGATCACCAAATGATGTATTTAGTGTTTCTTGAGCCTAACAGTATTGTCATTGGGAGGCAGTATGACATGATAGAGACAGAACCAGCTTCAGAATCAGGGGACCCTGATTGAAATCCTGCCTCTGACACATCAGATGTGTGACTCTGGGCCCATCACTGCATCCCCTCAAGATTTTAGGGAACTCTGAGTCTGACCTGCACTGAGGGAAGATGTTCTCTCATCTGTAGTCTTGTCTGGGCACCTTTCTGAATTCCCTTCTACTCTGTGTATTTTTAAATGTTTCGTTGATTTTTTTCCCCTTCTCTCTCTCACTTTTTTTTTTTTGCATCATTGTTACTAACCCTGAGCTCAGTTTCTCAGTTTTGCCCTCCCTCCCAAAAAACCCTTCTTTATAGCAGATAATTTGTCTTGTATAACAGCAAATATGTATTGTATTAGGACAGAAACACATATTTCATTTTTCACCAGAGTCTGTCACTCTTAGAGGCAATTGGTGGTACAATGGATACTTTTGGATGGATATGATGGATAGAGACAATGGATATAGAGGGCTAGACCTGGAGTCCAGAAGACATGAATTCAAACCCAGGTTTGCACACTTGTTAGCTTGGGCAAGTTCCCCTCAGTTTGGCTTGGTTTCTCATCTGTAAAATGGGAATAATGATAGCACCTACCTTTCAGGGTGGTTGTGAGAATCAGACAAGATAATGTAAGGTGCCTGGCATATGGTAGGTACTATAGAAACGTTATTGGAGTTGTTGTCATCATCCTCATCACCTTTATATCAAGAGGTGGAAAGCATGCTTCATCATCAGTCTTCAAGGCTTGGCTGATCAGTGCAATAATCAAAATTCTTCAATCTTTCAAAGTTGTTTTACTTTATAATGTTTTTGTTAATAAATAAATAGTTCTAATTCTGCTCACTGCCTTCTGCTTCGTTTCATACAAATGTCTCTGGAGTTTCCTGAATCTATTCCTTTCGTCTTTTCTTAAAGCACTAAAATATTCCATTATATTTGTTGTTCTGACTCTCTGTGAACCCATTTTGGATTTTTTTTTTTAGCAAGGATACTGGAGTGGTTTGTCATTTTCTTCTCCAGCTCATTTTACAGATGAGGAAACCGAGGCAAATAGGGAAAAGTGAATTGCTCAGGGTCACATAGCTAGTGAGTTTCTGAAACTGGATTTAAACTCAGGTCTTTCTGATTCCAGGTCCACCACTCCGTCCACTGTCATCTCTTTATACATTTATTCTATTACCATACTATAATTTGTTCAATTACTCTGCAATAGATGGACACCCATTTTATTTTCTCTCAGTTTTATCCAGTTGTGATTTTTATACAGTGATACCACTGGATATAAAGTTAGCATAAATGAGTGACTTAGGGAGTATGCTTCCAAATTTCTTTTCATAATATTTGCACCGCTTCACATCTGTGTTAGAAGCGTATCAATGTGCCTGTTGTTCCAGAACCCCATCCACAATTGTCATTTTTTAATAATTCTCTATAACTTGCTTAATTTCTTTTGGCTGTTCATGTAGTCTTATGGAAAATGCAAAACTCTAACCTAGAAAGAAAGAGCATCTCTGGCTATCAGTGTCATGTTTGATTTGTTCTTTCCCTCAGCTTTACTTCCTGAAGTAGGACCCTATGCCAGTCACCTGTCTCCTGTTACACTTTTAGGTGACCAGGCCTCTTTGATTTTGCTCTGCGTCATCTGGGTTCCTAAGTGAACCTTTACTTTCTGGAGTTAGTTATCTCACTTCAATCTTTGAGGTTCAGACCCCTCCCATGGCATATCAAGAACAGAATGATAAGATACCTGAGACCCCCTGATACTGGGGATATCCTGTTCTTGCATGGCTTATGCTTTGCATGCTGCCATTGTTGCTTCCAAGGTTTCTGTTGTAGGTTTCTGACAACTATGGGGATTTCTTGCCACCTTGGGGCTTTCTGATTGTAAGGGTCTGCTCTTGCTCCCTCTTGTTTTGGTCTGACTCTCTATGAGCTAAGAGGCTACCCACTTGTTTACCTTTCTGATGTTGGCTTTGCAGATAATCCCCTTTTCCATTTCATTTTTGAATGACTTTTTTGTGCAGTTCTGGAATGAAAGAAGTCACTTACTCTAGTTTTTCATTGGATGTCTTGGTCCAGGGTAATTTTTAGGTTTTTGCTAGATTAGATATATGGGAAGTGAGTGTATGTCTCTATGCAGGCTCAGTCATGGCCTGAAGTCTTGAACCATCTTTACATCTCCCCACCTAGGTTTTCCATTTAGGTTCTTTGATGCATTTATTCAGTGATTAAAGCTAGGTAGCAATTGAGGCAAAGGATCTCCTCTCTCACCTACTCAAAAAAATTTAATTAAGTATGGGAGGAGAAGACCCTCAGGATTTCTGGCCAAAGCAGAAATGACTGCTATCTACATTCAATCTGAGTCAATCCGGACCTAAACAATGACCAAACAGGACTTGAGTCAAACTGAGACATGTTGAAGGTCTTAGCTTAATAAGGCCAAGGTCTCCCACTGCACCCAGGGCCATCTCCAGGCATCCTGATCTATATCGCCCCTGCACCCAGATGGCTCTGGAGGGGAAACTGAGGCTGGTAACCTTGCACGGCCCTCCCTCACTTCAATCCAAATCACTTGCATAGCGCAGCCTCACTTCTCTGATGTCATGGTCCTCATGGTGAATGAAGGATAACAGTTTGTGATGCATTCTTTCTCTGCTTCACTAGCCTAGACAATCTAAATTCTGCTTGCATTGTGGTATCATTTAGGCATATCTTTTTGTCATTTACTTTCCATCATTTACAACTTATAGACAACTGTGTAGGATGAGTGTGGACTGGACTTGAAATTAGTGGACTTTGATTCCATTTTCTTTGTGTCTTTGGCTGGGCATTAAACTTCTTTGAACTTCATTTTCCTTACCTAGAAGAAAGAACTTGCACTACATCTCTCACAGATACTGAGAAAAATGTTTTTGTAAACTGGAAAGTGCTACCTATGTATTATGCCTATGAAGTTAACTAAGTAGATAACATAAATGTTTGTAGAAAATGCCAAGATTAAATTGTATTATACTATGGATATTTTCACTAAAATAACAGGTTTGCACCTTTTCTTCCCTTGCAGTATCTGTTTTTGACCTTTCCAAGAATTGTCTCCATGCTTGGATTTGTTATTGTACTTTGTTTCTTACTTGGTGGTTACGTGTGCTTCACTCTATACCTGGCAGTCACCAACCAGACCTCCAATGAGTGGTACAAATCCAGTAGAGCCAAGTGTCATCGATGCCATAATTCAGACCCCGTTAAAGAAAAACACAGTGCCTATAGGAACATTTATGCCAAGAGTGTTTGGACCAACATACAAGAAATTTTTAAGCCAGTTACATACTATGAAAAAAAGAAATAATAGTGAAGAAAGTGTTACTGAATTTTAAAATACAACTTTATTCATAAAATTAAAAGTACAAGTTCTTTTCCTCCTCTTAACACTTAATTTTCCTAATTTCTTCAGTATGTTTATTAAAAAGTTCCCAGGGACTACAAAAGCACTCCATCTGCTAAACATTACTTGTTTTCTTTAAAATGGAAATTATAATACACTACCTACCTCACAGGGTTGTTGTGAGGAATGCACTTTGTAAACCTTAAAGTACTATAGGTATATGAGATATTGTCATTTGTTAGTATTGTTGAATCCTGGCTAGTTGCCAAGTCTTGAGTATCCCACATCCTCTTTCCAAAGTGCCCCTTCCCTTAACTTGCAAGCCCACCTACTTCAGGGTCTTGTCACTCCTTCCTTAGACTTTTATAACATCCTTCATAACAGACTCCAGCCTGAAATCTTTTCTTCCACACAGAATTCGACTAGTTCTAAAAAGGGGAATATTGAGGTCCCTCACTATTATACTTTTAATATTTCTCCTTCCAATTTGACTAACTTTTCCTTTAAATATTTAGATGCTATGCTGTTTGGTGCATATATATATGTATATGTATATATATATATGGCATTTATATTGATTTATTATTTATGATACCTTTAAGAATAATTTAATTTTCTTTATCTTTTTATCATGTCAATATTACTATAACTTTTTCTGAAATCATAATTGCTACTCTTTTTCAGTTCACTTGAAACATAGCAGATTTTATTCCAACCCCTAGCTTTAACTGTATGTGGATCATTATGTTTTAAGTATGTTTCTCATAAAATTATATGAGAATATATGTTTTAAATAAAAAAGGCATATGCCTGGTCATATCAATTTCTTCTGTTAACATACCTTAAGAAGCTCCTTATTAATATCTCCGATAAAATACACAACACTTCAGCTTGGTATTTATTGTCCTTCACTATCTGACTGTAGCCTATCTTTCCAGTCTTATTTCATATTAGTTACCTTCATGCATTTGACATGCTCACTCCTCCTTAAATTCTGTGTTTCATCTCCTTCCTCATACTGTTCATAGGTAATTTCCTGCTGCCTGGAGTGCACTTCTATTAGGAGTGTTCTACCTCTTAAGATTCCTTCAAGGTCCTCTAAGAGGAAGCCATTGTTGATACTCCTCATATTATTCTCTCTTTCTTCTTGAATTATCTTATATTTACTTATCTATTTACTTCTTATGTATTTTACCTCTCCTTAGATGTGTACTTATTGGTATCCCTTCAATAGAATATCAGAATGACCAAATGGAAGAATGTGAAGGGGGAGATCAAAGGAAAAACATGGAAGTTAAAAACCTAGAATATATGTATACCAAACAGCATAGCATCTAAATATTTAAAGGAAAAGTTAATCAAATTGGAAGGAGAAATATTAAAACTATAATAGTGGGGGACCTCAATATTCCCCTTTTTAGAACTAGTCAAATTAAACGAAAGAAGTAAGCACCTTAACAGAATATTTTTAAAAAGAATTAATAGATCTCTGGAAATTATTGAATGGGAATAGAAAGGAATTTACATAAACTGACCAGTTGTTAAAGCACTTGTACAAAAGAAGAAACACTACATACGTCATTTGCTCATTGGTAAATTGAACCATTTTAATAAAAATTGTAATTCTACCTAAGTTAATATACTTATTCCGTATCTTCCCAATCATAGAAAAAAGAATTATTTTTTTAAAGCTAGAAAAATAATAATGAAATTCATCTGGAGGAATGAAAGTTTAAACATTTCAAGGAAATTAATGAAAAAAATTGAGATTAAAAATCTGTAAGTATCAGATCTAAAAATATATTACAAAGCAGTAATCAAAAATAATTTGATACTGGCTAAAAATACAGAGTTTGAACAGTTTAATAGAATACATTTACAACACAAAGAAGCAAATGAACATAGCAGCATACTTTTTTTTAATTTTAAATTTGTTGACATAATAAACCATATAACATTTCACATTAAAAACTTAATAGGTCTTCTTTGCTGCAATCTCATTTTACACAATTTTGAAATGAGTTAACAAGAAGTTTTTAAAGTGTCGCTTTTATTTTACTTTTTTTGTTCAACTAACAATATTTTTGATATATGTTCTCTCTTCTCCCACCCCACCATAGGGTATTGGGAAAAACAAAACCTTATAGCAAATACAGTCACTGGCCATGCCCAAAAATGTATGTCTTGTGCTTAACACTTGCATACTTCCTCCAACTCTTCTCCCCCCCCCACACACACACTCTCTCTCTCTCTCTCATATTTATATGTATACATATACACATGTATACAGCTTTTTTTAATGAACAAAAAATAATAAATCTTTCCATCTTTCACCATCAAAATAGCCAACGAGCAAAATAATCATGTATAGTAAAGCAACAAATTCCCACAGTGGCCATGTCCAAAAGTTAGGCTTGTTCTGTACCCTGAGTCTATTGCCTTTCAGTCAAGAGGTAAGCAGCACATTTCATCAATGGTTCTCTGGCGTGATGGATAGTCAGTGGGCTAATTAGAATCTTTCATCAAAGTTGTTTGTCATTTGAGCAGCATACTGTTCACTAAACCTAAACACCTTAATTATTGGAATAAGGTCTCACTATTTGGGGGCGGGGGGAGAGGGAGAAACTGCTGGGAAAACTAGAAAGCATTTTAGCTGAAATTAAGTTTTTGACAGAAATTAGGACTAATATACTATATACCAAGATCAATTCCAAATAATGATGTAGACATAAAAGGTAACCTAAGCAAATTAGAGGAGCAAGAATGAAATAAACCTTTCATATTAATGAATAGGGAAAGTTTGTGAGTATACAAGCAATAGAAGTCAGAAAAGATAAAATAGGGTAATTTGATTTTAAAATTTGAAAGTTTTTGCACAAAAAATAAAATGCAATTAAAATGAAAAGGGAAACAAGTAAGCTGGAGGGGAAAAAAATCTTTCTAGCAAATTTCTCTGTATAAAGGTCTCATTTCCAAGATATATAAGCAACTGATTGAAATTATAAGATTTAAGAGCTATTCTTTAATATATAGTTAAATAATACTAAATGATAATGCTTCAAATGATTAAAATTAGAGAAATGCATATTAATTTAAAGGTTCTACCTCACACCTGACAAATTGATAAAGTTAACAGAAAAGAAAAATATTGAGGAGTTAGGGGGAAACTGATGCAATATTGTAACATTAGTGGAATTTTTACTTAATAAAACCAATATACTTTTCATTATGGAAAACTTGGAATTATGTCATAAAATTTACTATAAATATCTTTTGACCTAGTTCTGTCACTACTACTTCTTCATATACCCCAAAGAGAGCAAAGAAAGAGGAAAAGGACCTGCAAACACAAAAGTATTAATAGCAGTTCTTTATGTAATCGTTCCAAATTGGAAACTAAAGGGTGCTCACTTGTAAGGGAATTTGCATTTATGGTATATGAATGTAAAAGAATATTATTGTGCCTTTAAAATGACAAAATGGACAGTTTATTTATCTTTTTTAATTAAAGCTTTTTATTTTCAAAATATATACATGGATAATTTTCAACATTAACCCTTATAAAACCTTGTTCTAAATTTTTCCCTCCTTTCTTTCAAAGCCCTCCTCTAAATTGTATGTTAAACACGTGCAATTCTTCTACATACATATTTCCACAAATATCATGCTGTACAAGAAAAATCAGATCAAAAAGGAAAAAAATGAGGAAAAAAAACAAAATGCAAGCAAACAAGAAGAAAAAGAGTGAAAATACTATGATGTGATCCACAGCCCTCTCTCCGGGTGTAGATGGCTTTCTTCATCACAAGATTATTGGAAGTGGCCTCAAACATCTCATTGTTGAAGAGAGCCACATCCATCAGAATTGATTATTGTATCATCTTTGTGTTGCCATATACAATGATCTCCTAGCTCTACTCACTTCACTCAGCATCAGTTCATGTAAATCTCTCCAGATCTCTCTGAAATCATCTTGTTGGTCGTTTCTTACAGAACAATAATATTCCATGACATTTATATACCATAATTTATTCAGCCATTCTCCAATTGATGGGCATCCATTCAGTCTCCAGTTCCTAGCCACTACAAAAAGGGCTGCCACAAACATTCTTGCACATGTGGGTCCCTTTCTCTCCTTTAAGATCTCTTTGGGATATAGGCCCAGTAGAAACACTGATGGGTCAAAGTGTATGCACAGTTTGATAACCCTGTGGGCATAGTTCCAAATTGTTTTCCAGAGTGGTTGGATCAGTTCACAACTCCATCAACAATGTTTTAGTGTCCCAGTTTTCTGTCATCCCCTCCAATATTCATCATTATCTTTTCCTCTCATCTCAGCCAATCTGACAGGTGTGTAGTGGTATCTCAGACTTGTCTTAATTTGCACTTCTCTGATGAATAGTGATTTGGAGCACCTTTTCATATGACTAGAAATAGTTTTAATTTCATCATCTGAAAATTGTCTGTTCATATCCTTTGACCATTTATCAGTTGGAAAATGGCTTGAATTCTCTTATAAATTTGAGTCAATTCTCTATATATTTTAGAAATGAGGTCTTTATCAGAACCCTTGAATGTAAAAAATTTCCCCCCACTTTTATTGCTTCTCTTCTAAGCTTGTCAGTACTTGTTTTGTTTGTATAAAAACTTTTTAATTTAATATAGTCAAAAGTATCCAAAAAGGACAGTTTTAAAGGAGACTAGGAAGACCTCTGTAAGTTGATTCAGTGAACTAGGAGAATAGTTTTTAGGATGACATATAGAAAAAACAACTTTAAGGACTTTAGAACTGATTAATACAGTGTTAAACCCATTTCTTCTCAGGTCGATGCTAGCCTTAAAATGTGTAATGAAACATATGCCTTTAAACGTAGCTCATGTAGGATTTTGTTTTGCGAAAGCATGCATATATATTAATGGTTTTCTTTCTTTTAAAAAAAATTGTCCAATTGGAGAGGCACAATGCAAAGGAGGAATAATAAGTATTTGTGAAATTAATTTTAAAAAATGAATATAACCTATTTCCCTAAAAAATAGATAAAACTAGGTTCTAAGTCCAATTTTGTCACTAACTATAGCCTTAAACTAGTCATTTTATGGTCTCAAGTTTCCTCAATTTTAAAATAAAGGGATTAGACTATGCTCCTTTCAATGAATGAACTTCCAGCTCTATTGTTCTCTGCTTTTATGAGAGCATATGAGTTAAATTTAGGTTCAAGATACTTGGGTATAAAAATATGAAGCCAATAAAACAAAAAACATAATCTTGCCTTCCCACTCCTACAGTGGACTGTTGTCATTTGCAAATCTTACAGTCTTTATGAAAGTAATCCTAAAGTCACTTGGAAAATCCTGAATTTACATTTTACATATTGGAAATGCATGATCACTCAGTGAGGCATTGCATGTAATGTAAACATCATCACAGATTGCCAACATAAATATAAAATGTTATATTTCTTTGAATTTTGTGTCAATTAATATGCCACATATATCTAGTTTAAACACTCTACTAAATACTGGGGATACAAAGGAAGGTAAAAATAGTCTCTGTCCTCAGAAGTCTACAATTTTTTGAGTGACATGTATGCAGCAGATATATACAAACAATATATCCAAGATAATCCCAGAGGGAAAGCACTAATATTATGGGAAACCAAGATATGCTTCTTATAGAAGATAGAATTTTAACTGAGATTTGAAGAAGGAAGGCAAAGAAGCCAGGAGATAGAGATAAGGAAAGAGCGTTTCAGGCATGGGGGATAGTCTGTGAAACTACAAGGAATCAGAGCAGTGAGGAAGTACAGTGGATAGAGTATCAACCCTGGAGTCAGGAGGACTTGGGTAATTCAATCTAGCCTCAGAAATGCACTTAACTGTATGATCCTGGGCAAGACACTTAATCTGGATTGTCCTCCCTCCCCACCAAAAAAAAAAAAAATTGAAGGAAAAAAAAAAAGAAAATGCATGGAATCTTGAGATGGAATATGTTGTATAAGGAATAGCAGACTGACCAGTACCACTGTATCCAACAAATACTTCTCTAAAAAAGCTGATTGTGAAAATTTCTTTCCTGGATTCTGAAGTCCTCCATTCCCAGACCTATAAAAACTATACCGACATTTTTTTTCTTTATTAAAGCTTTTTATTTGTAAAACGTGTATGGGTAATTCTTCAACATTGACCTTTACAAAGCTTTCTGTTACAAATCCCCCCCCCTCCAGTCCCCACTCCTCCCCTAAATGGCAGGAAATCCACTTCATGTTAATTATGTTAAAATACTTGACAAATCGAATATATGTATATGTATTTCCACACTTATCTTGCTGTGCAAGAAAAATCATATCTACAAGAAAAAAAATCAGAGAAAGGAAACAATGCAAGCAAACATCAATAGAGAACATGAAAATGTTACATTGTGGTCCACATTTCATATCCCTTTCTCTAGGTGTATATGGCTTTCTTCACTGAACATTTAGAACTGGTTTGAAACATTTCATTGTTGAAGAGAGCCATATCCATCAGAATTGATCATCATATAGTCTTGTTGTTGCCATGTATAATGATCTCCTGGTTCTGCTCATTTTGCTCATCAGTTCATGCAAGTCTCTCCAGGCCTCTCTGAAATCAGCCTGCTGGTCGTTTTTTACAAAACAATAATATTCCATGATATTCATATACCATAATTTGTTCAGCCATTCTCCAATTGATGGGCATCCATTCAGTTTCCAGTTTCTAGCCACTACAAAAAGGGCTGCCACAAACATTCTTGCACACATGGGATCCTTTCCTTCCTTTAAGATCTCTTTGGGATATAGGCCCAATAGAAACACTTCTGGGTCAAAGGGTATGCACTGTTTGATAACTTTTTGAGCATAGCTCCAAAATTGCTCTCCAGAATGGTTGGATCCATTCACGGTTCCACCAACAATGTATCAGTGTCCCAGTTTTCCCACATCCCACATTTCCCTCCAACACAAGTCACTATCTTTTCCTGTCATTTTAGCCAATCTGACAGGTGTGTAGTGGTACCTCAGAGTTGTCTTAATTTGCATTTCTCTGACCAATATATACTGACATTTTTAATGGAGTTGTTTCCAATGCTGTTCCGGTATAATTTTCTATTCACGTTCTCATACGGAACTGATCAAGTTTCCTAATATAAAAGTATCCCCAAATTCTCGTGACAGAAGATTAATATAAACTATGTGATCATCAGCTAAAAAATTAATTTTGCTTAAAGCAACATTAATAATCACCAAAACAAGGTAAATAACAGGCCCATTTTATTTGAATTAGTTATGATGTGTTGTGAGTATCATGCCCATTTTTGACTAAGAAATTAGTGTCTATATGAAGGCAGCTAAAATGTCATGGTCTGAAAGCCATGTTGTACAGGGACAGAGGAACTGCTTATGATTAACCTGGAATAGAGAAGATTTAAAGGAAGCCTGTTCATTGTCTTAAAATAATCAAAGGGCTATTGCACAAAAGCAGTCTTGTTTCTCATCGCTCTGTATGAAGGACTATCCCTCTGTGAATCAGTGAAAATATTGTGTGTTCAGTACAAAGCTGTCCAACAAAAGAATCATCTGTTTCCTTAGATAGTGTGTTTCCTATCATTAGAAATATTCAGGTAGAGGTATTAAGATTGACTGCCTCTCAGCAGTGAGGAAATTGGCTTATAGTTTTCCTTCCCAGTTTTGAATCTCCTTGGCTTAGGTATCAAGATCATATATATGTTATAGAAGGGATTTGGTAGGATACTTTCTTTTCCTGGACCCCACCTTATTCTCCCCAACATTTAATGGTAGCATAGAAATTAGTTGGCATTTGAATGTTTGGTAGAAATCTCTTGTAAATCTATCTAGTCAAAGTTATATCTTATTCAATTTGATTTTTCTGATTGGGTTATTTTAATCCTTTATTTCTTCTTCTATTAATATGGGAAATTTGTATTTTATAAAATCTTCATCCATTTAATTTAGTTAATCAAATTTATTGAAAATGCTGGGCAAAATAATTTTTCAAAATAATTTTATTTCTTTGTTACTTGTCAATTCACTTTTTATTTTTTATCCCCTCCCCCCCAAAAAAACCAGTTCCTAATTCTATTACTTGAATGAGGAAGGGATTATTTCAATTGTGTTAGCTTGCCTTTTTTTTCAGAATTTCTTTTTTTTGTTGTTGCTTAATAAGACATTTTTTGGTTAGATTTTTGGAGATTAGGAAAGAGCATTTCAGGCATGGGGAAATAGTCTATCTAAGAGATAGACTATTTTTGCTTCTCTACATATGTATGAGAAAGTTTTATGCTTTAAAAATAATTGGTTTTTGTGAAAGTGCTAAGCATAGCTAAGAAATATGTACACTTTTTTTTTTCATTTAGTTTTGTTTTTTTTTTTCAGTATTCTCTAGAGACCTATTATATCCAACGTTTCCAAATTCTATTTGGGTACTTCACTATGCAGATTTGAATGGGGGTAAACTGAGGTTCCTCATTATTAAATTTTTATTATTTCCTCCCTATAATCCATTAAACTTTTCCTTTGTATATTTAGATGTGCCTTTTTTTTGCACATATATTTAGCATTGATATTTACAATGTAGTTTCCCTAGTTTTCTTTTAATTAGGCCTATTTTTACTGTTAATTTATCTGATATGATTGCTATCCCTGCTATTTTTAATTTAGCTGAAGCACAATAGATTCTGCTCCAGTCCCTTGACTATTTATTGTGTTTCTTATAACATTTTGTTGAATTCTACTTTCTAATCCATTCCACTTTCCTCTTCCGTTTTATGGAAATTGCATTCCATTCATATTCATCATTACAATTACTAGCTGTCTATTCCTCCATCCTATTCTCTTTTCTTTTTCTTTGTTTTTACTGGGTGAGTCTTTTCTGACTCCAGACCACACACTCTAGCCCCTGTGCCAATTAACTGCCTTATATAGGCTTACCTAAGGCAAAAACCATATTCAGTGTATTAAAGTGAATCATTAATGAAATAGAGGGTTTTTAAGCCTTCCTGATGGAAAGATAGAGCTGCATAAAAACTTTGAAATAAAAATATGAGAACCAAGAGAAATTTAAAAAGGTAATTGTGAATAAACAATTATAAGGTATTAATAAAGATATTATTATCTAAGTACCTTATATAAGGTACTAATAAGGATGCACAGCCTCAGTTCTCTTAATTCTTATGCTTTGCCCCCTACACCTCCTAGTCAGATTCCATTCTCAGGTTCCACAAACCTATCTCGGTTGTATGCTCACTTGGACTGGAAATATGATTCACTGTGATTTTTATTCTTAGATTTCCCAGTCTATAGTATATTTTTTAGATCTTTGTGGAGGAATTGTCTTGGGGAACTAAGCTGTATTTTTCCTCTCCTATTCCATAATCTTGTTCTATCTTGAAATGTATTTTCCAGAGAAAATTGTAGTGTTGATTCAATTAAAGTTCTGAGAGCAAAAGGTGAATGTGGTGGGGGGTGGGGGTGAGGTCTGGTATGCATAAAAGAACTGGCAAAGAAAATGGGATGAAGAAGCATTGTGATTGTCCTAAAGTCAAAGCTGAAAGCACTGGAGTCAGGGAGTCAGAGGACTTCAGTTCCAATCTCACATCTAATTCCCCATACCTGTGTATCCTTAGTTAATCACTTCATCTTCCTGTAATTGAGTTGACTAGACTAGACAATAGCATCTGAGTTTCCTTCAAACTATAAAATGATCCTTTTAAGTATGGTCCCTGGCTGTCTGACTTGTGGGGTGGAACAGAATAAGGAACTGGGTCTAAGAAATTCTGAGGTAGGAAGGTACAAAGGGTATCAAGGAGTCAATACAGCTGAAATGAGTAATGCATATAGAAAAGTAGTTGAGAATAAAGGAGAAAAAGTAGATTGGATTCTGATTTTGGAGGGGCTGGCTTGATTATTATGTTTAAGGCTGGAATATTAGATCTAGGAAGAGACCTGGAAAATTATTTAGACCAAGTGTTTCCAACTTCATTCTGATGAGTTACTTTTGATTTACACAGTGCCTTGTGATATTTGGTAGGGGAAGAGTGTGAATATTCTGATAATAGAAGACAATGATTTGGCAGTTAAAGCAGGAGATAACTGATGGGATACTAAATTATAACAGCAGTAGCTTGCTTGGAGATCACCCAGGTAAAGCTTTTAAGACAGGGTTGTAATTGATATGACAGAAATTCTTATTGGAATGGGGACCCATTGAAGAATTTTTTTTAGCAGACCAAGTTAGAAAGGTATTTCATTGGTTCAGATATAAATTAATAAGAATTTACAGTAGTGAAAATTGGTGGCAATTTTAATGATGGGGGATAGGTATAAAAAAGGTAGAATACTTTAAGTGTGGGGAAGGTCAGGCCATTCTCAGTGCTATAAAGTGTAGCTAAAGCTACAAGTCCTAAAAACTAGCTGACTTTAAGTGGAAGAATAAGCACCATGAAAAGCTAACTGGAAAGTCATATTAAAGCAGGAGTTCTCAAACTTTTCAATGTCATGGACCCTTTGGAAACTTGGTGAAGATTACAGATCCCTCAGAATGTTTCTAGATGCATAAAATAAAATAATATTACAAAGAAAACCAATTATGTTGAAAGAGTAAACATACATATGTATTTTTAAAATAAAGGTTCAGAAACCCCAGGTTAAAAATTCTTAGCTATAGCTGGATTTCTCATTCTTCACAGGTTGTACTGATCAATCTATCTTAGTTCCAAATTTATTTTATGACCAAGAACAAACATTTCCAATTGTGTTTAGCTAGTACTTAAGGAGTTATATATGAGAAGAGGTTTCAACTTTGTAGCTCTTAGGAACTTTTATATCTAAGGATGCTGGGTATTGACTTTGGCTAATAATGAATATATAGAGCAATATAAATAACATTTTCTTTTGGAGGACCTCTCATAGGCTTAACTTTAGGTTGCTTAGGAAATTTGATTTCACCAAATCCCACCAGACATGTGATCACATTTTTTAGTTCACTACTAGTCAGAATTTTCTGGTGGCTCTCAATCATCTATTTTCACTTTGCCCTATTCTATAATATCAACTTCCTTGCCTATCATTTATTTCTCTTATTGGGACCTGAATAACAAGAACAGAAGAGAGAGAAATAAAGAATTAGTTAATCAGCTATCTTAAGGGTAAATTTTTTTTAATTCAGTTAATTAAATTGCCTGGAAAATATATAGGTGATGTAATCACATATAAGTAAGTTATGATTTTTTAAAAAAATCATTAAGATTTTGAGGGCAGAACAGATCTTAAAGGTCATCTAATCCTGGTCTCTTCCTAATGCAAAATCCTACTACTTATTTAACCCAAATATTTAGTGGTTAGGTAGAACTCTACTCTTTGAGACTTATAGTTTCCACTAGCATAAAAACATTTCTTTTGAGTGATTGCTAGATACTCACAGTTCTAGAGCTAGTATCGACCTCTGAGGCTATCTAGTACAACCCTTTTATTTTACAGTTTGAAGAATCTGATGTCCAGGGAGGTGAAGTTATTTGCCTAAAGTCACACAGGCAGTAAATATTAGATGTAGTATTGGAACATAGGACCTATAAATGGGAACTTAAATTCATGTATAGCCAGAATGAGACATACAAAAGAAAAAAAAAAGATGGGTTGGAAATAGTATGAGCAAAAGAACTCAGAGTAAATGAACTGAGGAATGTTCAAGACACCCTACTTACCTCAAGTTGCCTACAGAATAATATACAAATTTCTTAGTCTTAAATTAATAATGTTATACAATCTGGCTCCAATCTTATATCAGATTACTCTCTTTCAATCTATTGTGTAGCCCAACCAGACTAGGCAGAAATCTCAAAACACACTTTCCTAGCTCCTTTGTTCTCAGTTCATTTTTCTTTATCCTACCCCTTCTTCAAAGTTCTGGTTGCAATGTCATCTCCTCCATGTAGTCTCCACTGACTTCTTCAGTCCTTCCAACCTGAGAAAGTCAGTGGAGACTATTGTTTTTATTTGTAAAAATTCTTTCCTCTTTTCCATTCATAGCTCTTATAATTTGATAGTCATAATCAATGAGCAATTAATGTATCTTTAGAATTTTGGAGACAGAATGGATATAAATAAAAAGACAGTTTGCCTTCAAAGAGTTTATAATCTGGGACGGGGGGAGGGAAAGAGGTGGAAAGAAGGGAGACAATACACAGAAGGAGTAGCAGAAGGTGCCAGACCAGGGGTGAGATAAAAATTAGCACAGCCTCTGATGGTGAATGAAGTTAACTGGAAAAGTCTGAGTCCTCTATAAAGGGAGGCCTTGGGAGGAGTTCATTGATTCAGCACTTCAGTGGGAATGATGACGTCTCTTCAATGCTGGATGTGGTTGGAGGAATTGATTAAAAATTAATCCCTTAAACAAACAGGGAGAGAAGCTCTGATAGAGATCAGTTTAGCTTCATGGTCCCACCCTCTGGAGAGGATGCCCAATTTGAAATCCAATTTATGTCAAACCCCTGAGACCCATTCTCTATAGAGGTCTCCAGCAGTCTCACCTTGCTATGCCTCCTGTGGTTAAACTTTCCCTATAAAATCTATTTAGGGGCCATCCCATGGCTACTGCCCTCCTTTGGGTCAATCCACCATGGCAATGGTGGTATCTTTCCCCTTACCCCTCTCCCATGCCATGTAGTGCCTCTCCTAATTTTATCTGACTTGTGGAGCTAGCTAACTCTTTTGAGGTGCTAAGTCCCTTTCAGGATTTAGCCTGATAGCTAAGGGCATGCCCCAACCTTATGGGGTCTTTACTTTCTCCTGGTAAAACCCTTTTCTATACTCTCCCATTTTATTTCATATTTACTATTCCTGGTGTCTGTTGTATCCTTTCATTTTGTCTGTAACCTATTGCTCTAAATAAATTTATCTTTTGTGAAAGAGAATGGACATTATGAATTCCCTCAATGACCAAATCTCAACTTTAGGTGCCTACCATCATCTGGTGTCTACATCACCCACATAAGAAGGGAGAAACAACTGAGGAGTTGAATATGAAAGCTGAATCCATCTCTGAGATGATATATCAGATTATGAGTTTTTAAATTCATGGGGGAGCCATGATATTTCTTTAAATATTTTCTCATTACACCTGAGAATGAAAAGAACTTTATCTGGAAGCAGGTGATTTTTTTGCTCTTGTTTTGCTATTTATTACCTCTGTAATTGTGGGCTTGGGCAAATTACTGCATGTCTAAGGCTCCTGGTTTTCTCATCATGAATTAGATAATTTCCAAGGAGTCTCTTCCAGTCTCAGATCCTATGCTGTTGTATTAGTAATTTTTTTCTAAATCTTACCTCTCCCTATTGGAATGCACATTTTTGGAGCATTTATACTCTTAAAATGGCATGGAATATTATAATATAAAATATATTATAAAAATAAATATATTTTTATATTTATTTATATTTAATTAAAATTTAAAAAATTAAATATTTAATTAAAATTTTAAAAATTATAAAAAATAATTATATATATATATATATAAATGGAGCATATATAAATGGAGCATTTAAAATGGCATGGAATATTATAATATAAAATATATTATAAATATAAATATATTTTATATATTTATAAAAAAAGACTAGATTTGGGTGTTAGCCCTACTTCCGTCAATGACCAAATCCTATTTGCCTTCTCTGATCCTTAGTTTCACCATCTATAAAATGGACATAACTCCACTTTGACTATACTGCTGCAGGAAAAAAAAGCTTTATAAAATGAAAATTTATTGATAGGTCAGCTAATTCAAAGCAAGTAATGATAAGTGATGTGATTTAGGAGAGCAATTCCTAGTTCTAAATGATGAGATTGCATGATGAGATACCAAATGTTGGGGTTCGGTCATGTGAAGAATTCACAATGGCCATTCTCTTTGGCAAAAGATGGGTTTATTTAGGAGAAGTTACAGACAAAATGACAAAGTGCAGTGGACACCAAGAGTGGTAAAGATGAAATATTTGGGAAAGCATAGTTAGCAAGAAAGGGGTTTTAACAATGGAAAAAACAAGTTCCTCTGTGGACCTCACAATTAACCAGGAGAAAGGAAACACCTCCTTGAGGTTGGAATATGCCCTTAGCTGGTAGGCTAAATCCTAACAGAGATTTATCAGCCTAAAAGAGTTAGTATAAGAAAGAGAAAGACAACATGAGACATAGTGGAGAAGAGAGACACCAAGAGTCTTGGAGGGGAAGGGAGAGGAGACAGGGAGACACACACACACGAGGAGACAGGGAGGCACACACACACACACCCACCCCTTCTACCTCTCTCTTAATTATATAATATTTTGTCTGTGTTAAAGTCAGTCCTGCCCGAGGGCAGAGATCTGTTCCCTTCCCCCCCCTCCTTTTTTTTTTTTTTCCTATGCTCAAGGAAGAGCCTAGTGCCGAGTACTTAGTAGGTCATTTTATGTTTCTAAACTCACTTTGGGTCGGGTGCGGGACTAAGTCGTGGAGATACTTTATTTTGTTTTTTTTTATAAGCCAAACACAGAGGCCGGGCCCTCAGGCTACTTACTTTCTAAAACGGAAGACTGAAGGGTGGGGGCAGGAAAGCCCTCCCTCCGGGAGCTTGAAAGAGGCCGGATTTCCTCATTTTACAGATAAGGAAACTGAGGCCTCACAAGCATAAAGGGAGTGTGCAAGTTCGCTCTGGGGATTGATAGGTCGTGACCGCGTGGAGTTGGGTGGATGGGGTCGAGGAGAGCCTCTAAGCTGGGTCGGGCTAAGAAGAGGAGCGGTGGGTTGGGGCCTGCGGGAAAGAGCCCGAGGGAAAGGGCTCCGGGCCCAAGCGAGAAGAGGCCAAGGCCCCGGGAGGAAGGAAGGGAGAGGAGCGGAGGCTGTCACGGGACCCAATGTGCTGGCACGGGCTCTTCAGAGGACTCACTAACTAAGCGGACCGGAAGTCAGCTTTCGACGCAGCAGTGCCTAAGAGGGTGAGTGGCCGTCTTGGCCCCGCGGGACTCAAGGACGCTTTGTCTCGTTCCTGGCTTTCCAGGCTTCTCGGCTTATCCGCGGCCACCCTCGGCCTCGGGGCCCTGACGATCTAAGCGCCTCGGACCGCCGCTAGGTGGCGCCGAAGCTCGATGGCCGCGCCCGGGTCTGCTTTTGGCCTCGTCGGGCCACCGTCGCTTTGCCTCCGTGCTCGGCCACCCGTCCCGCCGCTTCGGGGCCTCCCGGCTGCTCCTTCGCAGCGTAGTCCGCCTGTTCCCCAAGCCTCAGACTCCCTGCCCGAGGTGGCAATGTGCCGCTGAGCTGGGCCAGGAGAAGGTAGGCCTGCCGGCGGGTTTCGCTCTGAGGCGGGCGCCGGAGCTGGGGCTGGGCCGGGCCAGGCCGGGCGGGGAGGGGTACGGAGGCGCTTGGGGAGACCGTGACGGAGCCCGCCCCGACCCGTCGGCGGACTCCGCACTGCAGCCGTCACCGCTCGGCGGGCCGAAGCCTGAGCTCCTGGTCCGCAGGAAGCCCGCGGTCTCAGCCTGCGGCGAAGTTTCCTTTTGTTCAGATCCCCGACGGGGCCGGGCGGCTACATTAACGAGATCCGGCAGAGCTGGGTCTCTTCTTGCGGAACTCGGGGCGGAATCCCTCGGACCGGATGCTCGCTTCTGCCCCCACTGGATGACGAGGAGCGGCGGTGCAGCGGGAAAGTGCGCCGGGCTCCGGGTCTGCAGCTCGGGGAGGCGGGGATTCCTGCAGAGTGCATGCAGCCCGTGCAGCCCGTGCAGCCCTGCGCCTGGCTGCGAGACCCCGGGCCAGCCCCTTTCCCTCTCTGAGCTTCAGTCTTAGCACTAGTGGGAAGACAGGGAGCCCTGCCTAAACCCATAAGTGCTACGCCTGCAGTGCCATGCGGCTTAAAGTAACAGGAGGTGTTAAAGAAAGAGGCCAAATGGGCTGTCCTCACTCCCGAAAGTGGCTCACCCCGTTTAGAAGCGGTGCCTTTAGGGGGACTGAGCGTTTAGGCTGTACTCTCTGCCCCTTATGCACGGCTTGCCTGGGTTCCCCTTGTCCCCAGCTTCTGTGGTCAGAGTAACATACCAAGGTGTAGAAAACCTCTGGTGAGGAGACTTCCAGACAGGTAGACAGCTCTTTAGGGATGAGCCTCTTCTAAGAAGGTGACCAATTCCCTGATGATGCTCTTTCAAATAGCCCGAATGGGTGGTCTAAAGAGCTGGGGACCGTGCACAGCCTTTGCAGACTGAGAGGACTCCCCCACCCCCCAGCCTGCAGCACTTTTGAGAATAGGTCACACGCACACAGCAGAACTTTAGTGCAGACCTTCTGCATCATAGGTGTTTAATCTACCTTTGTTTAATTGAGTTATGTCTTGCTTTGTATTATTTTCCTTATAGATTGGTAGGGAATTTGTATCAGGTCAGTTGCTGGTCAGTGTGACAGTTGCTGGATCAGAATGAAAGTTTTACATTTTAGTGAGGTGAAAAGGTCGAGTGAGGTATAACTTTTTTTACAAATGGCCCAAGAGGTGACTGAGAAGCTGCACAAGCCTATGGTTTTCCCCTTAAACCTCAGAACACTCAGTTCCAGAGCTAAAAGCATTCTTCAGCAGATTATTTTCCCCACTACTTCATTTTGCAGATGGAGAAACTGAATTGCTGAGTGCCTAAATCCATTGCTCAAGGTTATGTGATGGGATATGTAGCCAGAACTAAAATAAGTTTTCTGACTTGCATGCAGAATTAGCATTCTGCGGCTGCTTTACTTTAAGGACTTGAGCACTGTTGTCTCAAGTGTACTAAAGACTTAAAGACTGGATGTTTGTGCACCCAAAATGCTGTTGGTTTGGGTTTGAGTAAGCGATTTTAAAATAGGGGAAGGCCAGTTAGAAATAAAAGGTTTAAAAAATGCAGCCTCAATCTTATCACAACTGGAGCATTTACCAGTAATAGCACTGAACAGATGTGCTGTAATTTGGGAGGGTGAATAAATCATTTCTTGTTTTTGTCCCCATACAGGACCACAATGAGTGACATTCGCCATTCCTTGATCCGCCGAGATGCATTAAGTGCTGCTAAGGAAGTATTATATCATTTGGACATTTATTTTAGCAGTCAACTCCAAAATGCCCCACTTCCTATTGTGGATAAAGGTCCTATTGAACTTTTGGAAGAATTCATATTTCAGGTTCCCAAGGAGCGCAATTCCCAACCTAAGGTATATAGTTAAAATTCATAGCAGGATAAGTGGATATTGGTTGTGTAGACATGTTAAAACCCTCACTCTCAAAAATGTTGGCATACGTTAGTGCATCTTTATATTAAAGATATTTTTTATTACTTTCATTTGTTATTCTGCCCTTATACCCTATAATTTATATCAGATTTCTCTGTCTATTTGCAACTTAAAAGCTGTTTTAATTAATCTAATGTAACAAAAGGGTAACTAGTACAAAGATGCATTCCTAGTAAAAATTGCATATAGATAGACCTAAAAAAATTGAATTTTTTTTTAAGGAAAAGAAAATATTTTCCTCTTTAAGTTCTGATGCTTTGAGAGATTTGATTGACCAATTTAGTATACTACTACTACTAACATTAGTAAATATTTATTAATTATCTAATGTGTACCTTGCACTGTGCTAAGCACTGGGATACAAAAAAAGGCAAAAGAGTAATGAGGGGAGCCTTACTGTATGTAACAACTTGAGTTCCCTTATGAATACCAATCACCTTGTCTTAAAAAATAGCAAAGACAAAGAATAGTCTTTCTGTAGTTAGAATACTGTAGTCCATCAGTCAGCTAGTGAGCATTTATTAAGCACCTGTTATGTGTATCAGAGATTATGCCAAGTGTTTGGGAATATAAAGACAAAAGCATGAGTCCTCAAGGAACTCACATTTGAATAAAGCAGAAGACATAAGTTTTTCATTATATGTATAATATGTAGATATTCTACAGAATGAAGATAAGGGCAGTTTGACATTTATGCTTAACTTTACATTAAAGTTATACTTTAATCCAATTGTGTGACTGCAAACACTGACCCTGGTTTTCAGGGTTTATAGTATTGAATTCTTTGAGAATAATCAGAAATCAAACAATAACCAGTAGTTATGAGATTTTGATAATAAAATCTGATAATTTTTTTTGCTTATTTTTTGACATGCAAATTAATGTAGAAATACCAAGTTTTATTGCTTTTCCTCATTTTATTTCCCAGAGGCTGAATTCACTTCAGGAGCTTCAACTTCTTGAAATCATGTGCAATTATTTCCAGGAGCAAGCCAAGGATTCTGTGCGTCAGATTATTTTTTCATCCCTTTTCAGTCCTCAAGGGAACAAAGCAGATGATAGCCGGATGGTCTTATTAGGAAAATTGGTCTCAATGGCAGTGGCTGTGTGTCGGATTCCTGTGTTAGAATGTGCTGCATCTTGGCTACAGGTAAAATTTAAAAAAAAAAAAAAAAAAAAAAAAAAAAAAAACATGATTCAAATAATAACTATAAGGATAGGTTCTGCTAGGTCACAGGGAGTTTAATGAGTTTTGTTTTCTTTGCTGTCATATATATACACACACATATATATTACTATATTTGAATTATGAATACCCTGATTTCATCTGTGTAGACATTACCTGTACTGATATGGGTAGCCTTTATGACTAAAGAAAATACTACCACCTGGTGGCCACACTTCTGGAAATAAACTTATCCAGACACTGCAGCAATGATCCTCTTGAGGACAAACATGTAAACAATTTCCTGGTTTCTGAAAAGCCAAACTTGGAGTTTTTAAGTTTCTTAGACCCTTCTGAAGTTTATGGTCCATTGGCAAAAGATTTAGTAACTTAGAATCTCTTCTACACTACAAGTAAAGCACCAGGGGAGATTATTAATTATAGTATAGTATATTCTGATAATCTGTGTACTATATTTTAATATAGCACAAAGCCTTTTTAACTGTGGGTTGTGATCCCATGTGGAGTCACGTAATTGAATGTGAGGGGAGGTACAAAATTATGACTTATTATCAATAAATGTTTGTTTTTATACCTGCTTTATATACTTATGTATCCAAGGTTGCATAAAATTTTTTCAGGTGAAGAGGGATCACAAGTGGAAAAAGTTTTAAAAGTGCTGATGTAGCATTTTAGACATTGTTAATTTCACTAATCTTAATGCCTTGGCCACAGAGAGAGTAAGTGATTAAAGGAAATTTCTCCTTGGGAAGGCCCTTTATTAATGAGGTCATAGGTCTGGACCAGAAAAATGTCTGACATAGTTATGTAGTCATTTCCTATTTTATTACATGGTATGGTTAGGCATGATATTAGAAAGTTAAAAAGTTTAATATAAAATTCCACAAAGCAAATTTTTAATAGGGGTGACTTTTCTCTTCAATTGAATATAATAGAGAATTTTGAAAACATTTTGTAACTTTCTGGGTAGAATTTTAAAAAATTTTTTTATTAAAGCTTTTTATTTGCAAAACATATATGCTTGGGTAATTTTTCAACATTGACCCTCGCAAAGCTATCTGTTACAAATTTTTCCCTTCTTCCCCCCACCCCCTCCCCTAGATGGCAGGAAGTCTAATACATGTTAATTATGTTAAAATACTTGACAAATCAAATGTGTGTATACATATTTATACAGTTATCTTGCTGTACAAGAAAAATCATATCTACAAGGGGAAAAAAAAAAAACAAAAAAACCTGAGAAGGAAAACATAATTCCAGCAAACATCAATAGAGAACATGAAAATGCTATGTTGTGGTCTACATTCAGATCCCACAGGTCTCTCCCTGGGTATATATATGGCTTTCTTCATCACTGAACAACTGGAACTGGTTTGAAACATCTCATTGTTGAAGAGAACCATGCCCATCAGAACTGATCATCATATAGTCTTGTTGCCGTGTATAATGATCTCCTGGTTCTGCTCATTTTGCTCAGCATCAGTTCATGCAAGTCTCTCCAGGCCTCTTTGAAATCATCCTGCTGGTTGTTTCTTACAGAACAATAATATTCCATGACATTCATATACCATAATTTATTCAGCCCTTTTCCAATCGATGGGCATCTACTCAGTTTCCAGTTTCTTGCCACTACAAAAAGGGCTGCCACAAACATTTTTGTACATGTGGTCCCTTTCCCTCCTTTAAGATCTCTTTGGGATATAGACCTAGTAGAAACACTGCTGAGTCAGTTTGATAACTTTTAGAGCATAGTTCCAAATTGCTCTCTAGAATGGTTGGATCTGTTCACAGTTCCACTGGGTAGAATTTTTTAACATACATGAATATGTTAAGTTAAATTTTAGCAACTTTTAAACAGATTTTAGTCTATACTTTTCCTTCCAAAAAAGATGCATTGGTAAGCATGGGAAGTGTTATTTTACTTTGAATCATCCTCTTGGCAGTGATAATATAACTGTTGTATTATCTATCAAACTTGAAATCCTTAAAGAGTACTTACCAATAATCAAAGAAAACTTGAATAATGTTTAGTAGTTTCTTAAAAATTAGTAACCTGTGTGTGTGTCTGTATGTCTATGTCTGTTATGACCACTCTAAACTAAAATGATTGCCTAAACAAACTGTCTTATTTCTCAATCATATTAACAGATTACATACTATTCTAAATTTTATAAGATACAGTGAAAGCTCACTGGATGGTCAGAGGAGGACATGTTAGTGTGAATTAGAATATTTTTCAAGTACATGAAATAATTCACATAGGCTATTAATAAATACAAGTAGATGTCTTTAGTGCCTAATTCACTCTGAAGTTTACAAATAGTTTGATCTATTAAGCACATCCTTTGCAATATCACTTTTAATATGGCTAGTAAATTTGTGTGATCTGCTGCAAAAGAATATAAGAATGGAGTAGGAGATAACATCTGGAAAATAATATGCTAGGAAGAAGAGTTGGACTAATTTTATTGAACATGAGAGATGAGGGTTGCACTAATATCCAATGTGTGTGTGTGTGTGTGTGTGTAATATATAAAAGAATGTTTCCAGAACACTGGGTGGATTATTTGTACAGGAACACAAGAAAAGAAAATATAGATGGGTTTTGATCTGCACCAATGGAAAGAATTCTAGCATTATTAAGATCATATCTATTGAAGGATCTAAGTATTGAAATATTACATTTAGAAGTTTGGGGGTTTTTTTGCTTGTTTCTATTCCTACAATTCAGTGAGATAAAATTTTGATATATTGACAAGAAATCTTATGCTTGTTAATTTATCTTTGTATATATGTATGATCACTTAACTGAGACTTAAAACTATGAAATTATTGTACTTTATTCTCTGAGGTTTGGGAAATACCCAGGAAAATAATTCCAAATAATTAGTTTAGACTAATAGTATTTAAGATGAGATTCAAAACTCAAGGGAAGGAACCAAAGCTTCAGTTCTGACTGACTGGTGTTGCCAAAAGTATACTGTAGAGCATACTATAATACATATGAATTAGAGCCTTCTTTACTCTTTCTTTTAAGTCTACTGAAGTTATAAATTTCTGACTTGCTATTTACTGCCTTTGTATAGAGGATTAAATTGGAGGATTTTTTTTATTATTTTGTTTTTGTTTTTTAGCTTGGGGTGTAGAGTCATTACCAGAGTTGTGCAGGTTTCCAGGGGGATTACAAATTGAAAAAGTTTGAGAACCATTGATCTAAACAAAAGGATTTAAATATCTAATATTCCTCAGACTCCTCTGAAATGCCATTTCTTATTTGACCAGGTCACTGTATGTGGTGAACAACTCTTAGATTAGTTTTCTCACCTGGGATCCTGGCAAGGCTACAAAATAATGAACTTTTAATGAACTTTTGACTTAATATGAGCATATAAAAGTTCATTATATGCTCATATTAAGTTAGACAACCGCCAAAGCCCTACTTATTTATTTATTTATTTATTTTTGCTGAGACATTTGGGGTTAAGTGACTTGCCACACAGCTAGGAAGTGTTAAGTGTCTGACATCAGATTTGAACTCAGGTCTTCCTGACTTCAGGACTGGTGCTCTATCCACTGTGCTACTTACTTGCCCCAGCCCTACATATTTCTGACACTTTATTTTGTCAAGAAGATTATCCTGAATTTCTCCAAAGCTCTATTGATAAATCATAAGTGAGGCAGAATCTCTTAGGTTGGAAATGCTTTTTGTCTAAGAGCTAAGAAACCTAAGTTTGTCAAAGACTCATCACCGACTTTTAAAGGTTATCTACAAAATTGCAATAGGTTTATGATCTGTTGGTAGAGAAAATACCCTCATTCTACCTAAAATTCATATTTCTTTAAAATACTGAAATGCTTCTGTGACCTTTTCTTATTTAAATTTTGAATCATTTCCTGCCAACCCATCTCTATTTCTAAAGAATCCTTAAAAAGAACTATGCCAAGAATTCTTCATATCTTTTCTTTCTATGTGGGGAAAGCACTGTGAAAAATTAATTATGTGCTGTTGTAAAGTACTTGTAACTATTTGTATTATGAATTTTTTTCAGCGCACACCTGCAGGCTACTGTGTGAGGTTAGCAAAGGCCTTGGTTGATGACTACTGTAGTTTGGTGCCAGGATCCATTCAGACATTGAAACAGATATTCAGTGCCAGTCCTCGCTTCTGCTGCCAGTTTATTACAGCTGTTACTGCACTCTATGACCTTTCCTCAGGTAACAAAATTATTTTCCTATGAAACTTTACAGGAAAAAATTAACAGTAACTGCTTATATCTTCTAGGTTCTCTTTGCTTCTTTGATAATGCCCAAATATCTATGTTTAGTACACACACAATATTTTGCCTTTTGTCTTTTTTTATTTATATACATTTTACTGAAGAAAGTTCACATACTTGGCTTTTATATTGAAAGCCAGCATGAAGTGGTTTGGGTGGATGGAATTTCCTCTCATCTTTCAACTGCCATTTCCTGTATAGGTTTATGCTTTCTTTAAGTAGTAAATTGAAAATAAATGATATAATTTGTATAATTAGTAAGAATAGACCCTAAATACCATTTCTAATGGAATTTTGTTCTTACCTTTATTTGATCCCTTTCTGGTAAATTCAAAATGTACAGAGTAATAGAATGATTTGAAAGGGCATTCCTTGTATTATAGATTATATAAATTGTAATTTTTAAACATGACTTGTTATGGGAAAAGCGAAGAAGCATGGCTGTGCCTGTGTTTAAAGTATGGTTTTCCTTTGGATGTCTTCTTTCCTTTAGAGGTGAGAATTCCTTAGTAAGATGTCATGGAAGTCCTTAAAAATCTATTTGCGGGGGCAGCTAGATGGCGCAGTGGATAGAGCACCAGCCCTGAAGTCAGGAGGACCTGAGTTCAAATCTGGTCTCAGACACTTAACATTCCCTAGCTGTGTGACCCTGGGCAAGTCACTTAACCCCAATTGCCTCAGCAAAAAAAAAAAAAAAAAAATCTATTTCCGTAGCATTTGGATGAAGCTTGCAAAACAAATCCATTAGGATAGTACCAAATGTATGTCCTTATATTTAAATTACAACCCATGACTACAGAGATCACAATGATTAACAAGTAGTATATTCTTCAACACCAACCTTAAAAACAATTCATTCAAAATACAAAAATGACTTTAAACAGCTACACTAGGTAGCATTATTCTATCACCAGATTTCATTTATTTAAACATTACTGTTTCATCCTTTTCTTTTGCTGTTTTATTAAACATTTTAATTTTCTCTAAAAATAATTCATTGACTAAATAAGTAAATGCAATCTTTGCAAAATATGCCTTCCTCACAACTCTTTGCTACCAAAACAGTAAGTTAGATATATTAACTAAAGTCTCCCTTCCCTAACCTTTCACTTGATTAGTTAAAAAGTATCAACAGTTGGTTGTCTCATTAATTTTAACAAGCAGTTTTAATTTAACAGGCAGTTCATAATTATTGCTTTATCCTTATATAATCTTTGGAGACTTAAAATTGCTACTGTCACAATTTCAACTTCTGAGAAATAAATTTTGGGGCATAAAAACTTATGTTGTTACCTTGAAATTAGGATGCATTATGTATCATAGATGGTAAACACAGCATGTCATTTTTTCTTGTTACTTTGGTAGTTTTATTCCACCCCTTCATTTTTACTGACATTTCTTCAAACATTTGATTGCCTAATTTTGTGTAGTATGTTAACTTCGATAAAAAGTTGCTTTCAAATTACTTGTTAATGTTTCTTTGGATTTTTCAGCCAGACCTTTAGAGTAAAATTAAAGATATTTTATATAGAATTACTGGGTTGCCTTTTAGAAGGAAATTGACCAGAGTTTTATGACAAACACATATAGGATAAAAATGTTTCATGCCACTCAGATTAGTTCACAGACTTATAGCTGTACAGATTTACATATCTGTACATGTATGAGTACACAAATACCTATACAGGTTCACAAATACCTTTATACTATTAACTATACAGGTGGGCAGATAACCTGTAGGTATATCTACCCAGTAACTTGGACTGGCTATTGAATATCTTATAAATGGTACTCCAAGTTCTCTTAATTTCCATTGGTTCAGGGTGCAGAGGAGCATTTCATTCTAGGAATTATCTGCCCTCTATTACAAACACTTAAAGACATTACAGTGTAGAGGAATGATTCAGACAAGTGCAAAAGAATTGTATTGGTCATGAGTCTGGTTAGGATTGTCTCAGTAATCAAGCTTTGGCGGTTTGCTGCTTGCTTAGCCTTTAGGGTTTATGACTTGTGGCCTTTGGGCACTGAACACCCTGGGTGCAATGGATGTTAGCATATGCTTAGAAATAGATACACAGGGACATGATTACTCTTATGCTTACTTTTTGAATCTGTGTGGGGCATTGTGCTTTGGAAGTCCATTGGTAGAAAGTATTAAAGTTCATTTTTAAATTGAGTTTACCCTGAGCTGTAATCAAAGTTGTATTTAACCTCTCACTCCCATGGCATCTTTTATATCTCAATGGGCCTTTTCTTTTTTCAGATGAACTAATTCCACCTTTGGACTTGCTTGAGATAATTGTCAACTGGATCTTTGAGGATCCTCGTTTGATTCTCATTACTTTTTTAAACACCCCAATTGCAGCCAATCTCCCGATTGGATTTTTAGAGCTCACCCCACTCACTGGACTGATTCGCTGGTGTGTGAAAGCACCTCTCGCTTACAAGAGAAGAAAGAAGACCACGCTACCAAATGGCCATATGAACAATAAAATCGCCAAGGAGTCTGTAGCAGGAGTCGACAGAGACTTTCACCTTTTGTACTCAAAACTGCATCTAAGTGTTCTGCAGGTTCTGATGATGCTTCAGGTGCATTTGACAGAGAAGAATTTATATGGACGGCTGGGGCTGGTCCTGTTTGACCACATGGTTCCCCTGGTTGAAGAGATTAACAGATTGTCTGATGAACTAAATCCACTCAATGCCTCCAAAGAAATCGAGCTGTCTCTCGACCGCCTGGCGCAAGCTCTGCAAGTGGCCATGGCGTCCGGAGCCCTGCTGTGCACCAGAGGTAAGCCAGTGCAGCCGCTCAGGAACTGTGTCACTCGTTACAGCAAGTGTTTGGATTTATCCTTAATTGACATAAAATTCTTCTAATTGAAAGGAGGAAATTATGATAGAGGGTTTAAAAATATAGGCCCACATGCTAAAGATGGCCTGGGTAAAGACTCTTGTTCCCAGTCTGCCTTGGCCATCTTCTGGATGTAAGTCACACAAAGGAGTGGCTGGTACTCTTAGTATCCTCACCACGAGGACTGTCACCTGGGAGAGCCTATCGCCAGAACCCCAACATGCCGCCTGTAAAAATAGGTAATGCTGATATTGTACTTGAAGGTTTGCAAAGGACTTCACATCTTTTATTTCATTTGTTCCTCACCAAAGCCTTTTCTGGTTTGAGATTTGAACTTGGGTCTTTCTCATTCAAAATTCCTCATTCTAGGAAGGTGGCTCAGTGGATAGAGCTCCAACCCTGAAGTCCAGAGGACTTGAGTTCAAATCTGGTCCCAGACACTTAACACTTCCTAGCTATGTGACCCCAATTGCCTCAGCAAAAAAAGAAAACAAACAAAAAGATTGGCATTCTCACTCCATATGACCAGCTTTTATAAGGTAGTTAATCCTTGTGATAGAATTTAGGAGTAAATGGATAAAAAAGTTTGCTCCTTAGTGCCAGGCACTTAGCATAATTGGAAGGGTATAGGCTAGATAGATGTGGAGATAGTCATTATTATATTAGGAGTCCCTTGGTTTTTTTTGTTTTTTTTTTTAGAGACCTTTTGTTCAGAGACTTGAAAATGGAGTGGAAGCTGCTTGACTTTCACTATGAGCCATACAGTGACCTTCATATTAGCACTAGGTATATTTTTGGAAGAGTAGCTTGAAAAAAAGAACAGTGAAAGGTTTTTTTTTTGGGGGGGGGGATTCTCCAATTGCTGGCCATCTGCTTTGTTTCACATTCCTTGCTCCCTTAAAGTATGATGCTTTTAATATTTTTGGTATATATCGATTAGACCTTTTTGCCTCTGACTTTCTTGGGATATATACTTAATTTTTATACCTGTCTTCATGTTTTGTTTTGCAAGGTCTTCCCCTTGCCTGGAAAGAACTCTTTATCTCCACCTTTTAGAATCCCTAAATTCCTTCACAGTTTAGCTCAGATGACACCTACCTACATGAGACATTTCCTGATTCCCTTGGCTATTACTGCTTTACTCATTAAATTACTTTGTATTTACTTAATATAGTTTTAAATAAACTTCTGTGTGTACAGTGCCCTTCATGAAGATATGAACAATGTCATTTTTGTGTTGTATGTTCAATGCCTAGCATAGTGTTAAGTACTTAATAAATGCTTGAATGGTAGTGGAATTGCTAGATTCAGATAGTAAATTTTCTTGCATTATTCCAAAAAGAAGTCTAGAAATTAGGATATGTCTCAGTTCCATGTAAAATGCATCACTATGCCTATCTTTATAGAACCTCCTACAGCATTGATTATATTTTCTATGTCTTTTTTTGTCCTTGGCCAAGTCTCAAGGTCTTAATTGAAACAGTTGTTTTAATTTGCAATTCTTTTACTTTTGCTGAGTTCAAGCTTTAATGTGGTTATTTATAGTGGGCAAACTTTTTGAAAACTGTCCTTAACATACTTAAATCCTTAGATATAAAGTAAAGTAACTAAATTGATATTTTAAAATGCTGAACATAAATATATTAAAGGATTTTATCATACTCATAACATTATGCTTAAATCTATTAAGCAACTTTAATCTTGTTTAGGGCAGTTAAGTGATTTGGTAGAATCTTCAAGAAAATTATTTCTTATCACTTCTGCTTAGCATCTATATAATTTTTAGTCACTTAGGGCTGCAACATTGTCAGGTGATGCTCTGTTCTGCTTTGTCTTTTCCTCATATATTGACAATGCAGAGTCATGCTGTCTGATTTATAGGCATTAATTTACATAGGACTGAATCAGCAAGCATTTATTCTTTTTTATTTTTAAAACTTTTTATTTTCAAAATATATGCATAGCTTTCAACATTCACCCTTACAAAACCTTGTGTTCCAAATTTTTTTTTCCCTCCTTCCCTCCACTCTCTCTTTTCAACAGCCCGAAATTCAGTGTTACTAAATATGTGTGATTCTTCTATACATATTTCCACAGTTATCAAAGCATTTTATTCTTTATATTTCTATGTGCCAGGGTCATATATAAATTTATGCAAAATAAAAACAAGGGGGAGACATTTGGGGAGTCAGAAAGGATTTCATATTGAAGCTAATACTTAAATTGAGTTTTAAAGGGAACAGTATTTTGAAGAGGCAAAAATGAGAAGGAAGTGTCCTCCAGGCGTGAGTGAGTCTATAAAGACTCAGAGATGGAAGATAGTGTTTTCTCTACTGTGAAAAAGTAAGGAGATCAGTTAGCTAATTAACAGTTGTGTGGAGAGGAGAAGTCTCTGCATAATAGGGCTGGAAAGGTAGCTTGGAGTCAGTTGTGAAGGGTTTTACATTGGTTTGTATTTAACCCTACAAGTAATAGTGAGTCACTGAAATTGTCAATCCATCTGTCAACAAATATTTGTCAGTTTACTGAGTAGAGGAATGCTTGGTCAGAAAATCACTTTGGCAGGTGTCCGGAGAATGTCTTAGAGTAAGATGGAAAAAACTTGAGGTAAGGAGGCTGTTGTAATACTTTTCTTTTTTTGAGTAAATGACTTGTTTGCTGGTGACTAATGCCCATAATGTGGTAATTTTATGACTATGCATATTGCTGCTAGACTAAGTTCCTTTTTTCAAAAAATGGGTGATGTTTTCTTTTAGATGTATAGCCATTCATATCTTTGTAACCTTTTAGCGTAAAGTTATCCTAACTTACATGGTTAATGCGTATATCCCATTATGTGTATGTGTAAATCATATACAGTCCTGTTGTGGCTTTCTGATTTCTTAGTGTGATTAAAGGTTTCATTTTTAGTCTTGTACTTTGAGTCATCAGACCAGAACTGGCTTCTAACTTGTGATTGGCTAGAGATAGGAGAATCAGGACACAAACAGTTTAATTTCAAAATGAGGAAAGCACCTGCAAGCAGAAGTCCTCCTTAGGGGTGGGTTTAACATCCTGGAGCAAGGCAGTGCTTTATATACCTAAGTGGGCTAGACCAGGACAAATCATTCTCAGGTCTTGAGAAGCATTTCCCATGACAGGCTCATGCATGGACATTGCAGGTTCTGGGTCTTGTGAGAACAGTCTCCAACTTGATTGTCTCACAGAAGGGTATAGGACCAATGGGAACAGGTTGTAGTACCTGGTTTGGTTCACTTGGCAATTACAAGGAACAGGGTTTGTGATTATGTCAAGAGATATGATTGATATCGACTCAGGTCCCTTGGAAAATAGGGGGTGTTAAAATCATAAACCCCTCAGTGAACACTTGGTGCTGGTTAAAGCAATACACTTTGGTCAGAGGGTAAGATCATCTTAAGAGCACAAAGAATTGTTGTTATGCCAAGTTCGGGGCATATTCTTGCTGTGCCTTAACTCTGCAAAACAGGGTATCTCCAATTTAAACATTTACATCCAGTCCTGTTTCATAGAGACACATTGTTAATGAACACTTTCTTAGCCTGTGGGGGTTGAGGGAGAGAGCCTGAAGCCAGAACAGAGCAGCTAAGAGTCTCCTGGCCTGTGGGGGCTAGAGCCATACAGTAAATAGAACAGTTTAGGGAAATAGTGTGCAGAAAGGATAGTCTCAGATGTTTCATGTACAGGTCCCTAGATATCAGACCGATACTCTAATAATGGGAAAATAATTTCAATCTCTTTATCATTATCAATATAATTTTTGTGTACAGTTCAATTAACCCTTAATTAATAAAATCTCAGAACTTATTACCAAAACATAGAGCCTGAATTTCCATAATAATCTACTCCTATTGCTTTTTCCAAAATCTCCTGTTCCATTTATTTAAAAAACTTTTATTTTACATTTTTGCTTTGTTTCCTTATCTAATCATTTTTCACTTTGAATGATATCATCCCTGTATTATCATTTGACCACAAATATAGATTAAAATTGTAAGATCTTCATACTTGAATCCTATTATAGTAACTCAGATGTTCCAGTATATTATTTAATAGAGTTAGTATTGTACTTAAAAAATTTATAGACTGTAAAAATTTGCCCTAAAAGTAAAAAGAGGGACATGGTTATAACAATGTCATATACCTTAATAGAAAGAAAAACTTTCAGCTCTGATTCCAGGCATGAATCATATCTGACAGCCAATATATAGTCACAGAGTATCCTTTTCAGTAAGAAGATAGAACAATGGGAAAATAGTCAAGAGGATCCTATTTAGCCTGTATCTTAAGTTATCTCCAAAACTTTTCCCAGGCACAGGCATCATCTTTAGCAGTTCCCAGACTGCAGCACATTGCCATTTTCTACTACTGGATTCATGACAGTTACAAGACTATGCTAGTAATCAAGTTCAAACAATAGTAAATTTATAATCTTGGGAATTTTTACCTTAAATTTTACTAACTGCAATGTAGTACTTGAATATCTTTCTTGATGTTTCCCTAAAAATTAACACCTTTATTAATCCTTTACTTATAAATAAAGCTATATCTTTAAACTTTAAAAACTTTTTTAAGATTTAATCCTTATTTTTATTTAAAACAAATTCTACAGAATGATACCCAAACGTTTACTTAGATATTTTAGAAAGTGGACATGGCTCTCTTCAACAGTGAGATGATTCAAACCAGTTCCAATTGTTTAGTGATGAACAGAGCCATCTACACTCAGAGAGAGGACTGTGGGAACTAAGCGTGGTTCACAACATAATATTTTCACTCTTGTTGTTTGCTTGCATTTTATTTTGCTTCCCTTTTTTTTTCTTGTGTGGCATGATAATTGTATAATATGTATACACATATTGGATTTAACATTTCTACCATGTTTAACATATTGGATTATTTGCCATCTAGGGGAGGGTGTGGGGGAAGGGAGGGAAAATTGGAACACAGGTTTTGCAAGGGCTAATGTTAAAGAACTGTCCATGCATATGTTTTGAAAAATAAAAAGCTTTAATTAAAAAAAAAAAATTTTGGAAAGGAGTTCCTGGAATTACCCCAAAGACTCTGGAGTTTTCCTTGTAAGATGACTAATTGCCAAATTCCTTAATAATTAATCTCCACACTTCCAGAATCTGTTAAGATGTTTTTAGCAGTTCTACAAGCTTTGCTTATCTGACTTTTTTCTGTAATTCCAATTTGGCTAATGTTGTAATGACAGAAAAAATTGTCTTACAGGGTTTTTTTTTCTTATAATTTAATATTCCACAGAGAGCCTAAAGTGGAGCTAGTCTTGTATATTGGGTCTAGTATTGTGTATTGGGACAACTGCTTCAGCTTTGAAAGTTCATTAATCTTTCCCAGTGTTTTCTGGCTACAATCTCCAAAAGTTTTTCTGGCTGGCCGAATTTTAAAATCTTTCAAGATAACAAGAATCCAGCTCCATACAAACATGACACAAACTTTTACATTTTGCAAAGACACATAGACAACAAGACAAATACAAACAGGAAAGCATGCAAATCTAATTTTACCTGATTGACTCACTTGAGGCATACAGAATCTGGGATATATAGGGAAAAAAAATCAGAGACACACACAAGCCAGAAGCACACAGAGGGGCCAAATTACAGAGATCTGCCATTCATAGAATTAACCAATAGAAACAGTTGGTTAGGGGAAGCACACTGAAGCGTGCAGGAAAAAAAATACCAAGAGGCATACAGCAGATTTATAGAGACTTGCAGAGAATGGAGGTGTGCTTAGGATGTTCTTAGCAGAATCAGGTCAAGAGAGGGGCTCTGCAAATTTTCTCACAAAGAAAAGCGAGCTTGCTTAATTAAGGGTGAGGAAAGAATGGTAGACTCACTGGACAAGGGAGGAATTGGACTCTGGAGAAATGTGTTTGATGCTATTCCATCCCTACTAGTACCACAAAGTTCACTTAGCCCTGTTCTTTGTCATATCCCACTTCTGACACCAGTTAATGTCAACTGAACCAGAATTGGTCTTTAATTTGTGGGTGGCCAGAGCCTAACACAGCAGGTTAGAGGCAGGAGAGTCAGGACACAAACAGAAGTTTAATTTCAAAGTGAAAGTACTTCCATCTGAGAAGGAGAGCTTAACATGCTGGGGCAAGGCAGTGCTTTGTAAGCAGGCTGGACAAATCATCCTCAGGTCTTGAGTAGCATTTCCCATGGAAGGTTCATGTATGGACAAGACAGGTATTCCTGGATCCTGTGGGAACCATCTCTAACTTGATTGTCTCACAGCAGGATACAAAACCAGCAGAAATAAGAGTGGTTTGGTTCACTTAGCAATTACAAGGAACAGGGATTGTGAGCATGTCAAGAGATGTGATTGATATTGGTTCTCAAGTCCCTGGGAAATAGGGGAAGTTAAAATCATAAACTCCTCAGTGAAATCTGATGCTGTTCAAAGCAATACACTTTGCCAGAGGATGAGATCATCTAGAGCACAATGGATTGTTGTTGTGCCAAGCTCAGGGCATAACCTGCTTGCTGCATTTTAGCTCTGGAAAACAGGGTGTCTCCAAATATCTTGATACCTGTGAAATATATTTTTGGGGTCTAGGCTACATTATAGTTTTTAATTTTTCCCCCATATCTTCCTGATAATTAAGATAAACTGATTGGTTCTTGCCCAAAGCCCCTAGATTATAATTTGAAATTATGTGGCCAACCACATCTATGGTACACTTGTCTGTCAAAATCTTATAGTTTAAGATTATTAACTTTTTTGGAAAGTCAAATTAACTTTTAGGGAAAGGTAGAGAATTCAACCTTTTATTTTTCTGGCTGATTTGATAGATTAGTAATATGAGAAATACTATTTTGGGTTTCTAGTTTTTTATTTTAATTATATTACTATATGCTTTTAAATTTTCTTAAAATTTTATTGCATACAGTCTAAAGAACGATGTTTATAAATGAAGAATGTAGGTGTAAATAAGTGGCCCGATTTTCTACTCTGCTTTCAGAAGGGAGAGCTTTTCATATTCTCATCAAGCATTTTTTAAAAAGTCACATTGCCTCTTATTCTACCTCACTTCTTCAGGACTCCTGAACTCATAATCAGATAAACAAAGGAGTCCCTATGGTTATCCTTCTCTGTCAGAACTCCTCACTGTGCAAGCCTAGCAACACATTGCCATCCACATTTAAGGCTCTGAGAATATATGTGGTAGTTTAAGATATGTATTGGAGAATGTATGAGTACCTTCTGGTCTTATATAGTACATTCTCTTCTTTGTGCCCAAATCTTCTGTGTATGCACACTAGGAACTCTTTACTTTTACATGTGTATAAGAAGAGGATAATTTAATACTTATTGTGTAGATTTGCCCAGGCTATATTTGTAAAAATGATCTCTTTGCAATATCAAGATTTATGTCCGTAAATCTGACCAGCAAGCCAAACTCTAAAACCCATATTAAAAAAGCTAAATTATTTGTCTTAGTATTAAAGTGCCCTTCATTCTGTAATTTTTTACCGAAATAAAAGAAAGATCCCTTCCTCTGCAACCAGTACAATAGATAGAAGTGTACCACTGTAATTATTGTTTTATATTATACAATGTATATACATACATTATATATTATAAATATTGTATAATAAGTTGATTTTGTTGGCTCCTAGTTTATTGTTTTGAAAGTCTATTGACCAAAACTTCATAGAAAACATACAAACCATTTTTGTCTTGTATCTTTTCCCTAATTATGTCTCTTTTTAATTTTAGATGACTTGAGAACTTTGTGTTCCAGGCTGCCACATAACAAGTAAGTTTCCATTTTAACATTTTAAGCAGCATTGTCTGAATTGGGACTTGACCTTTTATGGATGTGATGTTTGATTTTAAATCAGATCCTTTTTCATGTTGAAATCTTATTAGCCATTTCCTATTATCAAGTATTTTTGAGAATAATTAGTTTGGTTAAACAGAGATTCTTACTAATATTTTTAGTTAACATGCATGGTACAGAGTATACTTAATTCTGCTTCTAATCATTCAGATTTGCTAAGTTGGAGATTTGGTCACCATTTCTAAAAGCCTAGATTAGAACCTGGCAGATTCATTTAAAATGATGAAACTCATGTGAGATTGATTATTGGTACAAAATATAGTTTATTAATTTACAGTGAGAACTATAGTTGCTGGAGAGAGTCATATTACTTTTTCTACACCAGTTGATATCTGTCAAGGAGGCCAACAATTGCCTCAATACAAACTCTAGTTGCCAAAGACCAAGTAGTTATGTCATTCAAAGTATTTGTCTATAAGTCGTTATAGTCGAATGATTCCATGGCAATTATAATATCAGAGAACTTGGAACTGTGTGGTTGTTTAGATTACTTTAACAGATTTAAGTTACGTCCTAGAAAAAAAATCACTTGTTCCCACTCTCAAGACTTTCAAATAGATAGGTCCTGTGTCAACCAGTAAGGTAACTCCCACATTTTCCAATTACATTGTTTACATGGCTGATAGTAACATTTTCTTTTCAAATTGCTGTAATACTGTTGTTTTTCTTCTGTGTTCACAACCTTTTTTTTGCTTTTCCTCTGTGTTCACAACTTTTATCTGATATTCTCATATCATTTATTTTATTCCTTTTGTGCTTTTTAACATCACAGTCATTTCCCAATATTTTCTTCTCTATCTTGTAACTAAGAAAAACTGTAATTAAGTAAAACTATTTGACAGTCTTGTGGGATATCTTACAATCCACAGTTATAGTTGTCCCACCTATCTAAAGGCAAAAAGTATATTATATCATCTCTTCTCTAGAGCCAGGATTTCTCATCGAAATTAATCTAAGTTAATTTACTTTCACTTACATTGTTCACTTGATTAGATTTTCATCATTCATCATTTATACTTTCTCAGGTTTCTGAGTTCTTATCATTTCTTATGGAATAGTATATATCCCATGTGTATGCCATAGTTTGGTCGGATATTTTCAGGACACCTTATTCCCCCTCCCCACCTCACTTTTTTGACTACTATAGGGTGCTACTAAAAATATTTTGTTATATATGATACCTTTCTTTCTGAGGAATTCCTTGGGGAATTTACCCAGTAGTGAGATCAAAAGGTTACAGGTTATGAAAACTTGTAGTTATTCTTGTAGCATAGTTTAAAATTGTTTTTCAGAATGGTTGCATCAATTCACAGCTGTACCAGTTGTATATTAGTGTTTTCCCACAGCCTCTCCAACATTGACTATTGTTGTTTTTTATTATCTTTGCCAATTTGATTTGCATGGGCAAAACCTCAAAGTTGTTTTCAATTGCAATTGCAGTATGACTCAGTTGATTTTTGTCATACAGTTGATCATTTGTATTTCTTCTGAAAACTGTTTATAGCCTTTATCTGTTCAGGAATAAAGGTTGTAAATTCTTGCTCTCAACTAGAGGAGAAAGAAGCTATTGTAGGCTGATATCCATATTTTGCATGCAAAGAATATTTTTAAAAAATTTCTACTGGGACCCATAGTTTTATACTGACATGAAATAGTTATAGATTGTCCTCCCAATTAGATGCTAAACTTCTTGACTTAGGGATCATGCCTTATAAAGAACATTCTTCTAATTTCTAATGTTAGGATTTGTTTTTTCACTATCTACAGCTGATGAGCCAGAAGGCTGCCACATAGTTGTTTTCACTTTATAACTTCATCTCTTTTAATATATGGTTGCCTTTCTTGTCTAAAGTTATAAATGAAGGTAGTAGAATTAATAGTGGAAAAGGGGTCTTAAAATTGTCAGAATGAGAAAAATGTATTTAGTCTTTAATTTGTTTAACTTCAGCCTTAAATTGTTTACTATTCAGCTCAATTCAAAGTATTTAGAAGGGATTACACTGGACATCTATTCTGTCCCTTTTCTAAACAAGAATACCATATCAGCACTATAAAGATTTTGAAGGTCTAAGAAAAGTCCTTTAGAGAGCTTAAAATTTAATTGTTTAGGAAGGACATGGTTAAATAGCAACATGATACAAAACTATGACAAAACGAGAGTTGTAGAATCTTACAGACCTAATTTGGTTCCTTCATTTTTAGCAATTACTTTTTGTGGGTCATTTTGCATTATTCAGATGTTTTGTGTCCTATGTCTGTGGTGTTGTGCTAGAATTTTAAATAGTTCACTGAAACCTTGCTTATTTGACACCTAGACACTTAGTATTCCTGATAACCTAGATAGCAACTGAGAAGTCCTGGAGAGTTGGCTCAACAAAGAGCCTAAGTCATAAATTATAATGAAGATGTGACGTGATTAGTCAGATTACTAACCATAAGAAAGGAGAAGGTTCATTATTTGAAGGTTATGAAAGCCAAGCCCTGAGAGACTTATGTCCTTCATGTCCTAGAAAAGGGGAGGAGTGTTAGCACCAAAGCTGTAGTCACAAGAAAAGGATCTGAGGGGCTCGTGAGGGAGGAGCTGGGAGGATACAGCTAGAGAATCCCTTGGGGCCTTAATACCAGGTTAAGACCTTCTACTATAGAGACCTTGCTCACAAGCTCAGGCAGTCTCCACAGCCTAAATTGTGGTGGTTAACACAATAGGTTACAGCTGAGTATATGGAATGTGCTACACTATGAGATAGGTGTCAAAATTTACATAGTAAAAGATATCATGAAGAAGCATAAGAATGACTTGCTGAAAGAAAAAATTAAAAAGTCTGATTTTGAAAAAGTGCAAGGAAAGGAAAATTTTGTGACAGTAAGTTGTTCATATTAAACATCAAATCTCAGGATAAGTGTTCAAATGATCTGGCAGCTTTAATTCTGAGTAGATCACCTAGACCATGTTTTCTTTAAGTGTTTCTAGATCAAAGAGTAACTCTCTCTCTGGCAAATTTCTCTCCCCTTTCCTCCCTATCTTCTTTCCCTATCCTTAGAAAAATGGGGGCCCTCTGACCTTTGCACCAAGAAACATTCAGAGAAAACATGATTTAGGTGCTCTAGCCATATGAAATTAAAGGCCTTCATTTGTGTTTGTCTGACATGAACAGCATGTGTATGCACACATGCACACACAAACACGCGTGTGCACACACACACACACACACACAGTGAGAATGAGTATTCTTGACCTAAGGATGGCGACTAAAATTAGGTAATAAGAGGTAGAGGTCAGATGTATATAGGAAACTATTTAGAGTTTCCATTAATCTCAGTTCCACAAAAGCCCATAATTTCTATTGATACTTTTCTTCATATTCATTGTTTATTTCCAAATATATTCTCCTCCAAAAATCAGTAAATGAAAAAAGTTTTCCTTAATTCCTACAATGTACCAGGCACTGGGGATACAGCTACAAAGAATGAAACAATCCCTATTTTCAAGGAGCTTACGTTCTTTTGGGAGAGATACATACAAGAATGCATAAATATAGTTAATAAATATCTATATACAAAACAATTAAACTTAAGATAGTGTGGGAGGGAAGGCACTAGCAATTGGGGAATCAGAAAGGTATATGAAGAAAATGTGTCTCAACTGCATCTTAAAGTAAGGACATCTCTTAGGTAAGGAGAGGAGTAGATTCTAGGGATGAGGAAATGCTAGTACAACAGTAGAGAGATGGCAGATGGAATCCTTGTGTGAGGAACAGAGGAAAAGCTAGTTTGGCTGGATCACAAATTTCAGCAGAGAAAGTAACATCTATTAAAATTGGAAAGATAGAGTGAAGCCAAGTTGTATAGGGCTTTAAGAAAAGGAAAGAGAAAACACGCACTTAAGTACCTGCTGTATGGCAGGTATTGGGTTAAGCATTTTACAATTATTTCATTTTTTTGATTCTCACAACAACTTTTTGAAGTGCCATTACCTCTGTTTTCCAACTGAGGAACTGAGGTAAACGGAGGTTAATTGATTTGACTAGAGTTGCACAGCTAATAAGTGTCTGAAGTCAGATTTAAACTCAAGGTGCAGAAAATGGGAGGGGGTGGGATCAAATGCTCCCACAGGAGGAGTTGACTTTGGCAAGGAGAAGGGCTTACTCTTTGTCAGAGGCTAGGGGAAAGGAAGAAAGAATGGGAGATGATGTCAGGAGGTTTTGAGCTAAAGAGAACAGAAAAAGGATCTCAGATTTAATGGTTTTAGCTTTATTTCACTCCCCCTCCACCCCCTGTAAAATGAGTCATCCCTTGTAACAAAGATTAATTCAGCAAAATCAACCTGCAGCATTTCATACTATCATGGACCTTTGTCTCTGCAGTAAAGAGAAATGCTTTTCTTCAACTCTTCTCTTGAGCCCCCCCCCTTGGTTATCATAATTAATTTCATTGTTCTTAATTTTTGTATTGTAATCACTGCATTCATTGTTTTCCGGTTCTGTTTACTTCACTTTGAATCAATTTATATAGGTCTTCCCTTGAAAAGCATCTTTTTAAAACCATTATTTGCCTAGAGGTGCTGTATAATTGTAAAAGATCTCAGAACTAGATTCATAGACAACTTAAGAGTCAGATATGAAAGTAGGCTGAAATCTATTGTTAGTGATTGTCATGCATGTGAGAAGTAGCCAAAAATAGATCATCAAGGAGACATGACTATGAGAAAAGAAATTGGCCAGTTTTTGTCATGAGAAATAATGAGTAAACAATTCCAGGGCTGCATTGGTTTCCCCAAAATATTAAAAGAGCCTGAAGTCCTTCACCATATTAGTTGTATTCTCTTTGGAGTTTTTGGAAAGATTTGGAGACTTACTCAACTTAAAGGCAGGCCCTTTATTTCATCTTCTTCACCTGTTGACATTGTGTATCATACTAATCAATTATGCTGATAGTTCATCAGTTCCTATGCACTTATTACCTGATCAGTCCATTTTAAAAAAAAATCATTCTTTTCCCTCATGACATTTTTCATATCACTTTTCTTACATAATTCTTTGGCAATGTTTTGCAGCCTGCTTATACTCATTATGTACATCTTGATTGGCCTTTAGATGACCTTCAATTTAAATTCTTCAGAAATTGATGTTCTATAACTTGTAGCTTATACAAATTTAGGAGAAGCTTGGGACCTTAAAAAGCACTAAAAAACTCATGAAACCAACCTAAAAAGTGTTAACTTTCAGTTATCGAGAAAATAATCTTTTCTTATCCATTCCAAATCTGCCAGGTAGCTAAGGTGTTATTGAATTAGAATTGAATGGTTTTATTATTAGTTATTCTCAAGAGAACATGGGAAGAGTTTAATATTTGAGTCACTGTAGAAGTATAGGACAAAGCAGAGCTATATCATTCATTCTTCATCCATGGAACATTTAGTAAGCAGCCACTATTCATGGTGTGAGCTGCAGATAGATAGATAGATAGATAGATAGATAGATAGATAGATAGATAGATAGATAGATAGATAGATATGTGGTCTATTCTCAAAGAAGTTTCAGTCTCCTAGGGGTAAGAAGACACATACTCAGGTAAATGTCATACAAATAAGTACATTAGTGCTGTGAAACCATCTAAAGCAGAGATTTATAATTGGGAGGGATTAGGAAAGTGACTTTGAGGTGGATCCTTAAAAAGGTATAGGATGTCAACAAGAGAGATTGAGAAAGTGGAAAAAGTCTTAAGGATTCCCACAAGTAGATTTGATGTGAGATGAGTGTGAGAGGGTAATTAGTAAGTTATGTTTTCTGGATCTTAGTTCCTAGTTGATTGTACTTCCAACATCTAAAACTTTGTAAAGTTTGAAAGTTTCTCTGCTAATTATATATCCCTTTGCTTTTAAACAGAGTATGTGCTATCAACTGTACTGTTTCTCTTAGTTCTTCGTTTTCTTAAAACAGTACAGAATTAGCAAACTAATATTTCTCTTTTCCTTTTCAGTCTGCTTCAGCTCGTGATCTCAGGCCCAGTGCAACAATCAACCCATACTGCACTGCCACCAGGATTTTATCCTCACATTCATACTCCTCCATTGGGTTATCCTGCACATGCTGCGCACCCCGCAATCCCTGCACACCCAGCTCATCCTGCACTCCCAGCCCATCCTGTACAGACGTTTATACCAGGCATGACTTTTCCGTACAGACCTATCCGTTAATTGACCCATAACTTCTGAAGAATCACAAATCCATTTTCATTTACCTGGTGGATTTGAGATGAAAGCCTTACAGAGAAGAGGATTACTACTTCAGTCTATTTTAAAAACAAGACCTTTTTTAAAAAAAAAATTCTCTTCATCTCCAACAGAACTATACAGATCTATAAGATTTGGTATTCTTCCAAGATAGCAGTAGAATGGGCACTAGGAAGAAACAGATGGTTCACCATATTAGCCCTAAACTTGGACACATTCTTTAAAATCTAAACTGAATGGATGAAGGAAAAAATTACGGCCCCTCTGCAAAGTGATTTTTCAGTTTTTGTTTCTTTTCTTTTTAGTTTACATGTCCTGTGAGCCTGTTAATGAACAGCACCATTGTATTCACTTGTCAGTGTGTAATTTCAGTGACATACAGCTGTCTGAGTCTATAATGAAAAGTGATTGGTTTTTTCCTTTAGTGAGCCTTCTCAGAAATGAGAAGCCCAGAAAAGAAATGTAGTCCAAGATGCAGGATTTGAAAATTCATTTCTCCAGCTGCTCTCCTTTCCTTGTAAATGTTTATAATGAGGCCCTGGAAGATACAGTGTCTTATTTTTGCAACTATATAGAATCCAGAGATTGATGTGTTGTGGTTGCAAGGCACACATGGCACTTTCCACTGTTAAAGGAAACCTGTAAAGATAAAGATTGCCCCTACAGTCTAGGAAAGGCACATCCTTTTGTTTTCTCTAGGTCTCTGAAATTTCCTTTTATCTGTTCAAATAAATTTTTTTTTTAAAAAAAAGAAATCTTGTAGACTTTATGTTAGTATACTATAAAAAGCCAATTTAATTTGGTCTCAAATTAGATTTCTGCTTCCATGATTGATCATCATAACAAGGAAACTAAATAAATATGACTTTTAATTGATCACTGACAACACACTAATATCTTGCTTTGTCAGTGAAAGTATGATTTTCTGCTTTGAGTTTGCTATTAAGGTGCAATAATTACAACATAATCCTTCATTAACAAAAATGGCCCATTGAATTATGGAGTTTTTCCTAGTATATTAGTAGAAATTCTGTAGTGCTAGATTTAGGAGGAGTAAGAAAATATTGATACAAATCAGTTAACATGTTATCATTGCATAAGTAAACAAAATTCAAGAGGAAATGAGAAGATAGCAATGAATGGCTGCAGTTTCATCCTATGAAAATTATGGGACAGATTGCTGAACTTTAATTCTATAACTTAGCTACTCATTTTCCTAGTTGAAGATTACTTAATTTATAGAGGACCAGACCAGACTACTTATGCATTCCTGTGTATTTTTTATTCTAAAGACCAAAATTTCAAACATCCTACAAGAGTACAATATAAGTCATCCAAAGTGCAAAGAAAGTGCCGTATTTCATTTATTGACTAACAAACCTTCTTTTAGATGTTTCCTTAAACTTGGAAAGAAGTGGTGCTAACCTTGCTACGTAACTTTTCTTATAGCAGTTCAGCTTTGAATCATCTCTGGAACCTATTTTTCCAATATTATTCAGTGACTTTAAAAAGTGTTTTCAGAACAACAAAACCAAGATTTTTTTATTTTTTTCAGTAGTTTTGAAAAACTGTTTATTGTGTGGGAAATCTGTTTCTCCCGGTTTCCCATTTTAATACCTGAAGAAAATAATCATTCCTTTGAATTTGATTTCATTATGATTATTGATTGAATCTGATTCCCTTTTAAATCAGAATCATAAATTGTCTATTTATATGAGGTACTGTTTTTTCAGGGTTTGGAGAGGTGTGCATGCCTCCATCTCTTGCTGAATGAGCTTCAAAATGTATGTAGAATTGGACAAAATCAGAATGATGTTTTTTCCATGAAATGGAAGGATGGTGCCAGCTGCTTGTGAAAAGCACCAAAAGAGACATCTAAATTACTCTACTTTTCCTTAGAAGGAATTGTTCCTGAGTAAAATATGACACTTCCCTGGCCATTCACAATACTGTTGAAAAACTACCAAGTGCTTCTCTAACTCGTCTTTTCTGGTTCCAGAATCCAATATGAATGACCATTACTTGGTACTTTGCAAGAACCAAGGGAAAAATTTGTCTGGAGTGAATGGAAAATGATGTTTCATTTTGGCAGTCAAATGCAAAATGTAGGAAGAATGAAGCAGATCCATTGTGTGCTGCCTTTGTGGTGATAAATTGCTTAATACTTTAATAATGTAGTAATTTGCCAGTGCAAAGGTGTGATGTGGGGCCATTAATGAATCTATAATAGTTACTCAGAAGCTCATTTAACTTGAGGAACCTACATTTGTTAACATTCTTTAAAGCAAGTAGCTTAAAGAATCATCAGTTTTCTGAGTGGCATTAGGTTAGGACTTAGTCAGTAAAAGAAGTCATTATATCCTTTATCTAAGTATACTAAATTGAATAGCCAGGGTGGATTAGCTAGGCCCAGGATAGCACCTCTTAAAACATGGATTCACAGAATGCTAAACCAAAAATTGGAAGAGACATTAAGAGGTCATATAGTACAACCTCCAGCCTCTGGAGGAATCCCTTTTATAATCCCTCTGTCAGTCATTCAACCTTCTAATACTAACAGTGATTAAAAGTTTGCTCTCATAAGCCAATCCTCCATTTTTTAAAGAACTATAATTATTAGAAAGTTCTTATTTTGAATCAGAAGTTGCCTTTTTTTATAATTTTTTTTTTTTTAACATTCTCCTTTTGGTCCTACTTCTCTTTGACAGAGCTATACTTGTATGTGATAGCCTTTGACATATTTGAAGACCACTAACCTCTTTTCCTCTAGTTCTCTTTTCTATTAGTTCTCTTTTCCTTGCTACTAAGAGCCTTAAAAATAATTTGTGTTTATTGTTTAGGGGGTCTTAAAAAAACATCCCTTGTTTCTACTAAATTAGGTTTGTATCATGACTAGCACCCATATCATTAATAACAAGGAGTTCAACTTCCAATTATATTGGAGCATGATGATTTATGGGACTAAACTAAAATCAAGTGTTATGAGTAATTAAGAGTGATAAAAGGCTGAATTTGTCTTGAGTTACATATTTTAACTCCTGTTGGAACATGTTATACCATCACTCACTTAGTTTGATGACTGTCGTACACTATTCCAAAGTCAGTGACCTTTCTATATTAAACTCAGGGTTGTTATGTTTTATGGGGGAATATCGAGTAAGGAATTGAGTGTGAATATTAAGGGAAGATAATATTCCTTTATGCAAGAATTTGCACTTTTGACTTTGAGAAGTTTCTAAATCATGCAAGTGCTAATCCAAAATTATTTAGATTGGTTGGCAACAATAGATGGTTATTTGAAGAATTTCCAGTCAGAGGGTAGAACTATTGGCAATAGTCTGGTATTTTGGATGTTAAGTGCAAACATTGACTACTGATTGCATTAAAGTTTCTGCCTTTATAAACATCTATGTAAAAAACAAGTGTCACTTCTTGCATGACTTCTTAAAATATTGAGTGTGCAAAAGGGAAAAGAAAGGCCCACACAATATTTGGCAAGGGTGGGGAGGAGGGATCAAAAAGTGGAAGAATAATTAGACCAAAAAATGAGTGGAAGGGGAAGAAAAGAGAAAAAAAAATGCAGGCAAGTGAGATATTTGCCAGTGTGAGCTTGACAGACCAGTTGATGATGCTTGGCTAAAATTATAAGATCCTGGAAGAAGGGATTTGCAGAGGATCAAGTGGAAATCAGTGCCATGATCCATTTCTGCTAACCCTGATGTGGCAGCTCCATATAGCAAGAACTCTAGCTCTGGATCTTGACTTTCTGAACTTCAGGATACTCTTCTCCCCTTCCAAAATTTTTTTTCTTTTAAGCTATTTCTCAAATTGGACACCTCTCTACTTCATCAGCCTCTACAATTGAACATACCTATAAAGAGTTTTTGAGTGTGTGATCCTGACTTCTCATCCTAAAACTTTTACCTAGTAAATGTTTATTCTCATAATTAATGACCATCAAGTGCATACTAATTCAATAATTGCTATTATAAAATATGGCCAGTTTAGGCTGCACATTTGAGTACAACATTTACTTTATGTGAAGAAGACAGTTTTAGGTATAGGGGTTTGCAAAGTATAAAATGTTTAAGTTCCATATCTTCAAGGGGATCAAAGATAGACATTAATATGAAAAGATTAACAATATAATTGTTTGCAAGTAACTGGTAGGTGCTGCCTTCAAGTTTACAGTTTAGTAGGGTGATGAGGTATATAGCAAGATCTGTATAGGAGAGTTTAATGAAGGCAGAATAATTAGGAAGAAGAGATTACTTGTAGCTCAGGGTATTGGAGAATACAGTAAAGGATGTAGCAATTGAGTTGGGATAGAGGAAGCAGCATCTGAATTAGGAAGGAAAATGAGAATTTTAAAAGGTAGGGATGGGCACATCTTCCTCATGGGGTAGCAAATGCTGAGATACAAGAAAGAGTAGGATGAGATTAGAAAATGATGATTTTACCTAAGTCAGAATGGAGTGAATGAGAGGGTAGGAGGAATACTGGGAAATAAAGACTAGATAGGTAGTTTGGGGGCCTGATTGTGGCTTGATTACCAGAGTAAAAATTTTTTACTTTGTTCTATGTAATCAGGTTGCTTTGGCAGCAGTATTAAAGTTATATTGGAAGTAGGGGAGTTAGTGAGGTACTATAGGACATTAGGTGAGGGAATATGAGTGTCTAAACCAATGTCTTTATCATAGACCCCTTTGACAGTCTGGTAAAGCCTATGAATTCCCCTCTCAGAATAATGTTTTTAGACTTACGCATGTAAGCTTACAAAGGAACTCAAAGGTTCTTGAAAAGTATAATTTCTATTCCTATCCAAGTTCTTGAACATGTGTGGCCCCTATATTAGGAGTCCTTCACATAAATCAAAATGGTTGCATTAAGAATAAAAGGAGACAGATGAAGGAAACACATAGAATTGCTAGGATTTGACAGCTGAGTTCCTCTGTAGGAGGAAGGAAAAGTCAGAAGATTGGAAGGTTTCTACCACAGGTGCTTAGGAGTATCGTGGAAGAGAAAGAAGTGGAAAATAAGGAAAGGGTAGGAGAGAGAATTGTTTGAAGTGGTGAAAGGAATCTAGCAAGCCTGAACCTCATGAAAATGTTGGCCTGAGCATAGAGATTTAGTTATCTGTATGGGGTGGTCATTGAAGTCCTAGACCAAGAAATCTCAAATACTGTGCAATTAGGGGTTCCACGGAAACACAGTATTGGTTTAGTGGAGTGCATTGGGAAGCCATGCTGCCTGCCATCTAGGGAAATAGAATGTGCTCTAGGACCTGGAATGTAGGAATTGATAGGATTATAAAGGTAGCAAAGAGAAGAAAAGATGGAAAGTTGTGAAGGTAAGTGATAGTAAAATTAGGTGGATTTGGAACTAGTAGAATGGTGTCATTATTGGTTTGCTGCTAACTTCGGGAAAAAAAGTTCTAGATGACTGTCCCCCCCCCCCCCCCCCCCGGGATCTCTGCTTTCAACTATTTTAGATAAAAGTATAATGGCATATTTCAGATTTGCAGGGGACACAAAGAAGAAAAAGAAGACTAATGCTGGATGCTGAAAATTATTAAATAAAATTAAAAGATCTTGAAGTCTAGAGCATTGAGCTAGGATTATGTGGTGAACCTACATCACAATGGACCTAAATCCACAGGGCCTGGATTCAACTACTCCCTCTGCCATTTACTACTTGTGTGACCTTTCACTTCTCTAGATCTCAGTTTTCTTATCTGTAAATTGAGGGGTTTGGACTAGATTGCTTGATTGGCTTTAAAGTCCATTTTAACTCAAATAAGAATATGTCTTTGACATAAGTTTTGCAGCATTCTAACAAGTACCATATAGAGTTGCTGTGTGATTGGACAACCGTTGACATAAGAAGGGCTAGAAGTTTTAGTGAACTTCAAGTTGTGACTCCCATACTATTATATAGCAATCACAAAATTAATGTCCAGTTAGCTTTCATTAAAAGAAAATGTCTAGAAGCAGGAATGTGATGGTACATATTCTACATTCATTATATTCTGTTCTGGTCAGAGCATATCTGGAATTGTGTGTTTTGGGTGACACATTTTAGGAGAAACATTGTCCAGAATGGTTGAGCCAGGAATCAATTAAATATAGTTCTCAGACAATTTTTGCTTTCCATAAATGTACATTAAGCAAATTCAACTTTATATAGAGTTCTAAAAGAAATTCACATTCCAAAAAAGAAAGACACCCACCTATGTTAACCTTTTGTACAGTTCTGTGTGCACTCTTTGCTTCTGTTCCTCTCATTGCTCTATAGCCTTCCTCCACTTTTGCCCCCCCCCCAAAAAGCCTCCAAGTGAAAGCAGAAAAATGAGCCCACCACTGCCAGATTGGGAGCTTGGCTTGAGATGTGCATAAAGAGAGACCTTTGCTTACTTCACCCACCAGTCTGCTGTCCAGCCCCTGTGTTTTTATTTTCTGTCAGTTTGCTCAGGTACTGTGTGTCTGTTCCTGGCCCTGACACATCCTTGAACCATGTGCTAGCCGCTTCAGTATGGATTGATAATAGCATTTATGTAGTATCTGCTGTGTGTTAGTCATTATAAATGACTATTTTATAAATTTTATCATGTGATCTTCCCAGCCCTGAGATTTAGGTACTATTATTATCTCTTGAGAAAACTGAGGTAAATAAGTTACTAGCCCAAGATCACACAGCTAATGAATGAGGCTGAATTTGAACTCAGATATTCCTGACTACAGGTGCAGTACTCTTGTCTCTTGCACCACTGAACTACCGCAGTGCCTTGTGCCTTCATGAACAGGGGAGGGGAGCTGACAAGATCAGAAGAGAGTATGGTCTCTTCAGTCTTTTTGGGTTCTTCTGGTTCCATCTTCAAGAGAGATAATGGACCATGTCATTCTCTTCAAATCTGTAAAAGAAGGGTCTTCTGGGAAGAAGCTAGCATGTAGAAACTGATATCATGTCCTTATTCTTGGCTTGTTACTCTAGACTTTCAGGAACTTTCCTCTTGGCAGAGCCTGAATTCTCTCTTCCAATGGGAGAGCTGCTTTAATCTGTTTTGCCTAGTATATATTCTCATGTGCACTTTTGAAGAGTTCTATTTTAATATTGACTAGTATTAATGGGTATCTGCTATTTGCTATGTGTGTTTACTGTGAAACTGGTATTTGATGGAAAGAAAGTAAAGCCTTTGATATAAAGTTTGGGAGGGTCCCCTTTTCCCCATTTAGAAATAGCAATTAAAATCACATTCTCTACATTAAGAATAATAAAAATATACAATATAATATGGAGACTATATAATATATTATTAATAATAAATATATAATACAATAGAGTGTAGCCTCCTGTTTCCCCTTTTGTAAGTTATTAAAATATTCCTTAGAGAAGTGGGGAGTAGAATGAGGGGAGGAGATGCTGGACAAACTTCTACATATATAGTCTGATTTGGGCTTGCTTTGAACACCGGGAGCTTTGAGCACTAAGTCACACAGTCAAGCAATATTAGAAACAGGATGTGACTCTAGGTCATCTTGATTCCAAAGAAGGCCCTTTATTCATTACACCACATTACCCTTCAGCGCCTGTATCATTATACCTATCTTACCGGGGAGGAAGCAGGCTCAGAAAGTTTAAATGATTTGCTCAGAATTGCACAGTTGGACCTAGGGTCAGAGCAGGAGAGTAAGAAAGAGTCGGAGGGAGGAAAAGTCAAGAGGAGACAGAGAGATGGGGGGAGAGAGAAAGAGATAATAGAAAGAGACAGACTCTCGTGTGTGTGTGTGTGTGTGTGTGTGTGTGTGTGTGTGTGTGTGTGCAACTAAGCATGAGGTTCGCATTCCCTCCAAACCGGAGTGTAGTGGTGGCTCTGAAACTAGTTTAGAGACCTAACATCTCGGAAGGCCAGGCCCGGGCTGCGGGCGGTCGCCGTTGGGCGCTAAAGTTAAAGAAGTTGAGAGCAGGGGCGTTAGGACCCAGGACCGCTTCCTCACCTCTGATTGGTCCCAGCGCCCTCCAGGTCTGGATCCTTGGTTCAAAGTTTACTCTGTTGCTTAGTGCCCAGGCTCAGCTGCTGCCCCCTTGCTCGCTCCTGATTGGTTCTTGTCTCTGACGCGTGTGCGTTTGCATCATCTTCTCCTAGGTGCTGAGGCTGAAGGGTGAACTCGAATAAATTCGTGCAGGAGGTGCACGAGCTGGTCTGATTTCCTTTCTGGGAAAGGCTGGAGTCCAAGCTCTGCTGGAGCTACCTGCTCAGAGCATTGCGGGGGCGGGGAGAGCCCCGAAATGCGGTTTGGTGTCTTTCCTGTGTTTTCCTACCTCCGTGCCTTTGCTCTTAATATTCTTTGTGCCTGACACCCAGCTCTCCACTGAGAGCCGTCTCCCCGATTTCACCAATTAATGTTACCTTTTCTCCTAATGCAACTGACACAGAACCTCACTTCAGTGGTTTTATTATGTTATTTTATATTTTCGTTTATATGATCATTCCTTTGATTGCTTCTTAGCCAGTAGGAGCTCTCTTATTTTATAGCCAGACTGCCTTGCCCTGCCCAAGAGATAACTCTTCTATCTCCTCCTTCCATACTCTAAAGCCCTAGGCCTGAATATTACTCTTCCGCCTTTGGTTTCCAGCCCAAAGTGAATGCCAGTATTGTGGGAGATAGGACCTCAAATAAGATTTGGTCTCTTCCCTCCAGGAGTTTACCTCTTAGTCTTTTTTTTAAATTGATATTTTTCATATCTTTTGTGTTTACATCATCTTTCCCCCCAAAATATTCCTCTTCTCTGACCTTATGTAGAGAGCCATCCCTTATAACAAAGAATAAAAAAGAGAGAAAAAAATTACATAAAGTTAAGAATACACCGAATAATAATATGCAGTGTCTCACACTCCTACAAAGAGGGGAGAAAGAGCATTCTCACATCTCTTCTAGGTTACTTTTGGTCATTTACATTACAAAATATTGTTTTCAATTTTGTTGTTATTTTGTTTCCATTTATATTGTTATAATTATGTGTGTTGTTTTTCTGGTTCTGCTTACTTCACTTTGCATCAGCACACATTTATTCTCATGCCTTTTCATATAACAATGAAAAAACTCATGAATTAGTCAGGTACCCTGGGTTTAAATCCTGGCTCTGCTATTTATCTCTTTTTCTTTTTCTTTTTTTCTTTCTTCCTTCTTTTTTCTTTCTTTTTCTTTTCTTTCTTCCTCCCTCCCTCTCTTTTCTCTCTCTTTTTTCTTCCTTTCTTTCTGTATTTCTTCCTTCTCTTTCCTTCTTTCCCTCTTTCCTTTTCTCCTTCCTTCCTTCCCTCCTTCCTTTTTTCCTTTTCTTCTTCCCTCCCTCCTTTCTTCCTTTTTTCCTTCATTTCTTCCTTCCTTTATTTTTTCTTCTTTCCTTTCTTCCTTCTTTTTCTCCCCATTCCCCCCTTCTCCCTTCCCTTTCCCTCCTTTCCTCTCTCTCTCTTTGTCTCTCTCTCTCTCTGTTTTTTACCTTGTTCAAGTCATTCAACAAAACTAGATGATTTCCCAAGTTTCTTCTAATTCTAGATCCAATAATTCTAAAAATGTTATATCTAAAAGAGACCTTAGAGTTTATCTACTTCAAACTCCTAGGGTTTTTTGATCTTTGTACCCATAGTTTTATAGATGAGAAGACTGCGACTCTGAGGTAGGGAAGTGAATTCTGCAAGATCATATGGTAGGCAGGCCCTTGAGACTACATTCCAAGTCCAATGCTATTTCCATTGTAAGAGGGGAAGGGAACACTAGTTCTCCATGTATGGCAAGGATGTAGATATCTATGTTATCTAATAATATCTATTATAATTATATCTAGCATTTGCATAGAGCTGTAAGGTTAGCAAAGAGCTTGATGTATATAACTTCATTTTATCTATACAACAGCCATATGAGATAGATGCTATTATTATATCCACTTTACATAGGAACAAAAAGAAGTTTAAATAGGTTTCCCAGAGTCATACAACTAACATGTGACTGAGGCAGGTTTTGTTGACACCAAATCTAGCACTCTTCACTATACCTAGCTCCCTAATCTAATGCTGAACAGGGCTGGGTAACACCAGCTGTACCAATAGATCTACTCAGGGATAAACTCAACAATCCTTGCTATTCTCCATTCAAAGAATCATATTCTTATTTATTTTCTGAGTTCAAATGGAGCTTATGCTCTGAAAAATACTTAGAAATGACCTAAACTTCAGAAACACTCATCAGCTGGTTGCCCCATCCCTGAATAGGAACAGGCAAAAGTCTCTCATGGGCTGCCTGGCTTGTTCTGAATCCCAAACTTTAGAATCATTGGCTTAGACAAAATCATTATTAACAGTCATGTAATTTAGCAGTAGTATCAACAGCAATGAAAATGGAAGCATTAAAACAAATTATAACAGATTGAAAAATGAATTGCATTTGGGATTTAAATTTTCTTTTTCTCCTCTCTTTTGTTTACTGCTTGCAGAAGGGACTGGTGATTGGAATGAATTATCCCTAGCCAGTCCTTCAGGGGAGGAGAGGAGGAAAGGAGGAATGGACTTGACCTAGCCAGCCACTCTAGCTTCTAGTTCTATCAATCTGTTCTCTCCAACTTCTGGCTGGCCCCAGGCCACCTACACAAATACTCTCATCTCAACATCTACCTTTCATTCCCTACTTGATCACCCCCTCAATTCTCTGCTTTCAGCTTCAGGAGGGAAATGTGCCCATTTCAAACTAAGTGCTGGGCTTGGCAGGAGAAGCATGAAACTAAACATAGCCATACTTTCCTTTTTTCTGGACCTAAAAATGCCTTTTTTTTTTTTAATGGAAATTTTTTCTTTAAAGGTCAAAAGCTCTTAAAATCCAGGGAACTCTGGGTAATGTATATGTTTGATTTTCATCTAGACTATTGTAATTGTCTATGTATGGTAAGTTCATCTAGACTAAGTGCCCAGTCTCTTCCTTTCCAGTCTTCAAGGAATTTATTCTTCCATGTACTTTCTACTATTCATTGACACTGGGTTCCTTGCCTTTCCTCCCTCTGAATACTCCATCTCTAGACTCCATGTATTTTCAATGGCTATCTTTCAAGACTGGAATTTTCTCTACCTGTTTTGTATCCTGGCTTCCTGTGCTTTCTTTCCAGATAAAATCCCATCTGTTACAAGAAACTTTCTTCAATTTTCCCCTTAATGCTAACATCTCTCTAGGATCATCTCCAATTTATCCCATTAATATTTTTTGGACTTTGTTTTTTGAATGTCAACTATTAGACTATGAACTTGACAGGAGAGACTAGATTTTTTTGGTCTTTCTTATTATTCATGGCATAGCACTTGTCCCATAGTAGGTGCTTAAATAATGCTTGTTGACTTTTTAGGGGTATGCCAATATCATATTTCTTTCTTTAATTTTAGTTGCTATTTTAAAAAAATATCATTTGCAATATGATATCCCTGCCACCAGAGGGAAGTACCTTATCCAATTAATAGAGCTTTAAAACCATCAATTACCTCTAGGTAAAATTTATAGAAGTCTATTTTCACCTTAACTTCCACAGATTTGATTTTTAAGGATAAGATTCAGCAAAAGAAAAATGTCATTCATTAAAAATGAAAGAAAAGGGCAGCTAGTTGGTGTAGTGGATAGAACACCAGCCCTGAAGTCAGGAGGACCTGAGTTCAAATGTGGCCTCAGACACTTAACTTGTCCTGGCTGTGTAACCCTGGGCAAGTCACTTAACCCCAATTGCCTCAGGGGAAAAAGAAAGAAAGAAAAATACAGATAAATATTAGAACTTTCTGTCTGTCCCTTCTCTCCTTGGTCTTTTGTTCTCTATTTCCCTTTGCACTGCTACATGCAAACAGGTGGGCTTTTTAAAATATTATAATTGAGGAAGCCTGACTGTTTATCAGAATCTCTAGCAGAGTTTACTATTGAATCAGCTTATTTTGCTTTACTTTCCTACTCTTTTCTTATTAGCTAACCTAAAAGAAGCCTTTAAATTTTTATTCAAAACCATTTCTAGTTCTTTATTCCAAATTCAAGTATCAGAAATAAATACAGATAAGAAAAGCACAATAACAAGTAATAGTTACAAAATAAATGGGAAATAGATCATAAGATCATAAATTTAGAGATGGAACGCTTCTTAGAGGTGATAACTTCACCTAGCCCATCCCCCTAATTTTGTAGAAGAAGAAATTGAGGCCCATTGAGATTAGATTATACAAGAGTAGGGAGCAGAGCCAAGATCCAAACCAAGCTGTTCAAATTCCTCTACCATATGTAGAGGGGGAAAAAGAAGGAGGAGGAGGAAGATGGAAGAGGAGGGGGAGGAGATAAAAAGGGAGAAGAAATGAAAAGAATTTTAAAAAATCTTTGACATAGTTCCTCATGTTTATCATTCAATAAGACAATAATGTTGTTCCACAATGCATGTTTTGTTGCCTCTATTAAAAATAGTATTCTGGGTCAGACAAAACATAGATCTGCTCTGATGAGGTCAGTTCTTATTGGTCTGTAATAGCAAATTGCTAATGAAAAAACTATCATTTATATACATGACTAATATTCTTAGACTCCCCCTGAGCTTCCTGGTTATTTATTCGGGAGTAATGATGATTTTTGTATTCATTTCCATTCTTGAAATTAGGCTTCCTTACCACTGACAATATAAAGGGACAGATTGTTGGAAATGAGATGAGAAGTAAAGGGAAGTAGTAGATAAAAGTAGGAAACTTGGATGGGAAGAAACCATTTTTATAACCAATTATGTCTAAGGCTAAAAGTGGTTGAAAATGAATGAGGGACATATAGAAAGAGGGACATATATCTCTTGTTAGTCTTTCCCACATATGATACACATTCAATTCAATAGAACATATATGTATGTATGTATATCTATATATACACATATACATGTATAGCTATATGTTTATGTATATTTATCTATACATAGGTAAATAGCTATGAAGATGTGTGCATATATTTATATTTCAAACTTGTGCTTTTATCTGTTTAGGAAACTCCCAGTGGGCAAAATCTATCCATTGATAATGGTTAGCAATTCAAATGTTATTTAAACTCTTAGAGAGTTTCTTGAAGCACTGATTTGCCTAGAATTACATGATTAGGCCTGATAAAATCAGGACTCACATCCTTGTCTTCCTGACTCCAAGACTGACTCTCCATTCACTATGTCATACTGCCTCTGATGGATATACTGATACATGGATATTAAGGCCATTTGAATGGATTGACAAAGATATATCATTGTTTTTGAGACTCTGCTTTGAATTATAAGAAGTTTATTGCCTACTCTTGGACTTTTCATTGAAGGTCATATCTCTTGGTCAATAGATAGCAATCATCAGAAGGAACCACTTCTTCCCTTTGCCCCCTCCCCAACAGTATCCTTTTTGAAGACCAATTAGTTAGTTTTCTCTTCTTGGAGAAAATAATGCAATATGAAAAACATTTATTAAATGTTTCCTATGTAGAGTATTGTACTAGGTACTGAGGAAGTTCCTAAATTTAGAAAAAAATATCTAGCATACCTCAGAAACTGTAGTTTAGTGAGAAATAGAACACATTCATCATTATGATCCACATCAAATGAGACAATTACCAAAAAAAAAAAAAAGTCTCTACATGAGATCTGAAGGTGAAGGTTATTACCAACTGGAAGAAATCTAAAAGTTTCCAGGAAGGAGATGGCATTTTTTATGGTTTAAAGAGAACTAGAAATTCAAAGTAAAGGATGAGCAAGAATTGCAATCATAGGGAATAGTCTGAGCAAGAGCCTAACTGTGTGAAAGTACAGGTTTCAAAAAGGAGCAGATATACCTGGAAGGTAGGTTACATGGAGATTTTGGAAGGCCTTGAATATCAGATGGAAGAGATTGAACTTTACTTGGCAGTCATTAGAAAATCAATGAAGTTTTTACATACAGAAGTGATATGGCTGGCTCTGTGATTGTTCTAGCAATGGTCAAAGGACAGATTGGAGTGGGGAAGACAGTGGACAAACATGACCTATAAGATGACTATCTTTTTAGTCTACATGGATGAAAATGAGATCATGTACTGGAGTGTTGGGAATGGGAATAGGAATGAAAAGGATTCAGGAGATGATGCAGAGATGGAGCTAATAAGATTGGAATTGGAAAAAAGAAAAAATCAATGATAACCTTTAGGTTATGAAGATACGAGATCAGATGAGTAGTGGTTCCATGGACAGCAACTGTGAAATCAGGAAGAAGAAGGACCTTAGGACTAAAGGCAATGAGCTCACTTTAGACCAAATTCTTCTTATTTCTATAACTCTTTATTAATTCCATAAATAGTGTTTTGGAGTTATAATGATATAATTCTCATGAGTGTTTTGGTAAGTGGACTGCCAGATATTTTGTACATTCCATAGTAAATTTTAATGGAATTGCTTTTTCTATCTCTTTCTACTAGGTTTTGTGGATACAGGAAGCTGGTGATATCTGAAGTTTCATTTTATATCCTGCTACTGAACTGATTATATTTTTTTAATTAATTTTAGTTAAATCTCTAGGTTTGCTAGAGATTTATATCATCTTCAAAAGTCTCTAATTTTGTTTCTTTTTTGTCTATGCTTATTCCTTTAATTTCCTTGTCTTATTGCTATAGTTTATATTTCTGGGCCTATGTCAAATAAGACATTTTTCCTTTATCCTTATCTTGTTGGAAAGGCCTCTAACACTTTCTCCTGTAGTGCAATCCCCAAAACTCATTGATATGAGACTCTTTCCTCACTGTTAGAGATCAAGATCCTACACCTGTGTGAGGAGTGAGGAGGAGGAGCTGGGGATTAAGGTCTGCATTTCAGTTTCTTCAGTCTCTGTAGTCTATTAGGGTACTTGCTGCTTCCAGCTTCAAGAAAGAAGATGAATAGTGTCAACCCCACTTCATAGTGCTGAATGGAGGAAAAGATTCTGAGACGAGGGCAACATGAGAGGAGCTCTATCACATCCCTGTCTCCAGCTTGCTACACTAAAGACTAAAGAATTTTACTTTCTGGTGAGCTCTGGCACTTTCTCTTGGTTGAGCTGAATTTTCTAACTCCCAATTGGGCAACTCATTAAATCTGTTTTGTTGGTTTACATTCTCAAAAGTGTACTTTCTGGGGCAGCTAGGTGGCGCAGTGGATAGAGCACCAGCCCTGAAGTCAGGAAGACCTGAATTCAAATCTGGTCTCAGACACTTAACATTCCCTAGCTGTGTGACCCTGGGCAAGTCACTTAACCCCAATTGCCTCAGCAAAAAGAAAAAAAAAGTGTACTTTCTTTGATTGTTTCTTTTGCAATCAACATATTTGCATAAAATGTTTAACATATATTGGATTACTTGCCATCTAGGGGAGAGGGGTAGGAGGAAGGGAGGGAAAAATTTTGGAACACAAGATTTCACAAGGGTGAATGTTGAAAACTATCTATGCATATGCTTTTGAAAATAAAAAGCTTTAATAAAAACATATTTGCATATATATATATATATGTTGTTTGTAATGTGTATTCATTCTGTGTATACCAGTAATTGGTAGGAAAGGGTTTATTCTTTGTATATAAAGCTTAGAGATTCTCCTTTCCTCATTAATGAATAGTAACCAGAAATTTAGCTTAATCCAGAGAACTATATTCTTATCTTCTATACCAGAAATATTTAAGGGAACAAATAAACATAATTCTAGCTTATACCCCTTTCTCTGGGGAAAACAGAACAGTGGCCTCTGACCCCAGCTTCCTGCTTCCCCATTTGACAGGAATTAAAATCTCCCTTGAGTGGAGTGTGGGCAAAAGAAGCTAGAGATGGCTATTGAAGAATAGACCTTTAAGTCATATAATGACAACTTCTACACTACATGTCAGGGACAGCTTTATTACACTCCATTGTAAAGAATGCTAGCATTTGGTTTTTATAAAGGCATATTTATCCTGATGCTTCAAAAAAATTTAAAGCATAAATGAGTATTGTATTTTTCCCAGAACTTTTTCTGCATTGATGATTTTTTATCTTCTTTGTTATGAATATGATCTATTATGTTGGTGATTTTCCTAATATTGAACTAATCCTATATTCCTGGAGGTGGTCTAACATAGTCATAATTTTTAATCTTTTAAAAATGTTTCTATAGCCTCTCTGTCAGCATTTATTCATTTTTTGCATTTAAATTTATTACAAATATTTAGTTATGTTTCTCTAACTTACCTATCTCTGGTTTATATATCAGGATTCATTTCATCAAAGAAGTTTGGTAGAATGCCATCTTTCCCTGGTTTTGCAAGCAACTTATATAAAACTGGAGATAATTGTTACTTGAATGTTTGATACAATTCATTTGTAAAGTAATTTAATTCTATAGAGTTTTCTGTGGTTTGTTTGAATTTTTGGAAGTTCACTTAAATTAAGGCTTGCTCAATTTCTTTTCCTGATATTGAATGATTTAAAGTTTCTATTTCTTCTTCTGATAATCTAAGTATTTTATATTTTTGTAAATATGTACTTATTTTGCTCAAATTATTTTTCTGACATATAATTGGATGAAATAATTTAAAAAATAAAACTGCATTGATCTTTTATTAACTCATCACTCACATTTTCCCTTGTATTCTTCTCATTATATCCCAGGTATCTCTTCTGATAATTTTTTTTAAAGAAAGAAGAAAAAGAGGATGAGAATAACTCAGCAAAACCAATTAATACACTGAACAATTTTAACATTATTTGTAATGTTCCACATTATATGCAATGTTCCACAATCATGTCCACTCCTTTTTCCTATGCAAAGGAATGAGTGGAGGTATTTTGCTCCTTCTGATTTCTATTCTATTCCATATGATATTCTATCTCCTATTGTTCTATTTGCATTTCAAAGTGGCTACTCAGTTCTGGTCTTTTTCTTAGGAATTTCTTCATAATTTTGCAGCATGCATTTTTATGGTTTTATAGTGGTTTGCTTTGCATTGTCTGGCATGTATTCATATATATATATACATACATATACTTTATAGATACATATATACACACACTTTCTGATTTTTATTTTGCTATCCATCAACACTGTTGTAATCATTATATTTATTGTTTTCTTGGTTTTATTTTACTTTCCATCCATTCATATACATTTTTGTATCTTCTCTATTCATCACCTTCATCCTTTCTTATGGCACAGTAATTTGGTACACTCATATAACATAATTTATTTAGCCAATCCACAGTTGGTATTTATTGTTTCCATTTCCTTGTCACCATGAAAAATGCTGGTAAAAGTATTTTGAGTATATACAAAGACTTTCTGTCAGTGACATCCTTGTGTTATATGACTACTAGTAGAATCTCTGTAACTATGGATATTTAAAATACTTGTATTGTAGATATGGATCTTTTAAATACTTGCATGATTCCAAATTGCATATATAATTTATAGCTCCATCAACAATGCACTAGGGTGACTGTCTTTTCCCATATGCTCCACCATTGGTTATTCCTATTTTTATCATTTTGGACAAAATAGTTTCTAATAATTTCTTTTATTTCTTCTTCATTTGTTGTGAATATTCCTTTTTTATATTTGATATTGGTAATTTATTCTTTAAAATTATATGAATCTTTATCTTTGAAATATATTTCTTGTAAAAAAAACATACTGGATTATGCTAATCCATTGTACTACTGTCTCTTTATTATAAGTGAATTCATTTCATTCACCTTCACTTTTCTCATTGTTAATTATATATTTCTCTTCTGAACATCACCTTATATTTTTTATTCTTTTCCTCCCCACCTTTTCTTTACAAAGAAGTAGAGTATGGAGAAAGAAAAGAAATCTTATCAATACTACTAAACTATAATGGAAGTGGTCTGTGCCCTTCTCCTCCTGTCCCCCACCCCTCCCGGTCTTTAGCAGGTTCAAATCCTGATTTATTTCTTACGTTTCTTTTTTTTTTTTCTTTTAAATTTCTTATTATGAACACCCCTCAAAGCTGAAATTTTGAGGGTTTTTTTTGTTTTGTTTTTGATTTTTATCTCTCTGATTCTACCATCCCTCTTAATCCAATTGCTGCCCATTTCCTCACTGATTTTAATGTATTTTTATGCCAAACTTTGCATATGGGGGTTCAATTCTTCTTTATCTGGTATGGAGCAGAATGAGGCCATTGTGCTATTAGTTTTACTTTTCTTGAATACCTCATTTATTTGAAGTAGCATGTTTCTCTTCCTTTTCTTCCTCATTTTCCCCTAGTATATGACTTTTCTTCTTCCTTCTCTTTTTTTCCTAAATCTAATAAAACAACCAGACTTAGTCTTTATCTCCCTTATCTTCCTTTGTGACCCTTGAATATTTATCAGTTCTGAATTTTTTATCCTTTTCCATTAGGATGTAAACAATTTATCATTAATTATTTTGCTCCTCTGATTGCTCAAATGTATTTCTATTTGTGGAATTCTATTGCTCTCTGTTTGCATTTCAAAGTTTCTACTCAATTCTGGCATTTTTTAAGGAATTTTTTAAAGTGTTCTATTAAAAGTCCATTTCCCTGCCCTGTAGATTAAACTGTTTTTCAGTGTTAATTTTCTTTTTTTGGTTGTAAAGCCTTTATCTTTGTCTTTTGGAACACTGTGTTCTAAGATTTTCTCCTTTTCATAATACTTCTAAGTCTTATGTGATTCTGACTATGATTCCTTGATACTTGAACTCTTGGTATGCTTGTAGTATGCTTTGACTTTCATAATGATGATGTGATGCATGTGCAGACTCCATCAGTCTGCTAAGAGAATTGTGATTTTGTGTAAGAGAAGGTTTTGGAGATATAATTGATTTTGTTGGGTAACTACAGGAAAAAAAAAGGCTAAAGAAAAAAAGAGCCAAAGTGGTGAAGAAAAGGCAGTAACTTGCCTGAGTTCTCCCCCAAACCTTTTCAAATCAAAGCCATAAAATAATTCCTGGAGCAGCAGAACCCACAAAAAAGACAGGACGGAATAATTTTTCAGTCAAAGACAACTTAAAAGGACATCAGGAAAGATCTGTTGCACCAGTACATCTCTGGCCCCAACAAACCAGGAGTGAGCCTTGGGAGTCACTGAAATATCAACAAAAATGCTGCTTCCAGACTTCTCAGCCCATAAATGAAATGGTACATGGGTCAAACAACTGGTCAGAAGGAGATTATAGAGGTCTCTTTGCCAGCACTGGGGCAGGACTCTGTATACTTGAGAGACAAGAAAAAGTGGAGGTAAGGGGGAATAAATGAATCTTATTTTTTATCAAAATTGACTCAAAGATGGAATAGCATACACATTGAATTGGGGTATAGAATTCTATTTTACCCTTCAAGAAAGCAGAAGGGAAAGGGCATAAGAGAAGGGGGTGATGGCAGAAGGGAGGGAAGTTTGGGGGAGGGAGTAGTCAGAAACAAAACATTTTTGAGGACAGGGTTAAAAGGGAGTGAAAATAGAATAAATGGTATGGGGGATAGTTGGAGGGGAAAACAGTAGGAGTAATCATGAAAAAAATTTTGATGCAAGTTTCTCTGATAAAGGCCTTATTTCTGAGACATATAAAGAACTGAGTCAAATTTATAAAAATAAGAGCTATTCTCCAATTGATAAGTTATCAAAAGAAATGAATAGTCTTCAGATGAAGTAATCAAGGTTATCTATAGCCATATCAAAAATGCTTTAACTCACTATTGATTACTAAAATGTAAATTAAAACATTTCTGAGATACTACCTCATACCTATTAGATTGGCTAATAGGACAGAGAAATGACAAATGTTGGAGGAAAAGCGGGAAAAACAAAACATTAATGCATTATTGATGGAGTTGTGAACTGACTCAACCATTCTGGAAAACAGCAATACTACTAGGTCTATATCCCAAAAGAGACCAACAACTAAAAAGGAAAAAGAAAAAGATATGTACAAAAATATTTATAGTAGCTTTTTTTCTGGGGGCAAAGAATTGGAAATTGAGAGGATGCCCATCATTGGGGTATGGCTGAATAAATTGTGGTAAGTGTGATACAATACTGTTGTGCTATTAAAAAAAAATGATGAGCAGGATGTTCTCAGAAAAACCTTGAAAGACTTACACAAGCTGATACAAAGTGACATGTACTGTGTACATAGGAACATCAAAACTGTAATATGGATCAGTTGTGAATCACTTATATATTTTCCGTATTAGAAAGATCCAAGACAACTTTGAAGGACTTATAAAACATACTATCCATACCCAAAGAAAGAACTGATGGTGTCTGAGTGCAGATTGAAACATACTTTTCTTTTTAATTTCATTTTTTGTGAGTTTTTTTTGTTGTTGCTGTTTTATATTTTCTTTTACAATATGACTATTATGGAAATGTTTTGCATGACTATACATATATAACCATATGAATTGCTTGCTTGGAATTGCAGTGAGGAGAGGTGGGAAGGAGGAAGGGAGAGAATTTGGAACTCAAAGTTTGAAAAACAAATGTTAAAAATTGTTTTTACTTATAATTGGTGAAAATAAAATGCTAAATTAAAAAAGAAAAAGAGATTGTGGAGTGCCAGGTATTATACCTGAGGGCATTTGGGTCTTACCTCCTCCCGAGCTTCAGTGCGCATCTGGACACGACCCGCATGTTCCCCAAGGAGAGTCACAAGCCAGAAGAAGATGAAATCAAGTAGCTCTTTATTGAGGCGCTTTTCCTCAGCCAGTCTGTTCCACCATCTGTAGTCATGCCTTTTATCCCCTTAACCCACCCATCTTTTAGCAATTAACCTTTTGTCCACAAGAGGAAGTCAGAAAGATAGTGGAGCTCACATCCTGATAACAGAGCACACCTCAGGGCAAGCCTGTTTTTTAGATCACTTTGAATAGCTCTTTTATCTGAGCCATTATCAGTAATCTCATCAAGTCATGGGGTCTCATGTTCCTCAAGGGAACTGCACACAATACCTTCTTATCCTCAAGTCAAGACAAACTTCTTATCAGGGTCCCCAACTTTTTGGGCCCTAATAGTGGAGATATTTAAAAAGTCTAGTCAGTCTCAGTTACTGTCTCTTCGCCTCAGTGCCCTGAAGAAGCTCTTGGATCAGGCAAGGAAGTAGAGCCTGTGACACTGAAAATTTGAAATGTCCATAGACATGAAAATCCTATGAAAATTCTAAGAATTCTCATGCCAAAGTTTTATTGACACTACCCTGATATGGTTCACAGAAAAGTGTTCTTGCACTTTGAGAAATTAGCTACATCTACTTTGACTCTAGTATCCTGTGTGTAAAAGGTTTTTAAAAAAACAACATATTTTTAGGCCTCTTGAAGAAAATATAAACTCTAAGTTTTAGGGACTTAGATACTAAGAATTTTGACAAAGTCAGAAGCAGGAAGAAGCTTAACAGCTGGGGCATTTGTGCCAAATCAGAGTGTTCCTGGAGCCTGTAAATAACTGGTGTATTTGATGCTCTACATTGGCCAGTACATAGAGACTAGAGCTTGGAGATAAATGCTTTGTGGTGCTAGGTAGGCCTTGCCAGGAAGGAAAGGGCCTGTTGATATGCACAGGATGGGAAAGTACACCCACCTTCACAATATGACATTTTAATTTGAAGCTTCTCTGTCTGGACTTCAGTTTCCTCACCAGTAAAATGATGGGATTATTCCAATTGGATCTCTAAAGTTCTTCCTTGCTATAAATCTTCAGTCTTATGTTCTAACTAAGCAACAGAATATGTTCACATACCAATATAACTGACATGTGCTCTGCAAAAAGAGTAGCATAGTGTTCCCATGCCCTTCCCCTTTTTTACTTTTTCATTCTTTGTTGCAAGGGATGGCTTACTGGCTGGAGGAGAGGGAGGGATATATTCAGAAATTAAGGCAATAAAAATAAGACATCATAAAAAATCATTAAAACTCAGAGGGATAGCAAACAGAATATCCAATTATAATTTAAATACTTAAAAGTATATTGTAAATATTTAAGAAAAAAGTACCATAGTCATGAATCCCCTGTGTACAGATTCTAATTGTTTTAACCTGCCAAGTAAAAGAAAGATCTAAGTTTTGTACAATCAGTGATTAATAGAACATAGTGTCCTGGAATCTTCAGCAAATTGTTTAAATTTTTCATTTGGGATGGGATGCAAAGGCAGAGAAGACTGAGGCTTATATAGTTTGGAATTTGAAAGGTTTAAAAATTCCTTTTCACAGGTGTACCTTGACACCCCTCCTCCCCAACCCTTCCTCTTCTTTTCACTTTTTAAAAAGAGGCAGTTTGTGTAGTGGTTAGAGCAATGTCTTCAAAACTATAAAGACCTTGGTTTAGATTTCTGGCTATGTGACCCAAAGCTTAGTCACTTCTTCTATATTCTAGGACAATAAATTGCACAGAAGGTGCTGACCTGCACTGGTAGAGGGAATTTCCTCCTTTCCGAGTTTCCTATTTGAAGGAAGTCACAGGTTTCATTCCTATCTCTAGTTCAATCTCATCACTTTTAAGCCTGAAAAAATGGAATTAGATTGGATGTGATATTGGGTAGTTATGTTAGTACATTATTGATTTTACTTATTTGCAAAAAAAAGTCCTTAAGGAAAATAAAAAATAATAAAGATGTAGGGCAATCCTTAGAGAGATCCCAGTCATATATACTAATAGAGTAACTTCTCACTATTCCCTAACTAATAACTCTTCTTCTCCCTTTCCCTTCTACCTGCTAAGGAAATAAAGGAGGCTGTTTTTGATTAACTGTAAGTGCAGTTGCATTATTTAACTTAAGATCAAAGCAGGCTATTACTCTAAATTCATCATAAGATCATAGGTTTAAACCAGGAAGGGTGTTTGGAGGCACTCTGATCTGACACATTCATTTTACAGCCATATGAGGAAACTGAAGAATAGGAAGGATATACAGGTTATAGGACCAGGAACTGAACACAGTGCCTCTGATTGCAGCCATTATTCTCAGCTTTACACCATGGTGCAAGATCCAGCTCACAACTTGGGCTTCTAACAATTTCTTATATCTTTCATCATTAAATATGTCCCCTATTTATATTCTGACTTTCTGTTATCTGAAGCATAAATATTCATGTATGTGAAACCCAAATGTCTGTTTAAATTACTCTCATACTAGGCAAGTATGGTTATTATTATTACATATATGTATTTGGGGAAGGGTTTCTTTTTTTATGAAACTGTGAAATTTTTGTTTATTTTTCATCTACTATGTTTAAGCAATCCACTTTCATTCTTTTTAAAAAATATTTTTATAATTTAGCCTCATACACTTAACACTTCTTTACTATGTGACCCTGGGCAAGTCACTTAACCCCAGTTGCCTCAGCAAAAAAAAAATATTATTTTTAATAATAGCTTTTAATTTTCAAAAAAATTGCAAAGATAGTTTTCAACATTCACCCTTGCAAATCCTTGTGTTCCTACTTTTTCCCCCCTGGGAAGGGCTTTTTTTTTAAACAACAACACAGGACAGCTAGGTGGTACAGTGGATAGAGCACTGAAGTCAAATAGCCTTAGATACTAACTGTATGTCCCTAGATGAACTACTTACTTCTGGTTGCTCCCAACTCTTTCTCCCTAATCTCCCCCCCCCAAAAAAAAAACCCACCACAGAAACCAACCACAAGAGAAAGCTCCATTTGGGGAGCTAGAGAAAGGTGTTATGTATTATGTTCTTTTTATATTTTGCTAGGGAGCAATGATTTGCCAAGACAATTCTAGAATTGGCACTTGCTGTTAACATAGGAAAATTTTTTCTTTCCTCCTCTAATGCTAAACTTCCATATCTCCCTTGAACTCCCTGAAGTTATAAATTGCTGTATCTCACTGCCACACAATCTTTCCCAAAACATGCAAAAATGTTGCATAATTTTACTTGGGTACTTTGATGGATCCATGGTTTCCCTGATGCCTCCTCATTCTGTGTGATTCCTATTCATGTCTTTATTTTTTCTTCCTATTTTATTTTTCATTCTGAACTTACCACTAAATAAATTTAGCATTTCCATATAGATTGTGGTAGAGAAAGCAAGGATTATACGTGAAATGCCAATTTCTTTTAGATAGAGCTTATTTATCTTTTAAATTATGCAATAAATTCAACATATAACTTTCAAAGCTGTCCTGCTTGCTGCAATTCCTTCTGGTCTCCCTTCTGTTCTCTTCTAATTTGGGGGCTGGGGAGAAACCTATCCCTAATCAACCTTATCCCTCCTTTCTCTCTACTGGAAACAAAACAAAACCCTCTAAGAAACATAGTCGTGCAAAACATTTATATATTGGCTATATTAAAAATATATGCCTCTAACTTCCATGAACAAAAATATCCAGGGAACCTCATTATCCATTTGGAATCCCCCTTTTTTTTTGGTATTACACACGATATCCTTCATGATAATGGCAGATGCCTTTGACAATCCTTATTCTTTATTGTCTTGTTCAATATTGAAATTCAGGATCACTGAATAAAGTAGTCACTATCAAGGATCATAGAATAGAAGAGCATAAATTTAGAGCCAGAAGGGACCATCAAGTTCACTCTCACAGTCTTACAGAAGAAGAAACTGAGGCTCAGAGAGGCTGCAATGCCAGTACTTGCCAGGGAGTGTCTGAGGAAAGAGCTGAAATTAGGTCTTTGTGAGTCTAAATCTAATCTAGCACTTAATCCATTGTATTGCCTAAACATATAATCTTCTTTAAAAAATGTAAACAGTATTTTATTTTTTCCAATTATATGGAAAATAGTTTTTCAACACTCATTTTTTAATAATTTTGAGTTCCAAATTTTTCCCCCTCCCTCTCTCTCATTCCCCAAGACAGAAAGCAATCTGATATGGATTATACATGTGCACTCATGGTAAACTATTTCCATATTAGTCATGTTTTGAAAGAATAAACAGAACAAAAGGGGAAAGAGCATTGGAAAAAAACTCCCAAAGAAAGTGAAATTAGTATGTTTCCATCTGCATTCAGATTTTCTCAGTTCTTTCTCTGGCTATGGATAGCATTTTCCATCATGAGTTTTTTGGAATTGTCTTGGACCATTGTATTGCTGAGAAGAGTTGTCAATCATAGTTGATCATCACACAATTTTGGTGTTACTGTGTACAATGTTTTCCTGGTTCTGTTCACTTCACTCAACATCAGTTCATGTAAGTCTGTCCAGGTTTTTCTGAAATCCACTTATTCTTCATTTCTTATAGAACATAGTATCCCATTGCATTTATATACAATTTGTTTGGCCACTCCCCAGTTGATGGGAATTCTCTCAATTTTTCCATTTTTTTGCCACCACAAAAAGAGCTGCTATAATTATTTTTGAACATATAAGTCCTTTTCCTTTTTAATGATCCCTTAAGGATATAGTAGTATTATTGTTGGATCAAAGTGAATGCATATTAACTATATAATCTTAACATATATATGGTAGATAATTTATTGGAGATTTTTAAAGACTGTATATGACTCTACTGAATCAAATGATTTTATGCAATCAAAGAATAATACCAAGCATTTATATAGTGCTTTAAGGTTTGAAAAGTGCTTGACAAATATTCCATTTTACCTTCACAATCATTCTGGAAGGTAGATGCTCTTATCTCCATTTTATAGATAAGGAAACTAAGATATTGAGGTTAAGTGACTTGCCTACTGGAAAAGCTAATGTCTGATGCTGGATTTATAACCTGGTCCAGCTATCCATTGTGACAAAAATATAGTGGAAATTCATATTTTCAACATTTCTCAATAATTGTGTTACTGTGAAAATTTGGTCTGTTATAATGGAATACCTTGCATTAGTCTACATGTTCCTTTGTCATACTTTAATGAAGGATACTTCAATAGTGGTATAAACTATTCTCACAAAGATTTTTTACAAAGAAAGTAAGAAATATGGATTAGAAATTGCTAGTGTCTTCTAGGTCATCTTTTTTTCAAAGCAATTCAATCTAAGATCTTTGTAATTTTCTCCTTTTTTTGAGATTTCTTGAAAATCAGTTCTTGAATATCTTTAAAATGTTGTTGCCTCCAGCACATATGCTTGTTCAGGTCCAGCTGCTCTTCCCAAATTCATCTTGAGTTTCATTTCTGTTTCTTTATGGAGCAATTGGATAATGAGGTAGCAGAGTCCAAATGTGGCATTTTCCACTGTCACTGATGATAAGAATAGATCAGATTAGAAAAGATGGAAAATCTGTTCCATTTCATATCTTTCTGTTTGTTCTTCCAGTTTCATCTATAAATGCTATTGGTATTGTCTGACTTAGTTAGATCTTATGCCAGGCTTTCTACAGACTCATTTTCCCCTCCACTGATTTTTGCTTTTGTTAGGTGAACAAATACTGCTCATAATCTTCTGTCATCTTCCTCTGTGATGTTATGCAAATGAACTTGTACTCAAAATCAGTGTTGCCCTTGACTGTTTTTACTTTTATCCATTTTCCATCGTTTCATTCAGAAGTCTGTTAAAATAGATCAGGTTGGAGCTGTTGTGATTTTATACAGTGTCATTTTCTCATATTTATTTTTGCTCTAACTTAATATTGATTTTGACCTTTGCTTCCAAGGTTTGACTTTTAAGTTCTATGATCTGACTATACACAGACAATTGATTCGGAAAGTACTCTCATGGAGTCAAATCAATTTTTTCTATTAAGATAGAGACAGGGTTGTTTTAGTGAGGGAATGTTAATTTTTCTTTCTTTTTTCTTTCTCTTTCTTTCTTTCTTTCTCTTTTCTTTCTTCCTTCCCTTTCTTCCCTTCCTTCTTCTTTCCTTTTTTCTTCCTTCTTTTCTTTCTTCCTTCTTTTTTTTTCTTTCTTCTTTCTTTCCCTTCTTTCTTTCTTTCTTCCTTCTTTTCTTTCTTCTTTCTTTCCTTCCTTCCTTCCTTCCTTCCTTCTTTCCTTCCTTCCTTTTTTTCTTCCTTCCTTTTTTCCTTCCTTCCTTTTTTCCTTCTTTTCTTTTTCTTTCTTTTTTCTTTCCTTCTTCCTTCCTTTCTTTCTCTTATTCATTCTTTTTAAAAATTTCTTTCTGTTTTCTGAACTTTCTGATAATCTTCTTTTAAAAAGTTTTCATAATAGAGAGGTATGAAGCTTCTAATAAGTTTATAAGACTTTAGCCTTTTTCATTTTTTAAATCCCTAAACATTTCCCTGAAAGTTGGCATAAGTTGGAGCATCTTGTTAAATTCATCATAGAATTTCTCTTAGGTTTTGCCACATAAGTTGCAATTATTGTCATACTGGTTCATTCATTTATGTTTATTCTGAAAATTACAAGGCACCAAATATCCCAACCTTTGATATGGGATGAAATTAATGCCATCATCTTCTTTATTTGCTTCTCCAAGGAGGTCCTGTGAGCCATCCTTTTATTTAGTGACACTTCTTTATATCTTTTGGTTGCATTTATAATAAAAATGTCAGTATTAATTGCTCCAGTTCCTCTAGCAGTGTGGTCACCAGACAAAAATTTCACATGAAGAAATTAAATGAATTTTTGTAGATCATCTAAAATTTGTGGAACTCTTGGTATATACTGTGCTTCATTTTCTGCCATTTTACCATTTAACTGCAGAAATGGAAGGGAGTAATACAGAAAGGAGGGATATTTTGTATATTTTTCTATTATCACTTGATGGCTAACCTTCTGATAATGTCTCTCCACATTCAGCTAGGATAGTCCTCAAAAATTGCCTGTAACCTTTTCTGTTTGATACAGGTTGCTAAAGCTTGTCTTTATTGACATTGACTTTTAAAATCTTGATTTACCTCCACTCCAGAATGAGGTAGAGAATTATGTAGAACTCTCAGTTCTTTTCATTCTGGATCAGCAAATTATTCATCTGAGAAGATTTTCTCCCCCATACAATGCAATTGTGTTAACTTATTTTAGGCTTGAGTGATATTGGACTATTGACAGAAATCACTGGGAGATCTCTAACTGTTCTAACATTCTCATTTTTTTTTCTGCCTTGCAAAATGCAGTTTAGCATGGCCCTTCTCTATATTGATGTAGAAAAATGGAAGACAATACATGTGCAAAGGATTTTCTGATAGAGACGATTACCAATCAGAGATGACTTTTGCTTTATGAGATTATAGATTTACAGTAATGAGGGACCTCATAGATTATAGCTCTTTCATTTTAGAGATGAGAAGAATGAGTGCCAGAGAGATCAAATACAACAGGTCATATATCTAGGAAGTGGCTGAAGAGCAATTTGAATCCACATCTTCCTGACTCCTTGTCCTGTGCCCTATCCACTCTTCTACACTGCCTTTTTAGCTTTGACATAGATAGCAGTCTTTTGGGAAGAGAAATATATGGAATTCTTGTTTCTTTGAAACTGAGTTCAGAAAACCTTCAAAGAGCTTACTCATGCAATACAGTTGTACTAACTTAAGACAGTAAGATCAGACTATTGATAGGATTCACTGGGTCCCTGGATGAATGCCAGTCATTAAAACTCTTTGCCTTCATTCAGACTGAAAGATTTCTCAAGCATTTTATTTCTCTTGATTTTAGACAATTTTTCTAAGAGCCTTTTTGCTCCAGAAGCTTTACCAATCAAAACTGAGTTTTATACAAAGGAAATAGTTAGATTTTATCTAGTGCTTTAAAGTTCACTTTGCCAAAAAAAATATACCATATTTCCTGGTTCTATGTAAGGCCAGGGTAGAAGTTTGTATCTATTGAGCAGGAAATTGGATTGCTCTCCATTGCAGAATCTACCAGAGATCATATAATGTTAGTACTAGAAGGAACTAGTAGAACTCAACTAACTCAAGTAACCCAATCTTTCACTTTGTAAGAGGAAACTTAGGAATAGTGAGGTTAAGTAACTATTTCCCTCAAAGATTTGTGAGAAAAATACTTTGTAAATCTTAATTCCCAAATAATTATAAATTGTTATTGTTGTTGTTATTCTATGCCCAAGGTCACACTGATAAGAAATAGTAAAGGAAGGATTCAAATCTAGGTCTTCTGACCTAGATTCCTCTCTTTATCTGGGTAAAAAAAAATAACAATGGCTTGTGAAAGAAAAGACAGGAGTATCTTGATAGAACCAGCATAATGGAAACATAAAATGCCAATAAAAAGAGCTATGAATCCAAATGACCTAGAGACCAAACAGTGTCTTGAGGTGTAAGTGAAAAAGAGTGAATTTTCTGTTTGGCTAGCAGGCAATCTGATCACCAAATCACCTACAAAAGTCAGAGAAGGGTTTGGGTTGTCAGGGTCTGGGGAAGATGTAGCAGGTCAGAAATTTGGCCATAAGAAAAAGAGGGAAAAGGACTAGGGTTCACTGGCTATTGCTGCTGGGCTGCAGGAACAATAGCTGTAGCACCATTGTCCTTTTTCTCTTCCCCAACCTGCTCCCAGATCCAATCAGCTGAATAAACCACAGTTGCTATTGCAGGTTTTTAGTCTAATGGGCAATAGCCCATTGTGATAATCAATTAATAAGCATTTATTAAACCCTTACTTTTCACTAGGCACTGTGCTAAGTGCTAAGCAATACAAAGGCTTATAAGAGGAAATTTGTGTGTGTGGATGAGTCATGGGCAAGGTGATCCCTGAGGGATCTGTCCCATCTCAGAGTGACACACTCATTCCTTGGAAAAGAAATTCAGTGACAGGATTGTATTGGGGAGCTGAAGAGAACTGCAGTAAATAGTGGGACTGACTCTCTTGGGACAAGGAAGTATACGTTTAGAGATGTGAACAATCAACTAACTGAGCCTGAAGGTTACTTCCTGGAAAGTAGCCTCAAAGAATTGCAGGGACTTGCTTCTCTTTCCTCTTTTGGAAGCCAAAGTCTTTCAGGTCCATCCTCTTTTTTTTTTTTTTTTTTTCCTGAAGCAATTGGGGTTAAGTGACTTGCCCGAGGTCACCCAGCTAGGAAGTGTGAAGTGTCTGAAGCCAGATTTGAACTCAGGTCCTCCTGACTTCAAGGCTGGTGCTCTACCTATTGCGCCACCTAGCTGTGTCAGTCCTCTTATTTTCTCGAATGGGAAGGTCAGGAGTGATTCTGCCTCATTAGACTTCAGAGACCAAAGTGCTATTTCTGCTGGGCTATTCTAGTGTAGTTCCCTAGAGATAATTCCAGTTTACCATCCATTCAAATTACTGCTTCAAGTTCTCATCTCCCTTTCTCTCTGAATCTCTTTGATATAGATATGAAAAATTAATTTTAATTTTTAGAAATTCAGGATAATTAGTTTTTTTTAATTAGTAGAAATTTATACCAGTCTCCTGATATAAACTCTTTTAAAAAAGATATAATAAAAGATTTAGTTTAAAAAGTTCAAAAATAAAAGAAATATTGACATATGCATAGAATAAGTAAAAGTTTACCTACAGTGGTTTAATTAATTGTATATTTTGATTGACTAAGAGTTTGTTTCAATTTATTATATACTTGGATGGCATTATTTATGTACTTCGTTCATTTTGAATTTAAAGACAAAAAATGTTCATTTACACAGCATAATACAAGGAGATTTAATATGAAACCATGAAAGTATATTTCACTGTTTTTTAAAAAAAACTATGTAATAAATACTATACATGTTTTTTAAAAGCCATTCTGCTTTTCTGTGCTTCCTTTGAGTTTTCTTTTGTTTTCTGCTATGTACCTTTTTTCACCTTCCCTTCTCACCCTGCTAGAGAAGGCTACCATCAGATATGGATAAGAGTGTGTGTGTGTGTGTGTGTGTGTGTGTGTGTGTGTGTGCACGAGCATGCATAGAAAACCATATTATACATACTTCTATTTATCAGTTCTTTCTCTAGTGGTGGACAATACCTTTTTTCATAGGTCTTTTGTAGTTGATACGAGTATTTGTAATACTCAGAATGACAGTCATTCACAATGGTTTTTCGAACAATATTGCTGTTGCTGTATACAACATTCTCTTGGTCCTGCTCATTTCACTCATTGTTTCCTGCATATCTTTCCATGGTTTTCTAAATTCAACCAGTTCATTTCTTATATTCCATTTTATCCAGTAATATTCCATCACAATTAAATATCACAACTTGTTTAGCCTTTCTCACATTGATGGGCATCTCTTCAATTTCCAGTTCTTTGTTACTACAAAGAAAGCTATATCTTAGAACATCTAGCTTCTTTTTCTTTTTCCTTGATTACTTTGGGAAACAATCTAATAATGGTATTCTATGATCAAGGAGTATATACAGCCTTATAACTTTTTGGGCATAATTCCAGCTTTTTCACCAAAATAGTTGGATCAGTTCACAGTTCCACCAGCAATGTATTTTATTATTATTAAGTGTCCCAATTTTCCCATGTCCCAATCCAACATTTGTCATTTTCCCCTTCTACCTTTTTGGCTAATCTAATAGGTGAGAGATAATGTATCTCAAAGTTGTTTTAATTTCCATTTCTCTAATCAATAATGATTTAGAGCATTTTTTCATATGACTCTATAGTTTTGGTTTTTCCATCTTCATCTTTAACCATTTGTCAATTGAGGAATGACTCAAATTCTTATAATTTGACAAAGTTCTCTATATATTTGAGACAGGAGACCTTTATCTGAGAAACTATCTATAAAATTCCTGCCCTCCCTCAATTTTCTGCTTTTCTTCTAATCTAGGTTACATTGATTTTATTTGTACAAAATCTTTTTAATTTAATATAATCAAAATTATCCATTTTATGCCTCATAATACTCTCTATCTCTTGTTTATTCACTAATTCTTCTCCTATGCATAAGTCTGATAGTAATATATTCCATATTTTTCTAATTTTCTTTTATTTCCTTTTATATCTAAATGACATCCATTTTCATTTTTTCTTGTTAATGGTGTAAGATACTGTTCTATGCTCAATTCCTGATAGGCTGCTTTCCAGTTTTTCTAACAATTTTTACCAAATAATGAATTCTTATCCCCAAAGCTTATGCCTTTACCTAAACTCTTTAGATCAGTATTTTATCTTTAGTACCAATATTCTCTCTCTTTTATTTTTGTTAAAGTTTTTTATTTTCAAAACATATGTATGGACAATTTTTTCAACACTGACCCTTGCAAAACCTTGTATTCCAAATTTTCCCCTCCTTTCCCCATCCCCTCCCCTAGATGGCAAGTAATCCAATATATGTTAAACATGTTAAAATATATGTTAAATCCAATATATGTACACATTTATACAATTATCTTGATGAACAAGAAAAATCTGATCAAAAAGGGAAAAAAATGAGAAAGAAAGCAAAATTCAAGGAGACAACAACAAAAAGAGTGAAAATGCTATGTGTGGTCCACACTCAGTTCCCACAGTCCTCTCTCTGGGTGTAGATGGCTCTGTTCATCACAAGATTATTGAAACTGGCCTCAATCATCTTTGTTGGAAAGAGTCACCAATATTCTCTTGATGCTATATGACTTCAAATTATGGAGCACTAGAAATCCTGGTGAATCAAAACTGTACATGAGTGAAATAGCAATGAAGAGACATGTGATATGCATCCATCAGCAGTTTATTGCATACTAATAATAATTAGTGCATAAGCTATATAAAAGATAATTTGGCTTTAGTACACCATGATCTCATTTGAGTGAGCACATTTTTTCTATTGATTTGTACTGCAACCTATCCATACCTGATACTCTATATTTGTCCTTTTTTTTCAAAAAATATCTTTTTTATATCAACATTTCTAATTATGTTCCTCCCCTCTCCCTACTCAGCAAGCCATCATACCTTTTAATAAGGAATAAAAGGAAAAAAAAAAGGAGTCTAACAAAACCAATCAACACATACATCAACATGTTTGATGGTATATGTTGCCAATGTAAGTTATGTGTTTATACACTTGTGTCATTAGATGTGATTCATAGGGAAGCATGAGTAAATATCTCTGGAGTCTCCTCTACCTATCTTTTTGGAAATTGATTGAGGCACCAATTTTTCCACATGTTGGTTTTATCCCAAAGTCTTTCTCTCCTTCCAATAACATCTCCCTGAAAAAAAAAATCTGGAACCTCTCAGAACTGGAAGCCAGAAGAATGAAGTTCTGTTCTCTCCCATAGTATCACTCTGCCTCCTCATGTAGTCACAGACGATTAAGTAATCTTTCTTCACCAAAGAGAAGTCTTATGTAAATAGGTTGAGATCCTTGGCTACATATGGAATATTCCATGCCCAGTAAAAATGTCTTAATTTTTTTAAAAGAAGATAATAGAGTGGAGCTTATTGAGTTAGTAGTTTTGGCTTTGATTCTTAAAATTAATTTAAAAAAATCCAAAAGTTATTATGTATGGGATACTTTAGGAACATCTAGAAAAAGTATGGTATATCTTTTTTTGAAGAGCAAGTAATGCCAGACTAGGTTTATTTCCATTAATGGGATAGTTACTAAATCAGAAGCTCAGAGTAATGCTGCAAAAATAATTAACCTGGATTTGAGAAAAACAATTGATAAAATCTCTGAAATAATGTTTTGTGGAAACAATGAAAAGATGTAGATAATAGTATAATTAGGTAAATTCACAGCAATAATAAGTGGAGTCAGTACTGCTTGAATGGCTGGATCCTAAAAGGAGGAATTAATAGTATCATAGTGACTTGGAAAGAAATCTCTAGTGCAATGTCCTAGCCTTCTGTGTTACTGAACTTTTTTTTTCTCTTATCAATAATGTAGTTAGCACACTTATCAGATTTGCAAATGACAAAAAAAGAGAGGTTAGATAACATGTTGGAAGATAGTCATAATCCAAAAAAAGATCTTGACAAGATAGAACACTGGGTTGTTGTAAAATGGAACTTAATTTATACTTTAAGTGTAAAGTTTTATACTTGTACACAAAAAAAAAATTCTACTGAGTGTGGATCATAACATAACATTCTCACTCTTTTTGTTGTTGTTCGTTTACATTTTGTTTTCTTATTCATTTTCTTTCCTTTTTGATCTGATTTTTCTTGTGCGGCAAGATAATTGTACAAATGTTTACATATGTTGAATTTAACATATATTTTAACATGTATAATATATATTGGATTACTTGCCATCTGGGGGGTGGGGAGAAGGAGGGCAAAATTTGGAATATAAGGCTATGCAAGGATCAATGCTGAAAAATTATCTATGCATATATTTTTTTTTATTAAAGCTTTTTATTTGTGTAACATATGTATGGGTAGTTCCTCAATATTGATCCTTACGAAGCTTTCCATTACAAATTTTCCCCCCTAGTCCCCTCCCCTCCCCTAGATGGCAGGAAGTCCACTATATGTTAATTATATTAAAATACTTGACAAGTCGAATATAGGTATACATATTTCCATATTTATCTTGCTGTGCAAGAACAATCATATCTATGTGAACAAAAAATATCTGAGGAAGGAAACCCAATGCAAACAAACATCAATAGAGATCATGGAAATGATATGTTGTGGTCCACATTTCATATCCCTCTCTCTGGGTGCATATGTCCATGCATATGTTTTGAAAATAAGCTTTAATAAAAAAAGAAAAAATGTTCTATATTGGATCACTTGCTGACTGGAGGAGAGGGTAGGGGAACAGGAGGGGAAAAATTAGAATACAGTGTTTTGTATGGGTGAATGTAAATTATCCATATATGTATTTAGAAAATAAAAAGCTTTAATTAAAAAACAAAAAAATGTTCACAAGTATAAGATGGAGAAGTATTACTAGGTAGTTGTTTTCCTGGAAAAGATCTGGGTGTTTCAATGGATTGTGACTTCAGAATAAATCAACAATGTAATATAACCATCAAAAATGCTAATGCAGTCTTTGGCAACATTAAGAGAGGTATAACTGCCAGGAATAAGAAGATAGACAGCTTTGCTGTACTCTACCCTGGTGAGAACACATCTGGTGTATTGTGTTCTGAGAAGAACTTTGATATTCTGGAAAGCATCTTGAGGAAGAAGATTATGACAGAAGGGCTTGAAGATCATATTTGAAGGTCACTGAAAAAGACTGATGATGTTTAGGCTGGAGAAGAAAGACCTGAGGTAAGGGGAACATAACAACTGTCATATATTTGATAGGGCTGTCATGAAGACAGATTAGACCTGATATGGCATCAGAGGGCAGAACTAAGCACAACAGGTAGAAATTGTAAAGAGGCAAGTGATTCTGTGATCAGGGGAAAAACACTGATTAGTACCAAAGTGGAATGAATTGCTTCATTTGAAGTCTGGAAATAGTGGATGTCAAATTGTATTATTGAGGGAATTCTTGTCTTGTTCATGCATGAGTTGAACTAGATAGCATCCGAGGTCCCTTACAACTCCAAGATTTTATAAAAATGCTAAGGTAATCTACTAACAAACTGACTTTCTATTGCTAATTCAGATTTACATATACAAGACTGTCCTAACTGACAGATCTTTGAGAACTGAAAAATTTCTTGGAAAGAGATTCTCTCCCATCCTCACAGTGAATGCATGGAATCATGAAGGTCCTGGCAAACTTTCAGAAGAAAAGAAAACAACCATACTTGTAGCATTCTAATCTTAATGCAGAAAGGTTGTATATTATTAAAATGCAATGAGAATAGTTTTATAAAAGAAACATAAACTTCTGAATGTAAATTTAAATAGTCATTTTTGTTCTCCACTTCAACTTTGCCTTTTCCAAGCAGCAATTTTTCTTCAGCTGAAAAAGTCTTTTGGAAATATGGAGGCTTCCACTTTTCTTAATGAATGTGACCACCATTATCATCTGCACTCTCCATCCCCATCCCCTCCACTTTGAACTGGGGTCCTCACTCCTCCACTCTGATAGGTGGGCTTTCACCTTGTCTTGCTCAGACAGGTCTCTGCTCTACCTTTTTTGCCATTTCTATACCATATCATTAAGAATGCAAGCTCCTTGAAGGTAGGGACTATTTTGTTTGTTTTTATTTGTATCTCTGGCATATAGCACAGCATCTGGCACATAGTAAACACAACAAATGTTTTTCTGTTTATCTAATATAGAGAAAATAAATACTAAATCACTCATTTAAGATGGAGATTCCAACAGACATTTAGAAGACTGAAGCTAGATGGCATGACGAAGAGATGAAAAACTAAATATTTTCTCTGATCCTCCTGAATTGTCTAAAATGGAAGCTGCTAGGTTTGCAGTAATCCTGATTATGGTTCCTTGATATTTGAATTGTTTCTTTCTAACTGCTTGTAATATTTTCTCCTTGATCCAATAATTCTTAAATTTAGCTACAATATTCCTTGGAGTTTTCATTTTGAGGGTACCTTTCAAGAGGTGATTGGTGAATTCTTTCAATGGCTATTTTACCCTCTGGTTCTAGGACATCAGGGCAGTTTTCCTTGCTTATTTCCTGAAAGATGCTGTCTAGATTTTTTTTTTTTTAAATCATGGCTTTTCAGGTAGTCCAATACTTCTTAGATTGTCTCTTCTAGATCTATTTTCCAGGTCAGTTGTTTTTCCAATGAGGTATTTTACATTTTCTTCTAGTTTTTCATTTTTAAAATTTTGTTTGATTCTTGATGTCTCTTGAGTCATTCATTTCTATTTGTTCAATTCTAATTTTTAGTGAATTATTTTCTTCAGTTAGCTTTTTATCTCCTTTTGTATTTGACCAGTTGAACTTTTAAATGAGCTGTTTTATTTATTGTTTTTTTTCCATTTCACAAATTCTGTTTTTCAGTGAGTTGCTTTCTTTTTCCATTTTGTCAAATCTGTTTTATAAGGAGTTAGATGCTTTTTCCATTTCACTAAATCTATTTTTGAGGGGTTTACTTAAGATATTTTCTGTGTTTCTTTTTTCAGACTTTCCTGCAAAGTGCTCATTTTCTTTCCCCATTTTTCTTCTAACTCTTTTTAAAGATCCTTTTCAAATTCTTCCAAGAGAGCTTTGTGGCTAAAGACACCAAAAAGTTTTAACAAGGTAAAAATATTATGAATTAACACTAGAGAAGGCTAATCCCTAATCTCGAACATGGTGACTCAGCACTACCTCCTTATTATCCCCCATGTTCTATCTAGCAGGGTATAATCTAATCTTCAGGCTTATTCTCTGAGATCCAATCTGAGATTCCCTTGTTGCTGTTAAAGTTTCTGCTTCAGCCCTCCTTCCATTCTTCAAAAACTATGAGCAGAATACAAATCTTTCCAGAACCCCATTCAAATCCCTCTCACCATGTTAATGAAATGGGGCTCTGCCTAGGATTCTAACGTGCTGCAATAGTAGCACTCACCCAGAGAACTAAAGAACAGAAAGAACTGGGTCAGGTGCTAGTGTATGGTGGCTGCATTAGCTGAAAAGTAAATTCTTAATGAAGGTGGAAACTAAGACACCTTTTGAAGTCCAGCCCTTGGGTGATGTGCTGTCAATATGGGCAATTGGAGAATATAAAGTTAAAAGATGAAAATTATCAAAGCTCTCAGTAGGGAAAAAAGTAGTTAAAAACTTTGTTCACAAGTGGACAAATGAACAGGGAACAGAAGAGAAGATAACTTCCATGATGGCTAAATGAGTCCAAACATTTCTGGAATAAATACTGCAATACAAAGAAAAATAAAACAAAATTGGGTAAGGTAAAGAACCCTATGGATTCCCCAAAGAGCAAGAAACCACAGTAGGATGATCTCAAATGGTTCAAGAGAAATAAGATAAGAGCAATGACTTGCATGGCAGAAATAGGTCAGGAAAGAAAAATTTGAACTTATAGTGGCAAGTCTCTCTCTTAATAGAAGCAAAAGAGAGAACAATTGATTGGGAATAAAAATATATAGAAGTGAAGGACAATAATATGAGAAATAAAAAGCAATAATATTAAAAGATCACATGACTGCTATATAAGTAAAATATATTAATCTCAAAGATCATATCTTAAGTATCATAAGACTCCAATAAAAACACAAATTTTTAAAAATGGGCACCATAATGTAAGCTATAATATAAAAAACTGACCAGAACTTTCTGAATATGAAGTGTTAAAGAATTCACAGATTGCATACAGAAAAAAATCAACCAACCAACCAGCCAACAGATAATAGTCAACTATGTTGCGAACTCCAAGACATATACTAGCTAAATTTAACAATTATAATTATAAACACCAAATTCTACAAGAAGTAAGGAGAAAGACTTTTAAATATAAAAAAGGAATTCCAAATAATATAAGACCATTCTGCATCCACACAAAATTGAAGGAGAGCATGGAATATGACATTTCAAAGGAGAAAGGAATTGAAAATATAACTCATGGTGACAGATCCTGTAAAACTAAGCCAATGAAAAAAAATGGAAAAAAAAAAAAGAATGTTCAATAAAAGAGATTGCAATTGAAGCATTCCTGATAGAGTGTGGGGATTGAACCTCCCCAAATAAACTGGGGTTTCAGGGCCAGTGTTGCAAAAATATTTGTAGACTTAGACCATCTCCAAATCAAGAATAAAATAAATATTTTATTATGCTTATTATTAATATGCTTATTATTATTGGCAGTAGGCTAAGTTCTAAAAAAAAGAATTTAGTGAAGAAGTAGGGGATTATACCATGCATGGTTAGTGATAAAAAAAAGAAAGATGAAGACCAGTAAAATTCACAAATAACAAGGAGAAGATGCCATAAGCAGGCTAAGTTCCTAAAGAACTATGGATTCCATTGAGACAGAGCTCTTAATGAACTCATAATTGACTACACCATATCAACATGGACAAGATCTCACAACATTCTCCCCTCTCCTCCTTGTAGGTAATCAATGCTTTATTTGGGACTAAATGGAAGAATTGGAGAATATTTAAAAGAGGACAGGGGAGGAAGAAGCTAGAAAAAGCTATGTGTGATGTTCTCTAATTAGATCAATGGTAAATAATGAAGTGAAATTACTTCCTGTATTGTCTCAAGAAGACAAAAGGTTATGGGAGAATGGGAGAGGTGGAAAAAAGATGGAATAGAAAGAGGGGGAAAGAGAAGAGAAAAATCTTGATTTTAGTATTCAAAGGCTATCCTGATGAAGAATATTCCCCTAGGAAGGAGAGTGATAGCCCATAATAGGAGATGGGGACCTGACAAAAGAAATAATCTGCAGAGATTTCATGCTCAGAGAGATTACTATCTTTGCCTTTCTGGACAGTATCCTACTTTAGGAGAAGGAGAAATCAGAGTACCTAGTGACAAGTGATATCTAGCAGTATGGGAGACCATGGGCCCAGAGAGATTTCATGGCAAAATTTCCCAGCAAACATTCTGGAATGAGTTAATACAATTACCATGCATGGAATCTATATTTATAAGGAAAGGAAAAGATATGGATATTCTCACAGATACTATTTCTGGGATAATGGGCTTAGAGTTGGGGGGAAGGATCATACTTCACAGAATTTATATTTGGTCCAGAATTTAAACTGATGATGTTAATTCCCATTTTCTTTTTGCCAATAGATTTTTAACTTGGAAAAGAAAATAGGAAAAAAATTTGCTAAACAATACACCAAATTTTGGCATTTGATATTACATTGCTAAGGTTTACCAGGGTAGAAGTTAAACTTAATTCCATTTCCTAGCATAACAAATGACCTTTTGTTACCTCATTGCTCTCTCCTCAGTTTCTGTTTGTAAAATGTATAAAGAGGAATACTTGCACATTCCCACATGATCTGAGCAGAGATGGTATATTATTCTATGGAAAATACTAGAAGGCAGATTGATTGAACCTAAAGGATTTCTAAGTCCACAAATGTCAATATTTTTCTTTTGGATCTTTAAGCTGTTGATCCAAACATAAAAATAAGCTTCCTTTCCACCCATAATTTACAACAGGATCATTTGTCATATTTTATTAGATATTTACTTTTTCTTTTAAATATCTCATTGTAAAAGGAATACTATATTAAAGGCCCTAATGTTCTCTAGAGGAGTACATCTCCAAATATATGATGAAAGATAATAAAAAGGAGTATTTAATAAATATAATTTCATTTTACAAGGATGTTGCTCATAAAGTGAGGCAAATTCAAAATTTGTTACTAGCCAAAATTATGTTATCTAATATAAATATTATTTGTAATGCAATATATATATAATATATAAGCTATGAGATATTTACTTTGATAGAACCATGATTTGTTTGGTATAGAAACACTTATTCAGAAAGAATGAAGCTTACAATTTTTCCACATCTCCACATTCTTATTCTGTGTAATTCTTATCTCTGTCTTTCCATAAATCTTCTATAAAAGAGCAGTTCAATAGCCAAGAAGCCTTTCTCGGGTTCTTTTTATATTTAGGTAGAACTAGTATAGCACTCATGTTGTCAATTTGTTGGGTTTCATTTTTTAAAATTAAATTTTATTTTTCCTATTAATAAAAATCAAATTTTCTGTCTCCTACTTTTCCTTGTTCCCCATCATAGGGGAAGGGGAGGGAAAGAAAGAAAATCAAAACCTCTTCAATGAATATGAATATCAAACACAAATTCTCTCATTAGCCATGTACCAAAAAAATATGTCCAATTCTATACACTGAATCCATCATCTCTCTGTCACGAAGTGACTAGTTTGCTTCATTCCTGGTCCTCTGCAATCATGGTTGGTCATTGTACTTGTCAAAGATCTTAATTCTTTCAGAGTTGTTTGTTTTTTACAGTGTTATATAATTTGTTCTCCTAGTTCTTTTCACTCCATTCTGCATCAGTACATACATTTCTCTCAAATTATTCCCTTCATCATTTCTTATGATTCAACCGTTTTCCATCACATTTATAAACCATAATTTGTTCAACCATTCCCCAATTGATCATCTTTTTAATTTCCATTTCTTTGCTACTACAACTAGCTGTTATGAATATTCTTATATAAATGGGATCTTTTCTATTTGCTATGGTCTTTTGTGTTACCAACCCAGTGGTAGTATCACTGGGTTAAAAGAAATGCATGCTTGAATAACATTGTAGGCATGGTTTCAAATTGCCAAAAGAATGGCTGGACCAATTCATAACTCTACCAAGAAAATGTTAATGTTTCTGTTTTCTGGCAGTTGCTCCAAAATTTGTCATTTTCCCTTTTTTCAACTTTCAACTGATGCATATGAGGTAGAGCACCAGAATTTTGTTTTAATTTGTATTTCTCTAATTATTAGTGATTTAGAACATTTTCTAATATGATTGTTGATTATGTCAGATTTTTTCCCTAAAAATATCTTTTATATCCTTTGACCATTTATAGATTGAAGAATGGTTCTTGTTCTTATATATTTAAATTAATTATTACTAAATTTTTTCCTAGTTATTTGTTTCCCTCAAAGTTTTGGCTTCATTGATTGTACCTGAGGGAAAAACTTTAATTTTACATAATCAAAAATGTGCATTTTCTCTTTTGTGATTCTCACTATCCCTTGTTTGGTCATGAACTTTTCCCCTCACCATAGATCTAAAGGGTAATTTCTTTCCCTTTTAATTTATTATGTCTATTGGATTTCATTCTTGATAAATGACTAATCTATCTCCCTTTCCAGTCAACATAATATGCTCTTGCCTTAGTCAATAACATTGCATTATGGAATTTAGAGTCAAAAGGGAAATCATCCATTTCAACCACTTCATTTTATAAAGAAATAAGTTCAGGAAAGTTGATTTGCAGACAATTATATAGAGTTTGAATCTGGATTTTCTCACTCAAAATCCAGTGCTGTTTCCACTCCAACAAGCTATTTTATATAAAACATCAGTGTTATCCTGTATCCACTTAGACATATCCATGCATCTTTTCAGAGGTTACTTGTAATTTTGATTCTTCTGAGATGATGATGTTCTGTTTTGGCATATTTGGAAGAATATTAGTCTCAAGAGATGGATGTTTGAAGTAAAGGACACTGTGATTTCTAAGTGTGATCCATCCTGACCTCCTCCTTTTGTTATACTATGAGTCATATACTCATAAATGAGGTGTTTAGTATTTCCAACATCATATATAATTGTGAGTTGTTTGTTTACTGATTTGAAATCAAGGTCAGCCCAAAGAGGTAGCAGTATAAGTAGCATGGTTTGGTGAAAAGAGAACTAAATTAGTAAGTTGAAGTCTTGGGTTTAAGTTCAGTTCTATAACTTATTAGTATCATATCTCTTCAAACTTCTGTTTTGTCATCTCTCAAATATGACCCTAGAATCATAAAGCTGGCAAAGACCTCAGAGGACAATAAGTTTATACCCCTCATTTTACAGATGAAGAAATCCAGGGTCACTTTGTAAGTATCTAAGACAAGATTTGAACTTGAGTCTTCCTGCCTCCAAGTCCAGTGTTTTATTAAAGCACCATCTGCCTGTTTTTCGAATGTCTGTAACTGGACCCAGACTACCTTCTAACAATGGAGGATTCTGGGAAGATATCAGACTAGGTCAGAAAATTCAAAGCTCCTCAAATTTCCCCCATAAACAAAACAAAATTGTGCCTCAGAGCAAACATAGCCCCGTGAAAAACAAATGAGACTTATAGCTAAATATGGGTTCTAAAATAGAACAGAATGTGAAACATCTTATGAGAAAAACAATAGATCTGGAGAACAGATCAAGAAGAGAAAACAAGAATGATTGAATTACCTGAAAGCTTTGACCATAAAAAGAACTTTGACACTATTATACTAGAAATAAACAAAGAAAATTGTGCTGGAGTGATAGAACATTAGAGAAAAGTAGAAACAAAAAAAAATCTACTGAATACTAGCTCAAACAGATCCTGAAAGGAAAGTACATAGAAATAATATTGCTAAATTTTGAAAACTCCAGATCAAAGAGAAAATTTTTACAAGAAATGAATAAAAAAGCCCAACAATTCAAATATGCCACAATTAGCTACAGTTAGAATTGCACAGGATCTATCACCAACTACAATAAATGGAATAATATGTATCAACAATTTTAAAAAATTAGGCCTGTGACCAAAAATATCACATCTAACAAGACTAACCATAATATTGAATAAAAAATAATGGACATTCAAAGAACTCACAGATTTTCAATATTTTGTCTCAATAAAACCTGAACTCAATAGAAAATTTAATATATGAGCCAACATCAAAAATTAATTTCAAGAGACTTAACAAGGAAAAATTATTTATGTTTTTACATAGCAATGTAACCTATATGTTTAAGGTTGACATTAGTAATTGGGTAATTTAAAAGTAAGATTGTGGCATAGCTGAGTATTGATGTCTAGAAAAACTGTATTTTTTTAAACTTTTACTTTTACTTTTTATTTAATATTTTCCCCAGTTACATTTAAAACATTTTTACATTTGTTTTTAAAACTTTTGATTTCCAGATTCTCTCCTTTATCCCCGTCCCCCATTAAGAAACCACATGTGAAGTTGTACAAAACATTTTCATAAAAGACATGAGAAAGAAAACATAGATCTCCCACCCTGGGGAAAAAAAAAACCCTCAAGAAAAAGGAAATGGGGGAGGGGAAGAGGGAGGCAGAGAGGAGAGAGAAAAAGGGAGAGGAAGGGAGAAGAAGGAAGGGGGGGGAGGAAGAAGGAAGAAGAGAGAGAGAAAGAAAGGAGAGGGAAGCAGGGGGAATGAGGGGGAGGGACGTAAGGAAGAAAAGGGAGAGAGAGAGAGGGAAGGAAAGAGAGGGAAGGAAGCAGGAAGAGGGAGGAAGAGGGAGAGAGAGAGGGAGGGAGAGGGAAGGAAAAGGGGAAGGGAGGAAGGAGAAAGGAATTTGGAACAAGATTTTGCAAGGGTGAATGTTGAAAAGTGCATATGTTTTGAAACTAAAAAGCTTATAAAATAAATTATACTTATCAAAAACAATAGTCTTAGTGAGTTGCTTTGGGGTACCGAGTGGTTGTATGATTTTCCTATAGTCACAAAGATAGTATGTGTTAGAGAGAGATCTTTTTAATTCCAAGCCTAGCTCTCCATGCGCTATTCTACTCCATCTTTCAATTACATGCATACATATATATTTACACACATACACATATACATCATACTTACATGCTATATATAGTCATCTTGTCCAATCACTTTATTTTACAGATGAAGAAACATAGAATTCTACAGGTTCGGAAGAATTAAAATGGTGTGACTCAAAAGTCAATGGAGACATAAGTAGCTGAAGTACATCACCAGTGATGACCTATGCATGAGGTAGTACAAAAGATTTCATCTGTGTTGTAATAATAATGCAAGAATTAAGATAGGCATTTCAAGATTTACAAAATGCTTTATATCTCATTTATCATCTCATTTAAGCCTCACAATAACCCTATCAAATAGGGGTCATTAATTTCCTCAGTTTGGTGATTTGATACAATTAGTAAGTGTCTAAGGTGGGATTTGAATTCAGGTCCTGACTCCAAGTCCAGTGCTCTATTCACTATGGAATCTGAAAAGAGGTAGGTTCCTTGTGTAGAAAGGTTCCAGGGAGAGATGGAAATGCATTCTTGATCCCATCCCATGCAATCTTTTCTAGCAGCTTGTTTCCTTTACCAACCTTTTTTTTTTTTTTTTAAATCTTCAATATCCATTTATTGGTTTCTACCATGCTTCTTTCAAACTTTGAGAAAATCTCCCCAAACCTTAAAAAATAATCTTCAACAGTCCCTCTACTCTCTCAGGCTATTGTCCTCTATCTCTCCTCCTTTCTTAGCCAAATTCCTAAGAAAAGCTATATAATTTTATTACCTACATTTATATTTCTCTAACTCATCTCCCAGTCCTCTGTAATTTGGCTTCTGATCTCTTCACTAGATTTGATTATCCCCAAGTTACTAATGACCTCTTCTAAATCTGATGATCTTTTGTGAGTCCTCATTTTCCTTAATCTCTTTGCTGCATTTGACACAGCTGGTTACCCTTTTCTTTTGGGTAGTCTGTTCTCCTTGGGTTTTCATGATAATCCTGTCTTCTCATTCTCCTGACTGCTCCTTTGCTGGCTCAAACTAATCATATTTCCTAAATTCTACATGTTCCCCAAGACCTTCTTGTCATCTCTCTACTCTCTTACTGGATGACCTCATAAACACTCAGGTTTAATTATCTTTTCTATGCAGATGACTCATAGATCTATATTTTTAGTCTCTGTCTGATATACTGAATACCAGACCTACATCACCAAACTACTTACTGGATATTCAATTGAATGTACAGGAAACATCCCAAACTCAACATATCAAAACCAGAATTTATTACCTTTTCTAAACCTCTCCGTTTCTGTTGATAACACCAACATTCTTCAAGGCTCCCTGGTTTGCAAATGTGCTGTTATTTTTGATTTTTCAATCTCCTTCATTGCAATAATGCAGTTTTTTTTGCCAAATATTGTTCTTTCTACATTCACAATATTCACATCCATTCCCTTTACTCTAGTCACATAGCCTTTACCTTAATTCAGACCCTCACAATATCTTGCCTGTAATATTGTAATAGCTTCCTATTTGGTCTCTATGTTTTATCCTTTCTCATGGCAATGCATCTTCCACATAGCAGCCAAAATGATTTTTTTAAATTAAATGTAAGTCACTCCTTTGCTCCAGAAACTTCAGGATTTCTCTTTTGCCTTGAGATTAAATATAAACCCCTTTATTTGTTTTTTCATGGCACCAATCTGTCTTTTCAGCTTTGTTATACATTATTTCTCTTTCCACACCCAATGATCCAGGCAAATTGGTTTTTTGACTGTTCTTTGGACAGCGTGATTTATCAACTATCTTCAGTACCTTTGTACTGCTCATCTCCCAAACCTGGAATGCACACCTTCCTTCCTTTTGCCTCAGAGAATCCCTCACTTTCTTCAACATGCAGCTTCAAGCAGTATCTTGTACATGAAGCATTTCCTTATCCTCCTTATTGGCTAGTGCCCTTTTTTAATCCTGTATTTAACCACCTTATATTCACTTCCTATTTATCTTGTATATAAATATGCAAATATTTGTTGTTTCCTTAATAAAAGTATAACCTTTTTAAGAATAGAGATTATCATCATTTTTTTTGTCTTTATATTCCCAATAACTAGCATAGGACCGGGTACACAGTAGATATTTAATAAATGTCTGCTGATTGATTGACAGACAGAGGGCCTCATGAGTGCCTACAGAATGTTAAAGAGATATCTCCAGGGCATTAGGCAAATCCTTTATGGATAACAATAACACAGAATATTAAGGAATGAATAAGTTGTGATTTTTTCCACTGCAGAAAATAACCTTGTCAACTGTTAGGGGTCCCCAGGTGAAACTGGCACCAAGCAGGACCTTTTCTACTTCCCCTTCACAGGCAACTGCCACAGAGACTATTTAGAGCTTGTATTTATTTAGAACTCTACCTACCTACCTACCTACCTACCTACCTACCTACCTACCTACCTACCTACCTACCTATCCAATATGTATATGTGTATATATGTATGTATATATCTACATATATGTATTGTGTACACACAGACATATATACACATATTTCTGCTACCTCATCTGTTACTTTTCAATTTTGCTTCTTTAGGAAATGTGACTTTCTCATTGTAGTTTCCCTCTTTCAAATGGGTGACTCCAGGAACACAAGGGTATCAGTTAGGAGGCATAGCTTACTCTGATTGCAAAGGGATCTTATTTTAGCAATGTGGCTTATACAAATGAAGAAACTGAGCTTTCAAAAAGTGGAGTGGCTTGCTTGGGGTCACATAACTCCAAGTGACTTGAATCCAGGTCTCCAGTTGGCCCTGCATTCCTTCCATTGTACAGTACAGCAGAGCAGAATCTTCAGGAAGTTATACTATAATTAAGCTTAAGTATGAAAACAGATAGGGCCAAAAGGATGACTCCAAAGTCTTTGGGGGCAGGATTTTTTTCTTTTTGCTATTATTTGGCTGAATTTTTATTTAGGGTGTGTCAGGGTCAGGGAATGTATTTTTAATCTGTTGAATGATACCATTTATTTTATGAAACATAATTTTACATACATTGGTGAAATATTTTGGAAACACTATCTTTTCTCATCTTTGTTTTTGTTTTTTGGGGATATGAATGTGTTTTCATAAGTTATTTGTTATCAGGATAAGCTGTGCCTTCTAACTGGTACCCTTGTGTTCCTTGGAGCCATTCATTTGAAAGAGGAAAACGACAATGAGAAAGTCACATTTCCTAAAGAAGCAAAATTGAAAAGTAACAGATGAAGTAGCAGAAATTCCTTATGAAACTACATTTACAATTGATGACAGATCTTTGCAGATGATGAAGTGGATAATGGAAAAATGAAATACTTTGAGACAAAAATCCCATTTTATCTTTTCTTTTTTCACTTTTGCTTTCTTTTTAAAAAATTTAATTTAATTTTTTGTTCCATTTTTAGTTCTAAACTATCCTCCTCCTTCCCTTCCCACCGGTACTACAGAAGACCACCATTACACACACACACACACACACACACACACACACACACACATGAAAACTATATAATGCAAACTTCTATTTATCAGTTATTTCTCTTGAGATGGATAGCATCTTCCGTCCATCATAGGTCCTTTGTAGTTCATGTGAACAATACTTGTTCATTTACAGTTATTCTTTGAACAATATTGTTCAAACAATATTGCTGTTACTGTATACAATATTCTCTTTATTATGACCATTTCAATCTTCATTATTTCCCATAAGTTAATCTGTTCATTATATTTTATAAGACAGTAGTATTCAATCACAATCATATATCACAACTTGTGTAGTGATCCCTCAATTGATGGGCATGCCCTCAATTTCCAGTTCTTTACTATTATCAAAAGAGCTACTATAAATATTTTAAAATATATATGTTCTTTTCCTGATCACCTGGGAAAACAGAACTAATACCAGTATTGCTGGGCCAAAGACATATACAGTTCAATAACTGGGCAGTATTCTATTTTTTTTTATTAAAGCTTTTTATTTACAGAACATATGAGTAATTTTTCTACAATGACCTTTGCAAAATTTTTTTGTTCCAAATTTTTCCCTTCCTTCCCCCAACTCCCACCCTTAGATGACAGATAGTATAATATATGTTAAATATGTTAAAACATATGACAAATCCAATATATGTATACATACCTATACAGTTATTGCACAAGAAAAATCACATCTAGAAAGAGAAAAAAAAAACTTAAGGAAAACAGGGGCAGTTAGGTGGCACAGTGGATAGAGCACTAGCTCTGAAGTCAGGAGGACCTGAGTACAAATCTGATCTCAGACACTTAACATTCCCTAGCTGTGTGACTCTGGGCAAGTCACTTAACCTCAATTGCCTCCGCAAAAAGAAAAAAAAAAAAGGAAAACAAAATGCAAGCAAACATTCACAGAAAATGTTAAAATGCTATGTTGTGGTCCACCCTCAGTTCCCACAGGCCTCTCTCTGGACGTATATGATTATCTTCATGGCTGAATAATAGGAACTGTTTTGAATCACCTCATTGTTGAAGAGAACTATGTCCATCAGATTTGATCATCATATAGTCTTGTTGCCGTGTATAATGATCTACTGATTCTCATTTCACTTAGCATCAGTTCATGTATGTCTCTCCAGGCCTCTCTGGGCAGTATTCTAGATTGCTCTCCAAAACAGTTGGATCAGTTCACAGTTCTGCCAAAATGTATATCCCAATGTCTTCTCCAACATTTGTCATTTTCCCCTTTTGTCATTTTAGTCAATCTCAAAGTTGTTTTAATTTGCTTTTTTAAAATCAATAGATTCAGAGCATTTTTCATAGGACTATATATAGTTTTGATTACTCTATCCCAAAATTGTTTATTTACCTATTTATTTTATTTTTAACTTAATTTCATTAGCCTATTTATTTATAGTTTCTGATAAAGGCCTCATTTTTTTCCTGAGGCAATTGGAATGAAGTGACTTGCCTAGGGTTACACAGCTAGGAAGCATTAAATGTCTGAGGCCAGATTTGAACTCAAGTCCTCCTAATTTTGGGGCTGATACTTTATCCACTGCACCATCTAGCTGCCCCTCTCATTTCTTAAATATATAGAGGACTGAGTCAAGTTTATAAGAAAACAAGTTATTCTCTAATTGACAAATGGCCAAAGAATATGAATAAGCAGTTTTCAGCTGAAGAAATTAAAGCTATCTATACTATGAAAGAGAGAAATGTAAATTAAAATAACTTTGAGGTATCACCTGACACCTATCAGATTGACCAATATGATAGAAAAGAAAAAATGATAAATAGTGAAGGGGATGTGGGAAAATTAATACACTAATACACTGTTGGTGGAGTTGTGAAGTGATCCAGCCATTATGCAGAGGAATTTGGAAATATACTGAAAAGCCTATAAAACTGCATACCCTCTAACACAGCAATACCACTATTAGGTCCCTATGCCAAGAGATCAAAAAAAGGGAAAGGGACCTCTATGTACAAAAATATTTATAGTAGCTTTTTGTGATGGCAAATAATTAGAAATTAATGATATGCCCATCAATTAGGGAATGGCGGAACAAATTATGGTATTTGAATGTAATGAAATATTATTGTGCTATATGAAATGATGAACAGGTAGCTTTCAAAAAAACCTGGAAAGACTTACATGAACTGATGCAAAGTGAAGTGAGCAGAAATCAGGAGAAAATTGTACACAAATAATAGCAATATTGTGTAATGATCAACTGTGAATCACTTAGCTATTCTCAATAAAATGATCAAAGACAATTTCAAAAGACTCATGATGAACAATGTTATCCACATCCAGGGAAGAAACTGACACAGTCTGAATACAGATCTGAGCATACTATTTCTTACTTTTTTATGCTTGTGTTTTTTCTCTTTTTGTTTATTTCTTCTTTTATAACATGACTAATATAAAAATATGTTTAAATAATTGTATATATATATGCATATATATATATATAAAACCTATATCAAATTGTTTACCACATTTTAGGGAGGGACAGTGTGATGGATGGGATGGAGAAAACTTAGAACTCAAAAATTTAAAAAAATGAATGTTAAAAAATTGTCTTTACATGTAATTGGGAAAATATTATTTTAAAAAACCTCACAAATCAAAAACTGCATCTCCATATTCTTTGATTTATCAAATGGGGAATGACTCATATTCTTAAAAATTTGAAAAAGTTCTCTAGGTAGAAATTTATCTAAGAAATTATCTATACAATTTCCCTCTGCCTCCCATTTTCCGTTTTCTTTTTGATCTTGGCTACCTTGGCTTTCTTTATACAAAACCTTTTAAATTTTTATATATAATAACATATTATATATAACTTATATATAATTAATTTAATCAAAATTATACATTTTACATTTCATAATACTCCCTATCTTTTGTTTATTCACAAATTCTTTTTCTATCCATAAATCTGATAGGTAATATGTTTCATATTTTTCTAATTTATTTATGATATCTCCCTTTATAGCTAGGTAATGTATCCATTTTGATGTAATCTTAGTAAATGATATAAGTTATTGGTCTATACCCAGTTTTTTTGCTAAACTGTTTTCTAGTTTTCAATACAATATTTTTAAAATCAAATTGTGAATTTTTAATCTTCAAAACTTAAATCTTGATATTTGTCAAACATAAGGTTACTATAATAATTTATTACTGTATATTGCATGTCTTCTTTGTTCCAGTGATCCACCTTTCTATTTCTTAGCTAGTACCAAATAGTTTTGATAATAAACTGTGTTATAATATAGTTTGAGATCTGGTACTGATAAACTTCCTTTGTTTATATTTTTCATTAGTTCCTTATTGACATTCTTGATCTTTATTCTTCAAATGAATTTTTTTATATATTAAGACATCTGTCACTGACTTCCCTAATAAAATATACCTGTAAGGGGCTAACACAAATAAATACACCCATATATTATTACTCACCAAACATTTTATTAGGTACCAACTATGTGCCAGACACTGGCAATGCAAAGACAAAAGTAAATTATTTCTTCTAGCCCAATAAAATACTGTTTTTTTGTAATTTAATTGAGATGACTTTAAATACATAGATTAATTTAGGTAGAATTGCAATTTTTAATACATTGGCTATGCATTCCCTCCCCCAAACAATTTGTATTTTTCTAATTATTTAAATCTGATTTTATTTGAATAAAAAGTATTTTATAATTATGTTCATTAATTCCTGGGTTTGTCTTAGCAGGTATACTCTCAGTTATTTTATGTTATGGGTACTTCTTTTACTTTCAAGGATTTTGGCTATAGTACTTATTTCATTCTGATATTTGTTTTGTACTCAAACCAAAAAGTATTTCAGTGACAGAGGTCCAAAATGCAAATTTCTCTCACATCACTTCCTTTTCTTGCCTCTTCACCTGGACTACTATAATGATTTTCTATGGGATTGTAGCCTCTCCCTTAGCCTCTCCCCTCACTTGCTACTAGAGTAACTTTTCTAATGGGCAAGTCTGATTCTTGGTATTCCATTACTCAAAAACTTTCAGTGGCTCCCAATCATTTGTAGTATAAAATATAAATTCTTTAGTTTGGCATTCTCCGTTACTTGATTCCAACCTATCTATGTAGTTTTATCTCATCAGGCTGCCCTTTATGGGAATTATTGGCTGTTGCAATGGATAGAGCAATGAGAAGATTTGAGAATTAAGAAGATCTGAGTTCAAATCAGGTTTCATTATTTACTAGCTGCACAACCCTGGAGAAGTCATTTCACTTCTAAACAAAAGTTTCCTCCTTGATTTCCTCAATTATAAAATAATAATAATAGTAGCTATCTCATTAAGGGTTGTTGTGAGGATCAAATGAGATATTTGTAAGAAGCTCTTAGCACAATGCTTGGCATATAGTAGATATTATGTAAAGTTTTATTTTCTTATCTTTCTCTATGCATTTTACACTTCAGGAAAACTTGGATATAAACTATTTCCTGGCTTTCATCCAGCCCTTTTCTACTTTCCTGAATTTTGCAAATGCCAAATACCTTATTGAATAGATTATTCCCTCATCTCCACATTTTTGTTGATGTTGAAATCCTTGCCTTCCTTTAAAACCTTGCTCAGATTTCATCTCCATAACAGTATTTTCTTTTTTTTTGGGGGGGGGGTTAAGCTTTTTATTTGTATAACATATGTATGGGTAGTTCCCCAACCTTGATCTTTACAAAGCTTTCCAATACAAATTTTACCCCCAGTCCCCTCCCCTCCCCTAGATGGCAGGAAGTCCACTACATGTTAATAATGTTGAAATGCTTGAGAAGTTATGCAAGAAAAATCCTATCTACAAGAAAAAAAAAAGAATCAGAGAAAGGCAACACAATGCAAGCAAATGTCAATAGAGATCATGAAAATGTTACGTTGTGGTCCATATTTCATGTCCCTCTTTCTGGGTGTATATGGTTTTCTTCAGTGAACAACTGGAACTGGTTGGAGACAATTCTTTATTGCAGAGAGCCATGTCCATCAGAATTGATCATCATGTAATACTGTTGTTGCTGTGCATGATGATCTCCTGGTTCTGCTCGTTTCACTCAGCATCAGTTCATGCAAGTCTCTCCAGGCCTCTCTGAAATCGTCCTGCTGGTCGTTTCTTACAGAACAATAATATTCCATAACATTCATATACCATAATTTATTCAGCCACTCTCCAATTGATGGGCATCCCTTCAGTTTCCAGTTTCTAGACACTACAAAAAGGGCTGCCACAAACATTCTTGCACATGTGGGTCCCTTTCCCTCCTCTAAGATCTCTTTGGGATATAGGCCCAGTAGAAACACTGCTGAGTCAAAGGGTATGCACAGTTTGACAACTTTTTGAGCATAGCTCCAAATTGCTCTCCAGAATGGTTGGATCCGTTCACAGTTCCACCAACAATGTATTAGTGTCCCAGCCCTCCCACATCCCCTCCAACATTCATCGTTATCTTTTCTTGTCATTTTAGCCAATCTGACAGGTGTGTAGTGGTACCTCAGAGTTGTCTTAATTTGCATTTCTCTGATCAATAGTGATTTGGAGCAACTTTTCATATGACTAGAGATGGTTTTACTTTCATCATCTGAAAATTGTCTGTTCATATCCCTTGACCACTTATCTATTGAAGAGTGGCTTGAATTCTTATATATATGAGACAATTCTCTATATATTTTAGAAATGAGGCCTTTATCAGAACCATTAAATGTAAAGATGATTTCCCAATTAGATGCTTCCCTCCTAATCTTGTCTGCATTTGTTTTGTTTGTACAGAAACTTTTTAACTTAATATAGTCAAAATTATCCATCTGGTGTTCAATTAGGAGTTCCAAGTCTTCTTTGGACATAAATTTGTTCCACCTCCACAGGTCTGAGAGATAAACTATATTGCATTCCTCGAACTTGCTTACAAAGTCCCTCTTTATATCTAGATCATGAACCCATTTAGATCTTATCTTGAAGGTATGTGGTGTTAGGTATGGGTCAAGCCCTAATTTCTTCCACACTAGTTTCCAATTTTCCCAGCAGTTTTTGCCAAATAGAGAGTATTTATCCCAAAAGCTGTGGTCTTTGGGTTTATCGAATACTAGATTGTTAAGGTTAATGCCTAGGTTGTCCTGATAACCTATCCTGTGCCACTGATCGACTGCTCTATTTCTTATCCAGTACCAAACGGTTTTGATGACCGCTGCTTTATAATATAGTTTTAGATCTGGTACGGCAAGGCCACCTTCATCTGGCTTTTTTTTCATTAATCCTCTTGAAATCCTTGACCTTTTTTTCTTCCAAATGAACTTTGCTACTATTTTTTCTAGATCTGTAAAATAATTTCTTGGGAGTTTGATTGGTATGGCACTAAATAAGTAGATTAGTTTGGGTAGTATTGTCATTTTTATTATGTTCGCTCTGCCTACTCATGAGCACTTAATATTTTTCCAATTGATTAGGTCTGATTTTATTTGTGTGGAAAGTGTTTTGTAATTTAGTTCGTATAGTTTCTGACTTTTCCTTGGCAGATAGATTCCCAAATATTTTATCCTATCATCTGCTATTTGGAATGGAATTTCTTTTTGTATCTCCTGCTGCTGAACTTTGTTGGTAATATATAAAAATGCTGATGATTTATGTGGATTAATTTTGAATCCTGCAACTTTGCCAAAGTTGTGAATTGTTTCTAGTAGTTTTTTAGTTGAATCTCTAGGGTTCTCTAAGTATACCATCATGTCATCTGCAAAGAGTGATAATTTGGTTTCTTCATTACCTACTCTGATTCCTTTTATCTCTTTTTCTTCTCTTATTGCTAAAGCTAACATTTCTAATACAATATTAAATAGTAATGGTGACAGTGGGCAGCCTTGTTTCACTCCTGATCTTATTGGGAATGGTTTTAGTTTGTCTCCATTACATATGATGCTTGCTGATGGTTTTAAATAGATGCTACTGATCGTTTTAAGGAAAAGCCCATTTATTCCTATACTCTCTAGTGTTTTTAATAGGAAAGGGTGTTGGATTTTGTCAAAGGCTTTTTCTGCATCTATTGAGATAATCATATGGTTTTTGTTAATTTGGTTATTAATGTAATTAATTATGCTGATAGTTTTCCTAATATTGAACCAGCCCTGCATTCCTGGTATAAATCCTACTTGGTCATAGTGTACTATCCTGGGGATGACTTTCTGTAATGTCATTGCTAAAATCTTATTTAAAATTTTTGCATCAATATTCATTAGGGAAATTGGTCTATAGTTTTCTTTCTCTGTTTTTACCCTACCTGGTTTAGCTATCAGCACCATATCGGTCTCATAGAAGGATTCTGGCAGTATACCTTCTGTCCCTAATTTCTCAAATAGTTTGTGTAGTATTGGAATTAATTGTTCTTTGAATGTTTGGTAGAATTCACATGTAAATCCATCTGGCCCTGGAGATTTTTTCTTAGGGAGTTGGTTAATGGCTTGTTCTATTTCTTTTTCTAATATGGGACTATTTAAATAATTTATATCCTCTTCTGTTAACCTCGGCAATCTATATTTTTGTAGATATTCCTCCATTTCATTCAGATTATCAAACTTACTGGCATAAAGTTGGGCAAAGTAACTCCTAATTATTGCTTTAATTTCCTCTTCATTGGAGGAAAGTTCTCCCTTATCATTCTTGAGACTAACAATTTGATTTTCCTCTTTCCTTTTTCTTATCAAATTAACTAAAGGCTTATCTATTTTGTTAATTTTCATAGAACCAACTCTTAGTTTTATTTATTAACTCAATAGTTTTCTTATTTTCGATTTTATTAATTTCTCCTTTTACTTTTAGAATTTCCAATTTGGTATTTAATTGAGGGTTTTTAATTTGTTCTTTTTCTAGTTTTTTTTAATAATAAGCCCAATTCATTGATCTTTTCTTTCTCTATTTTATGCAAGTAAGCATCTAGAGATATAAAATTGCCCCTTAAAACTGCTTTGGCCGTATCCCACAAATTTTGGTATGTTGTCTCCTTATTGTCATTCTCCTGGATGAAATTTCTGATTGTGTCTATGATTTGCTCTTTCACCCATTCATTCTTCAGGATTAGATTATTTAATTTCCAATTACCTTTTGGTTTATTTTCTCCTGGCCTTATATTGCATGTGATTTTTATTGCATCATGATCTGAAAAGGATGCATTTACTATTTCTGCCTTTCTGCATTTGATTTTAAGGTTTTTATGCCCTAATACATGGTCAATTTTTGTATAGGTTCCATGGACTGCTGAGAAAAAAGTAAACTCTCTACTGTCTCCATTCAACTTTCTCCATAGATCTATCATACCTAACTTTTCTAACAATTGGTTTATCTCCCTAGTTTCTTTCTTGTTTATTTTGTAGTTTGATTTATCTAATTCTGAGAGAGCAAGGTTGAGATCCCCCACTAGTATCGTTTGGCTGTCTATTTTTTCTTGCATCTCTCTTAATTTCTCCCCTAGGAATTTGTGTGCTATTGCACTTGGTGCATATATATTTAGTATAGATATTGCTACATTATCTATGGTACCCTTTAATAAAATATAGTTTCCTTCCTTATCTCTTTTGATTAGATCTATCTTGGCTTTTACTTGATCTGAGATAAGGATTGCTACCCCTGCTTTTTTTTGTTCACCTGAAGCATAATAGGTCCTGCTCCAGCCTTTTACCTTCATCCTATATGTGTCACTATGTTTTAGATGTGTTTCTTGTAGACAACATATTGTGGGATTCTGGTTGTTAATCCAGTCTGATATCCGCTTCTGCTTTATGGGAGAGTTCATCCCATTCACATTCACAGATAGAATAACTAATTCTTTATTTCCTGCCATCTTATTTACCCAAGTTATGTTTTCCCCTTTCCTTTCCCCTTTCTCCCTTCCCCCCACCTCAGTACTTTGCTTTTGATGACCCCTCCCCCAAACAATCCTCCCCTTTCCTTTCCCCTTTCTCCCTTCCCCCCTCCTCAGTACTTTGCTTTTGATGACCCTCTCCCCCAAACAATACTCTACCCTTTAGATTCCTTCCCCCTGTTTTTACTCCTTTCCCCTGATTCTTCTATTTTCCCTTCTATTAGTTTGTCCCTTACTTTTCCTCCTTTCCCTCCCACTTGCCTCTAGCAACAGACAAGTTTCTATGTGAAATCAAATGTCTGATATACACTTTTAGAGCCCAACCTGATGAGAGTAAGATTTACACAGTGCTCGTCTCCCTCCCCTCTTTCTCTCAATTATATTAGGTTTTCTTTGCTTCTTCAAGTGATTTTACCTTGTTTTTACCTCCTTTTTTTTTTTTAGATCTTATTTTACCACTTTTTCCCTCTTTTCCCCAGTATGACAACCTTTTCCCCTCTAGTTCTCTTTTTCATATTATCAAAGTAATATTTAGTTAATTATACCCCCAAACTTTGAGTATCCCTCTAGTAAAAATAAAGTTCTCAAGAGTCCTTTCCTTTTTACCTTTTTATGCATCTCTTGAGTTCTGTGTTTGGGTGTCGAATTTTTTGTTCAGATCTGGTCTTTTCATTAGAAATAAGTGAAATTCACCTATATTATTGAATGACCATCTTCTTCCCTGGAGGATAATGCTCATTCTAGCTGGATAGGTTATTCTTGGCTGTAATCCAAGTTCCTTTGCCCTTCGGAATATCTGGTTCCAAGCCCTTCGATCCTTCAGTGTGGAAGCTGACAGATCCTGACAGATTCTAATTATTGATCCTCGGTATTTGAATTGTTTCTTTCTAGGTGCTAGCAGAATCTGTTCCTTGGTGCTATAGTCCTGAAATTTAGCCACGATATTCCTTGGGCATTTAATTTTGGGGTCTCTTTCAGGAGGTGATCGGTGAATTCTTTCAATGGTGATTTTGCCCTTTGATTCTACAATCTCAGGGCAGTTTTCTTTCAGGATTTCCTGGAAGATAGTGTTTAGATTCTTTTTTTGATCATGGCTTTCAGGAAGTCCAATAATCCTTAGATTGTCTCTCCTAGATCTATTTTCTAAGTCAGTTGTTTTTCCTAGGAGATATTTCATATTTTCTTCTAATTTTTCATTTTTTTGTTTTTGTTTGACTGATTCTTCAAGTCTTAGTGAGTCATTCACTTGCATTTGTTCAATTCTTATTTTTAAAGTGTTGTTTTCTTCAGTTACCTTTTTAAGTTCCTTTTGTAACTGGCCAATTTGTTCACTGCATTGTTTTTCCACTTCACTAATTTTATTTTTTAATAAATTGGTGTCTTTTTCATATCTCTTTTGCAGAGCATCATATCCTTCTTGCTGTATCCTTACTGTATCCTTCTTGCACTGATTTTAGTTTATTTTCCCATTTATCCTCCAGCTCTCTTTTGAGGTTCTTTATGCAGTCTTCCAGAAAGGCCTTTTGAAACGGGGACCAGTGATGATCCTTGCTGTTTTTTTCTGGATTTTTGTCTAAAGAAACCTCTGTATCTGAGGTCGTTTCTTTGCCTTGATAAAAGCTGTCTATGGTGAGAGCTCTCTTTTGCTTCCTCATCATTTTTTTTTTTAGACAGAGTGAATATCTCTTTAAGGTAGGGGAAAAAAAAAACCTCGGCTGAAGACGCTTTGCCCTGGGGCACTTCGGCGAGTTGACTTAAGGTGCTGGGCCGGTGGGGGCTAGGACTAAGTCTGAATTACTCCTTAAACAAGGCAAGTCTGCCAGAACACCTGTCCCCAATCAGGGCAGAGTGTCCCGAGTGCCTCAGATAAACTCCAGGTGTTTGGAATTTGGAGTTTGGAGTTTGGGAATTTCTTCCAGGATGAGCTGAGCTGAGTCCCACCCTCACTTCCGGCCTGCACAGGGGTCGTCTATTTATCTCTCTGTCTGAGTCCGACTAACCTGATATGAAGTTCTCCAGAGAGCCGTGCCCAAATATTTCTGAGTTCGTTGACTTGAAGATCAGTTCAGAGGCTTATTTTATTGTTGATTTGAGAGAAGATCGGAGGAGAGGCAGAAAGTCATCTTTTCACTCTGCCATCTTGGCTCCGCCCCCATAACAGTATTTTCTCAAATGATCCACTCACTTAGGAAAAATCCTTCATACTAAAATTTTAAGTCCTTCTTCTTCCTCTTTCTTATATGCTAAGCCCATTCCAAGTTGCCTAACAGTTTTTTGTGTACCTATCTTATCTCTCCTACCAGATGGTAAGCTTTTTGAAGGCACAAACCATAACTTATTTATTTTTAAATAACTTCCCATATCCACTTAAACATTTTTTGAAGTGAAAATATGTGTTTACTTTCCAAGTATGATTTTAAGAGGTGATGAAAGACCCATTGCCTCAAAATAGATAGCTTTCTCCCAAACACACACTTTAACCATCAGAAATTCTGCAATTACAGAAACATTTTTTTATATATTAAGACATCTGTCACTGACTTCCCTAATAAAATATACCTGTAAGGGGCTAACACAAATAAATACACCCATATATTATTACTCACCAAACATTTTATTAGGTACCAACTATGTGCCAGACACTGGCAATGCAAAGACAAAAGTAAAACAATCTCTGCCCTCAAAGCGTTTGTATACTACTGAGTGAAACTATGTATGTATGTATGTATGTATGTATGTATGCATAAAAAGTAGAAACAAAGTGACTTTGGAGGGGTGAAAGACTCAAGGATCTTGGGGGAATCAGGAAAGATACAGAAGATGACTCATAAGTGGAGTGTAGATAGTGAAGAAAACTAAAGCAACTCCATTTTGTTTGCAGTTCCTCTATTGTGCTCCTAGTGCTGTTTGTATTACAATCCTCACCTGTCTGCAAGGATAGTTTCATCTATCTATTTGGATGGGGTTACAAGAGCCATTTCTGTTACTGCAACAGCCCCTGTTCAGTCATGAGATTCCACATCCCCTATTCCTACCCTGCAAGCCCCCAGTAATAGACTTTGTCCATCAAGAGGTATCCCATAAGCAATTCATCTCCCACCTAAATTGAAACCTAGGTAAGTGTTACACTTTTGTTCCTTTTGGAAGTCTCCATCTATGCAGGTGGAACAACCTTGCTAAAGAACTCAATAAACTCTCACTGGTCCTTAAATTTCTAGTTTGGGTTTTATATTGGTTCTGTTCTGTTCTGGCACCACTAATTTTATCCACAAGAGTCTAGAAAGAGACCCAGGATTCTAAGAAATAAAAGTGAGGAAGGAAGGTGTTTTAGGAATGGGGAATAGCCAAGCCAAGACATAGAGAGGAAGAACATGTAACATCACATATGAGTACATAAGAAGGCCAGTTTGGCTGGACCATAGCTTGTGTGAGGAAAAAGAGACAAATGTAAGTCAAATCAAGAGTTTATATACCCTAAAGGTAATAGGGTCATATATAGAGTTTATTGAGAGTAACCTGGTCAGACTTGTGCTTGAGGACAATCACATTTTTAGTGATGGGAGGATAAGTTAGAGTGGAGAGAAACTTGAGATGGGGAGGCCAATTAAAAGGGCACTGCAATAATTCAGGGGGAAGGAAATGAAGCTCTGAAATAGAGATGTAGTTGTAGCTAGAATGGCAATGACTTTGAGAAAAATGAAGGAGGCAGACTTGACAACTGACTAGATATGAACATTAGATGAGAATGAGGTGACATCAAGGTGGCAAAGCACATTTTATTGGGGAACTCAGGGTGAGAAATATTTCAAGATCCAAATTTGGGTGACGGAAAAACAGCAGTGCTCTTGACAGAAATAAAGAAGTTCAAAAGAGGGGATAATGAGTTCCATTCTGGATACATTGAGTTTGAGATGCTGTGGAACATATAGTTTGAAATGTTCAATAGGCAGTTGGTGTTCAGGAGAGAGATTTAGGTTTGCATTAGGTTTAGATTGGTGAGTCATGTGCATAGGGATGCTGTAATCATCGTGATGATGTCACCAACAGAGAAGGTACAAAGGAAGACAGGAATTGGGGGGCTGGGGAAAAGCCTTGGAGGAAGCCCATATTTGGGGACATAATATGGATAATGAGGATGATGATGAGAAGTCAGAGAAGTAAGAGGAGTAACAAGAAAGAGAGTGTCAAAAAAATCTTAGAAAGGAGAGATTATCCAGAATGACAGTGTCAAATGTTGCTGGGAGATCAAGAAGGGCAAGGATTAAGAAAGGGAAATTTGTCATTGGGGAGACAGTTTTAGTTGAGTGATGAAGTCAGAAACCAGATTGCATGATCTGGAGAAGTGAATGAGAAGAGAGAAAGTAAAGCCAATGAGGACACATAGCTTTTTCTAAGAATTTGGATTAGAAAGAGAAAAGAGATATGGGGTAAAAGCTAGAAGGAATGGTGGTTTATGGTAAAGGTATTTAAAGTATTAGAGGAACAACAAAGATGCATATCAGTAAATAAACAATACATAAAAAGTGTGTTGAAAGTGTATAGGTGGACTGGGAAGTAATGGAATAATGAGCTAGGGGAATAATAAGGAAAATTAGTAAGGCCTACTGTCAGGATACTTTCCTAAATAGTGGAAGTGACTTGCTTAAGTTTACACTGATAATAAATAACAGATCTCTGATCTGGATCTAGGCTTTCTGACTCCAAATTAAGTTATTCCCATTGCATCAGGCTGCTTAAACTCAACTCCTCTATCTCATTTTAACTCCTGTAAGCAAATTCTTGAGCTACCATACTTATAACCAGTAAGTTTAGTCTGGATCTTCTACTATTTCCACTCTGGTGTTCCTTCAAGTCTTGGGTAATACCCATCATCTGATGCTTCTATTTCTAGGTATGCTTTGGAAGATTCTGGAGGAATCAGCTAGATTTGTGATGTGTAACCTGAGTTTGAGATTTTATTGCTGCTTGGCAATGCTATTTAAAGTCATAAATTCTCTGTCTACCCTCTCTCCAGTGAATATTCCAGACCCTTTCATCTCTCTTCATCTACCCATCAAACTTCCTCTACTTCACTGAGGTGGTTGACAAATAGTTAGCAGGTTAATAGAATTTCCATATGATATGAAACTATGAATTTTAGCTGGGAACCAAAAAAAAGTAAATACACTGAATGTAATTAGATTAAATTATCTAGGTATAAATATAAAATCTTAAACATAGGTATTAAAATCAATAATATAAACACAAAATGGAGGAGGCTTGATAAGACGACAGTTTAAAGAGAGAAGCCCTTGAAATTTTAATGGACTGCAAATTCAATATAGGTCAATAGTATAATAGCCTGGCCAAAAACCCCCCCAAAAACCCTAATGTAATTTTTTTAGACATCTATACAGGGAGAGATATTTTTCTTATACTCAGCTCTATTCCAAGTAAATCTGGAGTTTTGTGTTTAGTTCTATGTATTCTAATGTGTATCTTTTCCAGATCAGGAGGATGGTCCTCATCAACTCTTATTATATTTACTAGTTAGGGTTTATGTCAAATAGTAAAATTACCTTGGGCATACCACCTACTCTTCACTTCCTTTTTTTTAATCACCTAGTACTTTTATGGTATCTTTAGCTACCCAGTGCTTCCATAATGAAGCTCTATCCAGTCTTGTCTGCCTCAGTCAGTGCCATGCTTTGGGTATTCAATCTCTCTGACCCTACATTAAAAATTTCTTTTCTAACACTTGGACTTTAATAGCTAATTTTGAAAAATTAATCCATGTGAGAGTATTAATAGGATCCAATGAATTAATGTTACTATCCCAATTAATATGAATGCATGTTAGCAGGAATCTTCTAGAAACAATGTTTTAACCCCAAAGCCTGACTTTCTCTTGAATTTTCTTGGAGAATTTCCATGTTTAATGGACTGATGATGAAGATCCCAAGGTGCTGTCAGGAAAGAGGATATCTAATATTTGTGTCAGAAACAAGGGATGAGTAGAGTAGTTTGGCAGCTTCCTACAGAGGGATATGAAGGTAGCTATATGTTGACTTGACAAATAATTGGCAGGTATGCTCTCTTCCTGGGGTATAGCTCCTGGACATAATAGAGATTCTGTTGAGACCAGAGACCCTATGACTTCTGTTGGCTATTCAAGTGAAGATGAGTGATTTCATTAATAATCAGTTAACAAATGTTTATTAAGTGCTTATTGTGTTCCAGGCATTGTGCTAAATGTCAACAGGAAACAAAAAATATTTCTACAAGTTAAAAATATTTTAGGCATGAAGCCCAATATCCCATGGTCATGAGTGATGTTTTCATCATTATTGCTAAGTGAAGATGGAGGCTTTAAAAGAAAAGAGGTAATGCAAAGTGAACAAATGGGTAAGAAAAGAGCTAGAAAATGGAATTTGTATTTCTGAATCAGTGCTCAAGATATGATTGTCCAAATGTGAGAACTTGTTTTGCTTGACTATATATATTTGTAACAAGATATCCCCCCCCTTCCCTTTATTTCTCTATGGTGTTGGGAGGAGAGGAGAGGGAGAGAAGATGGATTTTTGTTTTAAAAAATGGTAAAAGACTGGCCAGAGATGGAGCATATTTTATGAAAGCCGGGGAACATATATCTCTCTGGAGGTGTGTGGATCTGGCTAGAGAGCTTTAAATTTAAAATACTGAGGGAGGGAGGAAACTATGATCATATATCTGCTAAACCAGATATCAGAGAATAGCAGGTACAATGCAAGGAGGAAAAAGGCAGTGGAGCTCTAAAATAATACATTAGAGGAAATATTCAGAAGAGTGACACAAGTAATACCTGTGGTCTGTGATATTTATAAGAAGTATACAGAATATGAGAAATAGAGAAAACCTTAACACAAGGAGATACATTTGATCTGGTATCAGTATGCCTGTGGGATATGACTCAACTAGAATATGACAATAAAAAATATTTTATTCAAAAGAAACATCTTAGATAATTGTTTCTTTTCTAGTTATATATTTCTATCTTTCTTTTTTTCCTTTGAGCCATCTAAATTCCCCTTTCTTTTCCTTCCCTTCAGCTAGTCCTGTTCATTAATTTTTTTTAATTAAAGCTTTTTATTTGCAAAACATATGTATGGGTAATTTTTCAACATTGACCCTTGCAAAGCTTTCTGTTACAAATTTTTCCTCCTGAACCCCCCTTCCCTAGATGGTAGGAAGTCTAATACATGTTAATTATGTTAAAATACTTGACAAATCAAATATGTGTATACATATTTATACAGTTATCTTGCTATACAAGAAAAATAAATCTGATAAGGGAAGCATAATGAAAGCAAACACCAAGATAGCATGAAAATGTTATGTTGTGTCCACATTCAGATTCCTCTATCTGGGTGTATATGGCTTTTTTCATCACTGAACAATTGGAAGTGGTTTGAAACATCTCTTTGTTGAAGAGAACCATGTCCATCAGAACTTATCATCATATAGTCTGTTGTTGCCATGTACAATGATTTCCTGGTTCTGCTGATTTCACTCAGCATCAGTTCATGCAAGTCTCCCCAGGCTGCTCTGAAATCATCCTACTAGTCATTTCTTACAGAACAATAATATTCCATGATATTCATACACCATAATTTATTTAGCCATTCTCCAATTGATGGGCATCCATTCAGTTTCCAGTTTCTAACCACTACCAAACATTTTTGCACATGTGGGTCCCTTTCCTTCCTTTAAGATCTCTTTGGGATATAAGCCCAATAGAAACACTGCTGGGTCAAAGGGTATGCACAGTTTGATAACTTTTTGAGCATAGTTCCAAATTGCTCTTCAAAATGGTTGGATCCATTCACAGTTCCACCAACAATATATCAGTGTCCCAGTTTTCCCATATCCCCTCCAACATTCGTCATTATAATTTCCTGTCATCTTAGCCAATCTGACAGGTGTGTAGTGGTACCTCAGAGTTGTCTTAATTTGCATTTCTCTGATCAATAGTGCTTTGGAGCACCTTTTCATCTGACTAGAAATAGTTTTAATTTCATCATCTGAAAATTGTCTGTTCATATCCTTTGACCATTTATCGATTGGAGTGTGGCTTGAATTCTTATAAATATGAGACAATTCTCTATATATTTTAGAAATGAGGCCTTTATCAGAACCCTTAAATGTAAAGATGATTTCCCAATTTATTGCTTCCCTCTTAATCTTGTCTGCATTAGTTTTGTTTGTGCAATTTTTTTTCTTTTTCTTTTTTTTTATTTGCAAAACATATGTATGGGTAATTCTTCAACATTAACCCTTACAAAGTTTTCTGTTACAAATTTTTTCCCCCCTATTCCCCATCTCTCCCACAGATGGCAGGATATCCACTACATGTTAATTATGTTAAAATACTTGACAAATTGAATATATGTGTACATATTTCCACACTTATCATTGTTGTGCAAGAAAAATCGTATCTACAAGAAAGAAAAATCAGATAAAGGAAACACAATGCAAGCAAACATCAGTTGAGATCATGAAAATGTTATGTTGTGATCCACATTTCACATCCCTCTCTCTGGGTGTATATGGCTTTCTTCAGTGAACAATTGGAAGTGGTTTGAAACATTTCATTGTTGAAGAGAGCCATGTCCATCAGAATTGATCATCATATAGTATTGTTGTTGCCGTGTATAATGATCTTCTGGTTCTTCTCATTTCACTCAGCATCAGTTCATGCAAGTCTCTCCAGACCTCTCTGAAATCATCCTGCTGGTCATTTCTTACAGAACAATAATATTCCATAATATTCATTCATAATTTTGTCTGCATTAATTTTGTTTGTGCAAAATTTTTTTTAACTTAATATAATCAAAATTATCTATCTGGTGTTCAATTAAGAGTTCCAATTATTCTTTGGACACAAATCCTTCTCCACAGGTCATTAGTTTTTTCTATTTCATTTTCTGCCTCTTTCCAAAAAGTATTTCTCTCACTCTTTTCATTTTCTATATTGTTTTTCTGTTTACTCTAGACTTATTCTCTGATTCATAACTCTTACAATCATTTAGTCTCTTTCTCCCATATTCTCCACACAATCAAAACTTCCAAAGTATTCATTCACGCTTCCTGCTATAGATGCAGAAAAAGCATTTGACAAAATTTAACACCCATTTCTATTAAAAACCCTAGAAAGTATAGGAATAAATATAATTTTCCTTTAAATGATCAGTAGCATCTATTTAAAACCATCAACAAGAATCATATGTAATGGGGATAAACTAGATCCATTCCCAATTAGGTTGGATTGAAGCAAGGTTGCCCACGATCACCATAACTATTCAATATTGTATTAGAAATGCTAGCTTTGGCAATAAGAGAAGAAAAGAGATTAAAGGAATTGGAGTAGGTAGTGAGGATATCAAATTATCAATCTTTCCAGAAGATATGATGGTATACTTAGAGAATCCTAGAAAACCAACTAAAAAACTACTAGAAACAATTCACAACCTTAGATGCTTTCTGCTACCCTATAGTAAGGATTATCCCAGAGTATTCCCTTTTCCAGTGTCTCATGCTCAAAACAATGTCAATTACCACAGGTGTTATAGTGAATATAACCCCTTGTTAACCCTACACCCAGAAACTCTCTTTTATTGACTTTCCCCTTAATTTGCATAGAAATCTTCTCCCTGTGTCTTTGTTCTCCGGATTCTTCCAGGTGCTAGTTGCCCCTTGGGATTCCAACTTCCCTTTTCTAGGACAAATAGACTTTTCAGAAACCAAATTCCCCAGTATAAGATCTTCATTTCCATTCACCCATAGGCACATCCACTTCTGCCTCCAAAATAAGGCCTCTTTACTCCCCCTTCTTCCCCATCTTTACCCCCTTCCTTTTCACCACCCTCCTACAAGACTCTTCTCTTTGTGAGACTATAGAGTCATCCCTTCAGAACTATCTTCATTTTGATCCCTGAGTCCTTCTCACTACCCTCTATCCCCTTTTGTGCAACCCAAGATCTCTCAAGAATTTTAAAATTGATTCTATGACATAGGAGACACTAACACAGGACCACCCAGCATGGGCATACCTTCATCAGAGAAAGTGCTGAGCTCTATGAGAAAAGCAGAATTGGAATTAGTTTAGAAGAAATGGGTACTATTTGTTTTTTTTTTAATTAAACTTTATTTTCAAAACATATGCATATGGTTTCAAATTTCAACATTCATCCTTGCAGAACCTTGTGTTTCAATTTTTTTCCTCCTCCCTTCCCCCCATCCCTTCCCCTAAACAGCAAGTAATCCAATATATATTAAAATGTGCAATTCTTCTATACATATTTCCACAGTTATCATGCTGCACAAGAAAAATCAAATCAAAAAGAAAAAAAGTGAGAAAGAAAACAAAATGCAAGCAAACAACAATAAAAAAGTGAAAATACTATGTTGTGATCCACATTCAATCCCCACAGTCCTCTTTCTGGATGCACATGGCTCCCTTCATCACAAGACCATTGGAACTGGCTTGAATCACCTTGCTGTTGAAAAGAGCCACATCCATCAGAATTAATCATCATATAATCATGTTATTACCATGTACAATGATCTCCGCTTTTGCTCACTTCACTTAGCATCAGTTCATATAAGTCTCTCCAGGCCTTTCTGAAGTCATCCTGCTGATTGTTTCTTGTAGAACAGTAATATTCCATAACATTCATATATCATAACTTGTTTAGCCATTCTCCAGCTGATGGGCATCCAGTTTCTTTGCACTACAAAAAAGGGCTGCCACAAACATTTTTGCACGTGGGTCCTTTTCCCTTTTTTATGATCTCTTTGGAATACAGGTCCAATAGAAACATTGCTGGATCAAAGGATATGGAGGGTTTGATAGCCATTTGGGTATAGTTCCATATTGCTCTCAATAATATATTAGTGTACCAGTTTCCCCACATCTCCTCCAACATTCATCATTATCTCTTTGTCATCATAGCCAAACTGAGAGGTCTTAATTTACATTTCTCTGATCAATTGTGATTTAGAGCGTTTTTTTGTATGAATAGAAATGGTTTTAATGTCTTCATCTGAAAATTGTATGTTCATATCCTTTGACCATTTATCAATTGGAGAATGGCTTGTATTCTTATATTTTAGAAATGAAACTTTTATCATAACCCTTGGATGTAAAAATTTTTTCCATGGGGACTATTTGTGTCTAACCTGACCATATTGGGCTGATCAGCCACAGCTGGACACACTGTAATTCAACTGTAACAAAAGTTACAGTTTTTGGTCCCCTTCAAGAACAAAAGACAACAACCTAACCAAATCCATGTTATAACAAGTTCTACAAAAGAAGTATTTGCTTGAAGGCAGGGTGTCAGCAGGTTCTGTCTATAATGCCTCCTGTCTGCCTCTTCACTGGTCCTCCTACCAGATTTCTGCCTTTATCCATCTTTTTATGAATATTTAGAAAGAAATCTTTTACTGAGCTTTCTGGTGTCACTTTGTTTCTGTCACATTTATTCATTCTTCCTATAATTCTGTTGTTTTGTGTGTTTGAGAAGCAAATTATTTCTTTAGTCCTATTGTTTTCCTAAAAATGTTTCAAAGTCCTCCTTTTTATTGAATATCCATCTTTTCTTCTGTATGGTTAAGTTCAGACTTGTGGGATAGGTCAGTTTAAGCTACATCCTGAGTTCAATTGCTCTTCAGAACACATCATTCCATTCCTTCTTTTTTTTTTCTAGTAGGTATAGAATAGTCTTACATTATTAAAATGTCCTATCCTCTCTATTTGAAGATCTTTCTTTTAATAGCTTGAAAAATTTGCTGTTTCTGAATTGGATTTTTAAATTTAATTACTATGTGTCTGGGAGTTTCCAGTCTTGGGTTTTTTGCTGAAAGCAATCTGTAAAATATTTAAATTGAGATTTCATTTTCTATGTTCAAAAGTTCTGTATAGTTTTCTTCTATTACTGCTTCTACTACAGTACCTCAGTACCAATCATTAATTGATTTCAAAAGGCATGATGAGTAGTGAAAAACAAATGAATTTTATAAGGAATATATCTCTAGTCCACAGCCTAATCATCCTTCCCCATCTTTTTAAAAATTATATCATTTTTTATTAGAATTACAGAATTTCAGGTATATACATTCTTCATAGCATATTCATATTTCATAGCATAATTTTACTCCATTATTGGCCCAAAATCAATTATTGCTACATTTTATATCATAGTATACAAATCCAAAACTCATTCTCAAGCAATACTCTCTTAACAAGCTGCCCCCTTCCCCAATATGCCTTTCCATCCCACCCTTAAGCCGTTGCCTATAATCAGCAGCAGTGTTGAAAACACCACCTATGCTCCTAAGATTTTCAATTTTTCTTGTCCCAGATGTTATAATCCTTAGTAGCACTTTCTAAATTCTATCCATATCATTTGTAACCACAGGATCAGAAGTAAATACTTTTTCACACAATAAAGTTCTATTCTACACTATCACAAACACCTACGGGCCAGCTTCATTAATTACCTAGTTCACCAATAACTATTATCACGAGAATATCCTGACACTTTCTTATAATCCACATTAATGAGTGGTTAGGAGCCCTCTTTACCTTAGCACATAACTAGCATTACATTAAAGTCTGTCAAGTGGTAATAACATGACTAAATGCGTTAAATGAGGATTCCCATGGTCTGCTATTTGGAAACAGGAAGTAAAACAGTTTGGTGAGAACTGAAGACTTGGATGAAATAATAGTGGGGAGAAAGCTTAGAAAGATAGCTCAAGAAGCTTGTGAAGGTCATTGAATTTGAGATGAAGGACTGGGGATCTCTTGGCATTGGCAAGCTGATCAGTTTTTGCACAGGTTAGTGACATGCAAAGTGATATTTGGGGGAATTAATCTAGTGTTTGTTTTAAGAATGGATAGAGGGGAGAGACTGGATATGGACACGCCAATAAGACTCTATTTCCATAAGCAATACAATGAGAGTGGTTTAGCTCCTGTCCAGTTGGTATCACTTTGAAGATAACTGGAATAGGTGAGATGCAGCCCTGGAAGTTTGTATTGCCTTGGTAAAGAGTTTAACAATGTACTTTGTGTTGTGTGCTAATGCAGGTGACATATCCCATCCAATTCTCCAAGGGGACAAATGAATGGGACTTCTGGATGCAAAGAAAAAGCCTGCCCAGCCACGCTCCTCTCTTCTTTTTTTTTTCTTTTTTTTTTTTTTTTAGGGTTTTTTCTTTTTTTTTTTTTATTAAAACTCTTTATTTGCAAAACATATGTATGGGTAATTCTACAACATTAACTGTTACAAAGCTTTCTGTTACAAATTTTCCCCCCTATTCCCCACCCCTCCCCTAAGTGGCAGGATATCCACTCATGTTAATTATGTTAAAATACTTAACAAATCGAATATATGTATACGTATTTCCACACATCATTTTTGTGCAAGGAAAATCGTATCTACAAAAAAGAAAAATCAGAGAAAGAAAACACAATGCAAGCAAACATCAATAAAGAGCATGAAAATGTTATGTTGTGGTCCACATTTCACATCCCTCTCTCTGGGTATATATGGTTTTCTTCACTGAACAATTGGAAGTGGTTTGAAACGTTTCATTGTTGAAGAGAGCCATGTCCATCAGAGTTGATCATCATATGGTATTGTTGTTGCCGTGTATAATGATCTTCTGGTTCTGCTCATTTCACTCAGGATCAGTTCATGTAAGTCTCTCCAGGCCTCTCTGAAATCGTCCTGCTGGTCATTTCTCACAAAACAATAATATTCCATGACATTCATATACCATAATTTATTCAGCCATTCTCCAATTGATGGGCATCCATACAGTTTCCAGTTTCTAGCCACTACAAAAAGGGTTGCCACAAACATTCTTGCACATGTGGGTCCCTTTCCTTCCTTTATGATTTCTTTGGGATATAAGCCCAAAAGAAACACTGCTGGGTCAAAGGGTATGCACAATTTGATAACTTTTTGAGCATCGTTACAAATTGCTCTCCAGAATGGCTGGATCCACCAACCATGCATCAATGTCCCAGCCTTCCCACAACCCCTCTGACATTTGTCATTATCTTTTCCTGTCATTTTAGCCAATCTGACAGGTGTGTAGTGGTACCTCAGAGTTGTCTTAATTTTCATTTCTCTGATCAATAGTGATTTGGAGCACCTTTTCATCTGACTAGAAATAGTTTTAATTTCATCATCTGAAAATTGTCTGTTCATATCCTTTGATCATTTATGAATTGGAGAATGGCTTGAATTCTTATAAATATGAGACAATTATATATTTTAGAGATGAGACCTTTATCAAAACCCTTAAATGTAAAGATGATTTCCCAATTTATTGCTTCCCTCCTAATCTTGACTGCATTGGTTTTGTTTGTACAAAAACTTTTTAACTTAATATAGTCAAAATTATCTATCTAGTGTTCAATTAAGAGTTCCAGTTCTTCTTTGGACATAAATTTATTCCATCTCCACAGGTCTGAGACGTAAACTATACTACATTCCTCTAATTTATTTATAATATCACTCTTTATATCCAGATCATGAACCCATTTAGATCTTATCTTGGTATGTGGTGTTAGATGTGGGTCAAGCCCTAATTTCTTCCACACTAGTTTCCAATTTTCCCAGCAGTTTTTGTCAAATAGTGAGTACTTATCCCAGAAGCTGGGGTCTTTGGGTTTATCAAAGACTAAATTGCTATAGTTATTGCCTAGTTTGTCATGTGAATCTATCCTATCAGGCTCCTCTCTTCTTGACACAACTCACTTTTTAAGAGAAGCCATGATCTTTAATATTCTTCCCCAACCCCATGCCATCAATGCTTCCTTGGAAGCCTGGATGTGGAAGTGGAAGTTATATCCTCAAGCACTCTGTTACCCATGGCTCTTGCTACAGCCTGGAGCTCAGGGCTGCCAGGAGTCCTGGGTCTTTGCCATTGCTGCCTGGCCAGTGCTCTTTCTCTTGTTGTTTGTCTTATGCTGAGCACACCAACTATTCCATGCCCCTTTCAATACTACTGTTTTGGGAGCTGCAACCATATCATCCTGCAGGAATTGCCCCAAAACTTTCTGGCCAACATACACAATTATAGCATCCTGAACTTCAACCTGACAGTTCTGTGCACTATTGCCTATAATGGAGGGGCTGCCCCTGACTGAAGGCAATAGCAGCATCAGCTGGGGCTGGGCAGTACATCTGGCCAACCTCACATCCCTACTGTTCAACCAAGAAAACAACCAAGTGGGACAAGTGCTGAGCAAGATCAAGGGCTGAAGCATTTTTTTTTCTCAGTGAAATGCATCAAATACTGAATTTGAGGAGTTTTGAAGCAAACAAATGTCAAGGTACCACTGTATTTCCTTTACTATGGTGTTAAGGTTTTTTTTTTTCTTTCTCCTGTGGTATTCTTCTGGGAGATTCTTCAGTAAATCTAAGATTCTTCAGTAGTCTTTACATATCCTGTCTTCAAGATCTGTGTGTTTTGCTTGTATAGTGAACATATTTTCTTTTGATCTTATTGTTTTTTGTTTCTCTTCTTCTAGACTGTCCTTCACTTCTGTGTATTTGCATTCCCAATATATTATACTCTCTTTTGTTTCTATGGTGAGATCTGCAATTGTAGGTTGAAATTTTTCTATTCCACTCATAATTTTTGCTACACAAGATATAAATTTTACTCTCATAATCCCCATTTTTCTTTAAATCACTCAGGAACAGCATGTTGTTGTTTCATGTTCTCATCAAATTCCACAGGGTTCTCTGACTTATTAAGCATTGGATAATTTCCCTTCATTTTGCATTATTTATCCAAAGCTGACTGAATTAATTTGCTAAATCTAGAGACCATCTTTCCTTCTGTTACTGTTTCTCTTCTTGATTTATCTGTTTATGTTCCAGGTCTTTGAGTTTTCTTTTTTTTTTTGAAATCTTTGTGCTTTCAGTCTCCCCCTCACCTACCTCCCAGCACACACCTCTCAAAGTTTCTCAGTCTCCTTTCACATTAGGCAATTCATATTCTACCAATTTAATTCTCTATTCCAAGTGACTTTTGGGCAATCAGAACTGGCTCCATTTGGAAGCTGTGATATTACCTTCAGACTCAAAGAGTGACCATAAAGTTTCCCATACTCTCCGTGTCCTGTCCTGTTGACCTGTTCCTACTCCCTCAGTTTCTTAGTTTTTTGGATGGGTGCTAACAATTCAGAATCTGCTTTTCCTGCTACCAGCAGGAAACTACCAAACTACTATTACCTGTAAAACAGTCTTTAAACAGTTTAGAGCCTGTTTTACAGGTAATAGTAGTTCAGAAGTCCTGAAGTAGTTTTGCAGCACTGGTGCCCCTGAAAGATTTTTTGTTTTTGAAGTCTGTGGCCAAGTTTACTATCAAGGCCTGAATAAACTTCCATAGCCTGGAGTCAACATTTCCATGGTACTGAAAAGAGAAGGGGGGAGGAAATGGGCTACAGAAATGAGTTTTGATGTAAACCTATGTCTTGAACTCGAATCTGTGAGTGAAGCCTTACTGCCTATACCATAAGAAGCAGGGAAATGGGAGTGGTATTAATTGAGCTCACTGTTAATGAGTGTAAGTTCCTGGAATTTTGGTGTCTTTTTAAAACTTTCTTTTGGATTTTGAGTATCATAAACCATGGAAACAGGTGACATTGCTTTGTCTTTGATACATAATCTCTGTTTTAGAAAGGCTTGAGAGGTCATGGGAATCAGAGAAAATGTCTAGTTCATCATCTTATTGTTCACATGACCTAGAAGTCAAAACAGATTAGGTAAAAAGGTAATGGAGTAGTATGATATATGATTAGGTAGTGTTCCTATCAGAAGACTTTGTAAACATCATTTAAAAAATTCTATTGAATTTTTTTTTATTTTCAAAACATATGCATGGATAATTTTTCAACACTGACTCTTGAAAAACTTTGTGTTCCAATTTTTCTTCTCCTTCTTCCCACCCTCTCCCCTAGATGGCATGTAATCCAATATATATTAAACATGGTAAGAATGTATGTTAAATCCAATATAAGCATATATATCTATACAATTATCTTGCTGCACAAGAAAATGAGATTAAATAATGAAAAAAGAGAAAGAAAATAAAATTCAAGCAAACCACAACAAAAAGAGTGAAAATGCTATGTTATGATCCACCCTCAGTTCCCATAGTCCTCTCTCTGAGTGTAGATGGCTCTCATTATCACAAGATGATTGGAACTGGACTGAATCATCTCATTGTTGAAAAGAGCCATGTGCATCAGAATTGATGTGCTGTTGCTGTGTACAATGATCTACTGATTCTGCTCATTTCACTTAGCATCAATTCATATAAGTCTCTCTAGGCCTCTCTGAAACCATCCTGCTGATTTTTCAGAAGGCATTATTTTAAAATGTGGAAATCCACAGACTGTAAGGAGAAAGCATTTAGTTGAGGTTGAATGAAAGGAAAAATAGAATTGATATGGTAGGAGCGCATTACAGACCATCCAATCAAAATGAGGGAATGGATTATGTGTTGTGGAAGGCATTTACAAGTCTAGCATAGAAGGAAGATGTAACGATGATAAGAGAATCTGGCTAAAAGCCCCAAATGAATTGAGGTAATTTGAGCAAGTTACAGTGAAGTAGATTTAGGCCAGGTTTAAAGGAAAACTTTTGAATAATTAGAATTGTCCAAAAATGGATAAGACTTTAATGGGAGTTAGTGAGCTATCCCTTGAGATTATTCTGTGACTAATAATTAGAATATGAGACTTACCCAGTTCATCAGAGGAAGAGATTGCGCTTGGCTGTATATGTGTTAGTAAAAGCTTTAGGGAGGGAGTATTATTTTAATTGGACCTGGAAATATGGGTAGGATGTTAGCAAGTTGAACCTGGTCAGGGGCATTTCTGGTGGCAGGGATCAGTATGGCCAAACATAGGAAAGTGATGTTTGACTGGAAATGCAATGAAATAAAATTAAACAACTTAAAGTTAAGTTACAGAGAGCCTTACAAGCAATTTTGTTTGGTAGGTACTAGTACGGGAGCCATTTAAGGTGTTTGATTTTTGTGTAGTAAAATGATCCAATTTATAATTTAGAAAATTAATCTAGTAGTAGGATAGATTTGAAAATACAAAAGTCTGAGGCCAATTATGAGAGTAACACAATGGCCCAGGTTAAAGTTAATGCAAACCTAAACCAGGATGATATTGGGAAAAATAGAAGAGATAGATTTAAGAAATGTTTTTGAAACAGAATTCATACACTTACACAAACTGATGCTGAGTGAAGTGAGAAGAACCAAGAGAACATTGTACACAGTAATAACAAGATTGATGATGTGGTGATCAATTGTGATGGACTTAGCTCTTTTCAATAATGAGATTATTCAAGGCAATTCCAGTAGATTTGGGATGGAAAGTGCCATTAACATCCAGAGAGAGAACTATGGAGACTGAATGTGGATCACTTTTTGTTGTTCTTTGTTTGTTTTTTTTCTCATGTTTTTTTTACCTTTTGATCTAATTTTTCTTTCACAACATGAGAAATATGGAAATATGTTTAAAAGAATTGCAAGTATTTAACCTATAGCAGATTGTTTGCTGTTTGAGAGGAATAGGAGGGGAGAAAGGAAGAAAAATTTGGAACACAGAATTTTACAAAAATGAATGTTGAAAACTATCTTTATATGTATTTGGAAAAATAAAATACTATTGAAAAATAAAATAAATTATAGTATAAAGAAAAAGAGACAGAAACAGAACTCATAGGACTTAGAACTGATTGGCAATTAGAGGCTGAGGAGGGCAGAAGAATCAAAGATAACTCCATAGTTAGGAGCATTAGGTTATGAGGGAAATGGTAGTATTTATGACTGTGAATTACATATACTAGGCATTTAATAAACATCTAATTGAATTACATTAGTAGTTTATTACTCATTAAATTTAAAAATATTATTTCATGTTATAGTTCAATTCATCAATAATCATTTATGAAACATCCACTTCTGTGTTAGGCACTGGAGATAAAAAGGAAAAAAAAATCCACTTCCAGAAGTAAAACTAAGATGTCATAGTAAAACCAGGAAGCTGTTCTAGCTCTCCCAGTTTCCCTTGAAAACCACATGAAACCAATCCTCTGAACCAGTCTGATGGAATGAAACCACTCTCCAGCTCAAGACAGACTGGAAAAAAACTTCAAAAAAGGTCAGTCTCACTGGGGTGAAAAGGGCATTTGGTCCAACTTGTGTAGACTCTAGGAAAGCCAGTGAGAGTATTTTAATCAGCAACTAAGATCCTCAGTTCTGGCTTAGTAAAGGAACAGATCAGTGGGGCAGCCTCCAGTTGAAGCTCAGAAGGCAAACTCTGGGAAACCAGAGTGTTTCCTGAAAAGAGCAGGCAAAGGTACTCCCTGCAAACACAAAGGAACCTGGGCTCAAAGCCAAGGCTCAGAGCTGCACAGGAAGTTTGGGACAGTGCCCCCTTTACCCCAGGAGCAGAGCTCACCCATAAAACTAAAGAAAAGAGAAAATATCAAAAGAAAGGGAAAGAAAATGAGCAAGAAAAAGAAAAGAACCTTGATCATAGAAAGCTACTATAGTGACTGAGCAGATCAAAACACTAAATCAGACAATGACAAAATGTCCACTGAAGAAATCTCTTTTTTTTTTTTTTTTTTTTTTTTTTTGCTTTTTGCGGAGGCAATTGGGGTTAAGTGACTTGCCCAGGATCACACAGCTGTTACGTGTCTGAGACCAGATTTGAACTCAGGTCCTCCTGACTTCAGGGCTGGTGCTCTATCCACTGCGCCACCTAGCTGCCCCCTCACTGAAGAAATCTCAAAGAGTGATATGAAAAGTCTCAAGTGCAAAGAGGCTTCTTGGAAGTGTTCATAAAAGACTTTAAAAGACAAATAAGAGGGAAAAGAAAAAATTAGAAGGGAAATGAGAGGTATGCATGAGAGAGTCAATAGCTTGGAAAAGGAAGGAAAAAATTGTCTGAAGAAAATAACTCCTTAAGAAGTAAATTATTATTATTTTTTATAAAGCTTTTTATTTACAAAACATATGAGTGATTTTTCTACATTGACCTTTGCAAAAAACTTTTTTCCCCAAGCTTTTCCCCTCCTTCCCCCCACCCCCACCCCTAGATGACAGGTAATCTAATACATGCTAAATAGGATAAATTATATGACAAATATAATACATGTATACATATCTATACAGTTATCTTACTGCACAAGAAACATCAGATCTAGAAAGAGAAGAAGAAAAAACAACCTAAGAAGGAAAACAAAATGCATGAAAATATTCACAGAAAGCGTTAAAATGCTGTGTTGTGGTCCGTACTCAGTTCCCACAGGCCTCTCTCTGAATGTATATGACTATCTTCATCGCTGAACAATAGGAACTAGTTTGAATCACATCATTGTTGAAGAGAACCATGTCCATCAAAATTGATTTTCGTATAGTCTTGTTGCTGTGTATAATGTTCTCCTGGTTCTGCTGATTTCATTCAGCATCAGTTCAGGCAAGTCTCTCCAGGCCTCTCTGAAATCCTCCTATTGGTCGTTTCTTACAGAGCAATAATATTCCATAACATTCATATACCATAATTTATTCAGCCATTCTCCAATTAATGGGCATCCTTTCAATTTCCAGTTTCTTGCCACTACAAAAAGGGCTGCCACAAACATTTTTGCACGTGTGGGTCCCTTTCCCTCCTTTAAAATCTCTTTGGGATATAGGCCCAATAGAAACACTGTTGGGTCAAAGGGTATGAACAGTTTGATAACTTTTTGAGCATAGTTCGAAATTGCTCTCCAGAATGGTTGGATCTGTTCACAGTTCCACCAACAATGTATCAGTGTCCCAGTTTTCCCATATCCCCTCCAACAGTTATCATTATCATTTCCTGTCATTTTAGCCAATCTGACAGGTGTGTAGTAGTATCTCAGAGTTGTCTTAATTTGCATTTCTCTGATCAATAGTGACTTGGAGCACCTTTTCATGTGACCAGAAATAGTTTCAATTTATTCGTCTGAAAATTGTCTGTTCATATCTTTTGACCATTTATCCGTTGGAGAATGGCATGAATTCTTATATATTTGAGTCAGTTCTCTATATATTTTAGAAATGAGGCCTTTATCAGAACCTTTGGATGTAAAAATATTTTCCCAGTTTACTGCTACCCTTCTAATCTTGTCTGCATTCATTTTGTTTGTACAAAAACTTTTTAACTTGATATAGTCAAACTTATCTATTTTGTGATTAATGATGACCTCTAGTTCTTCTTTGGTCACAAATTCCTTCCCCCTCCACAGGTCTGAGAGGTAAACCATCCTACATTGTTCTAATTTGTTTATAATATCATTCTTTATGCCTAGATC